>CM039133.1:18240297-18273015 GCA_022036555.1 Microstegium vimineum
TCACCCAGTTTTAAAGACAAAACGGGATGCAATAATCTCATGTGTGCCCAGAGATCAGTCACACACATAAGCCGACAAATTATCAAAATTGTATCATCACAAGTGTTTAATACATAGCGAATGAATATTTAAATAATGTCTATTACATAACAGCGGAAATAAGATAACTCTCATGAAGCTCCATAGCACAGGGACGTCAACTGGTTGACCCCAAACCTAGTAGTCCTCTGGATACTCCTCATAACTCTGATAATCTGGTACCCATTCGGGATTTTTATACAAGAATTGAAAAGAAAGAAACAAGCGTAAGTACTTTCGTACTCAACAAGCATATATGGGGTTCATGAGGCTCAAATAGTATGACACTGGTTTACTGCGGTAAGCATCTTTAGTTTGTAACAAAGCTTTATAAGTGATAGATCAAAGTTATGCTTAATTCCCCAAGTTAAATTGCATGATCAAGTAAATGATGGAACAAGTAACATAATATCATGATAAATTGATTCGTAAACATAAACATAAGTAACCAAAGAGTTCTGTGAGTTTTCCAGGCCGCTCGTGTCCGTGAGCACGGCTATCATGATAGTTTTTAACACTCTGCAGAGTTTGTACACTTTACCCATGAGACGTGTTTGCCCAAAAGCCCCGGGATCATGACTCCCTTAACAGTACCGAGGTGAGCGGGCAGGGAACACGATGAAGTCTTTCAAAGGGGTTTGCTGACATACCACAGACACTACAGATCCACGGGCAAGGGGTATATAGGAGCCCGTCGGTGGTACGCACCCACAGCGGTCCCCACACCAGCCGCTCCGCAACCGCTCAGCAATGGCAACTTTCGCGAACTGCCGCATGCGAGAGAGTGACCCTAATACTGAACTAAAGCCAGAGCCATGTAGCCCTCATGGTTGCACTGTATGTCCCAGCTTTTGCTGACAGAAAGGGGTCCTAAGTCCAGGTTGCTAAAAAGTCAAGTTTTACTTCAACATTTCATATACTCATTAAACAAGATTAAAGGATCATGCTTATAAAAGTGAAGCACTAGCATTAACTACCCATATGCAACAGTAACCCATAGGATTTCAAGGATATAGGGAAACAAATCTAGGTAAACCCTACGGTGACAGTATTAGACACATGCATATGATTTTATTGGAAAAGCTTCATTAATAGGACATCAAGGAAAATCCCATATAATACTTGCCTTGCTCAAAGAGATCCTGCTGCTGCTCCTGCTCAAAGCAAAAAACCTTGATCTCCCACGTACTGCTCACCGTCTGTACTCGATCATCACATCACATGCAATCACGCAGAGACATAACATGCGAACAAACAAAGCTATAGATTAGAACAGTACACCAAACATAATAAAACAAAAGGAAAAGGTTATAAAACAAATCTACGTATCACTACGATCACAAAGACGCTTGAATCACGAAAAACGGAGCTATAACGGAGAAGATACGATTTAAATGGGATTTTGAATAGAGCAAGATTAAGCATTACGGAAATAATTTTCTTTGATTTTTAAAAGTTATTACATAGATAAAAACTATACTACTGGATATAGCAAGAAAATACGGATCTAACGCAACTTGAACGGAGCGATTTGGATTTAAAATGAGCAATTTATAACCAATTGAAAAAGAGTGGCAAAGCTGTAAATAAGGTTTTCCTTTTTATTTTAGAAATAAAACAGACAGAAAAGGGAGGTGCTTTCCAGAACCGAAAGCGTAACTAGGAACTACGCCAACTGGACCGCAGGTTCAGTCTTTAAAAAGAGGGAGGTCTCTTTTGCAAAATCGCCAGTCAAACCGGTATCGGGCTCTGTGGTGCGTCCGATCGGAAACGGACGGTAGAGATTAAAACAGAGGGGTAGGTGGCGGCGCTTGGCGGCCAGAAACAGGGGCGCGGCGGCGCCATTGCCGGCGAGCGGTGGCGCAACGCGATACGGGGCGTCAGAGCTCCAAACTCGACGCAAAAAGGTCTGGGAGAGAGAGAAGAGCACGGCGAAGACGTCTACGGGGTTGGTCGAACGGATTATGCTCGGGAGCGTGCGGTCCGCGCAGCACAGCGGCTCAGTGTTGTCGGGAATCACGGAGCAGCGCATTAGAGAGGTTGGGACGGAAGAGAGAGCTCCTGGGGGTGCTCCTTACCGGATTGCGGTGCTCGGGAAGTATCTGAAGGAATACGAGGTTGCTACGCTAGCCGGAAAACAAAACTTTTTGACCTCATAAACCAGGATCTACTGCTAGTTACAGGTTACGGGATTACCACTAGACGCGCAGGTGCAGCGGAAGACGACTTGATGTAGTCGTGCGCGTCGCAGCAGGCAGTGCAGTTGCGTGGTCGTCCGTCTCAATGTCCCCTTCGCGCGGTTCGTCCTTGTGCTCCAGATGCAGCACCTCCGAGGAATCCCACACGTGCAGGGAGGAAGCGTTGCGCCTCCGGACTGCTAGGTCCGCGAGGAGCAAAAGGCGCGAGCGTGGGGAGGCGACGGCGGCTGCCAAAAGGCGTGGATCAATTCGCCCCGCGCCCACCCCTTTCTTATATAGGCGTCCTAACGAGCTCCCACGGTGGAGGCCCATTAGAAACCCTAAACCTAGTCTAATTCGGGTCCAACCCGAATTAGGCTTCCAGCCCCTTAAGCATGCGACCCTATGGGCTCACGCATACATAGACATGGCCCAAGTACTCTTACTCGACCAATAGTTGATAGCGGCCTCTAGCAAGGCGTGTCAACTCCTATGCATACGCTATGATCATATTAGACGAACCACTATGACCATGTACAAGTTATTCCCTTCGCCACTCGATATATGATTCAACTCGTGGGTTAACACTTAACCCAAGCACGGCCATGCATTTGTTGATTCAATCACATGAGTGATCCAGTGATATCTCTCTCACGAAGAGAGGGGCAAATTCCATCTTGATTGTCTATGTCTCACAACATGTTTCCCGACCAACCAAGGGCCACCTTTATAACTACCCAATAACGGAGTAGCGTTTGATAGTCTCTAAGTAGACCGTTTCACATCTTGAGTACATACCACAATCTCAGGTCTAAGGACATAACGTACATGACATGAATAGAGACTTTCTCTTGTTGGGTCAGTCCAGCCTACATGTCTCACATGTGCCCACATTATTAGTTTGACATCTCCATGTCTATGACTTGTGAAACATAGCCATCAACTAATACATGTGCTGGTCTAATATTCAAGTGTGCTCTTACAAGAATGCCGACCAGGGACAACTTTTAGAATAACCATTCAAGTAATTGAGTTCCACAAACAATTCACATAATCGTCAATCAATACTCGTTGTCTATAATGGATATTCAAAGAACACTTTATTAATCATGGATACAATCGGAATATAATCATCTACATGATTAGCTCTAGGGCATATTCCTAACAGTATGCGGATGGAGCAGAGAGACGCGGCCGCGGAGGAACAACGGCTGCGGCGGCTCTGCTAGGTTTGCGGCGGCGCGGGGTGCTACGGCGGCTCTGGTACTGCTCTGGTTGTTCCGTGGTCGCAAGGTGAGGGCGGAAGGATGTCGGGTGCGGCTTAAATAGCCTCGGTGCGCCACAAGGAAGGAAAGGGGAGGATTCGACACGGGATCAGGTCTCGGGCGCAAGGAAAGGGCGGCGGCCGGGAAAGGAAAGAAGAGAAAGGAAAGGGAAGGAAGGGAGGTGGCGGTGCGGCGCGAAGCTGGACCTGCCATGGTTCTGGGTCGGTGAAGGAAAGGGAGGGGGATCCTACCCCGAATCAAACTCGGCCGGGAGAATTCGTCGGCGCGGGGAAAACTGGAAGGTGAGGCCGGGAGAAGAAGGAAAGGGGAGGAAGGGAAGACTGACAAGTGGGACAGACTCGTCAGCGGTGAAAAGAGGGCTGACCGGTGGGGCATCTTCGTCAGAGAGAGAGGGAGAGGTGCGGGGGTGAAACTAGGCCGGCCTGCTCGCGTCGGCCCAACAGAGAGAGGGGGGAGAGGGATTGGGTTGGGGAGGGAAAGTGGCCTGCGGCCAAAGTGACAAGAGAAAGAGAGAGAGAAGAGAGAACTGTTTTTCCAATTTTGGATTTTCAAACCCAATTTCCAAATAAAGCTTTTGAATTCAAATTTGAATCTAGCAAACTCCAAACAATACAAAGACAAGTGCATCAGCATGAATGCAACACAAAGTTTCTACATGATGAGCAATTTTTATTTTCTGAAACTTTAATTAATTTCCTATGTTGTAATGTCCACACAAAAATGCAAATTCAATTTTCTTTGAATCCATTTTGGAAAAATGCAAGATTTTGGGTGTTACACATTATAGTCCTACCATTGGGATAAAAATCATTTCAAAGGCTTTGGTTGAAAAACTTTGGTACAACAAGTCATTGATCCCATCTCACAAGCTTTTGAGAATTCCTTCAGGAGTTACTCTTGAAAGTTATGGGGCCATGAGGTCTATTCCTTTATGTACAATATGCTTCGAGCACCATCTATATTTTCACATCTATGACATCTCAAACACATCCCTCTTGATTAGTGTACCTTTAGGGACACCTTTTTGAGAGCGATCAAAACAAGGTCTCTTGAATTTAAAGCTAGGAAATTCTCCTATCATCATCTTGCTTGTATGCTCAAATAATGTGATAGTAGAACCCAAGCCCAAACAAGACCCTATTAAGGACATCTTAATGACATCTCTTGAAGACATGGCCTAACCAGCTTTCAATGATGAACACTTCATTCAAGAATAGGAAGAACCGACAGAGCCTGTTGAGCTAGACACAATGGAGGTGCCATCACAACCCTCGATTGAGCTAAAACCCCTTCCTTCTAGCTTAAAATAATTCTTTCTCAACTACAATAGATAAACGCATGTTATCATAAGCGACAAGCTTTCCCTACAAGAAACTTGTAAACTTGTTACTGTCCTACAAATACATAAATTGGTCATGGGCTGCATGCTCCAAGACCTCAAACGGATTAGTCCCACTCTCTACACTCATTGTATTGTAGTCTATCCTGATTCTTCACTATCATGGGAACCACAATAGAGCTTTAACAACACCATGCGAGAAGTTGTTAAGAAAGAGGTCCTTAAGCTTGCTTGCTAGGATTATCTATCTGGTGCCATGTAGTGAGTGGGTTAGCCCTATGCAAGTTATGCCAAAGAAAGGAAAAATGATGGTTGTTAGGAATGAAAAGAATGAACTCATTCCTCAATGAACTATCACTGGGTGGCAGATGTGCATTGATTATCAAAAACTCAACAAGGCTACAAAGAAAGATGACTTCCTGTTACACTTCATTGATGAAATGTTGGAATGGCTTGCAAAGCACTCTTTCTTTAGTTTCCTTGATGGGTATTATGGATATCACCAAATCTTGATCCACCTTATTGACCAAAGTAAGACCACTTTTATATGCTCGTATGGAACTTATGGATATCAATGTATGTCATTAGATTATGCAATGCTCTAGCTTTTTTCTAATGGTGCATGATGTCTATTATCATTGACAGATTGAGAAAACCATGGAGGTATTCATGGATGATTATACCATCTATGGAAAACCCTTCATTGATTGTTTGGAGAACTTAGACAAAGTCTTACAATACTATGAAGAAAAGCACTTAGTCCTGAACTGGGAGAAATGACATCTTATGGTTTAGGAAGAAATAGTGCTAGGAAATAAGGTGTGTGCTCGTGGGATAGAAGTGGATGAAGCAAAGATCAAATGTGAAAGGAACCCACAACTTTCTAGGCCATGCAAGAATCTATAGGCGTTTCATCAAAGACTTATCTCAAATTGCTAGACCCCTAACTAGCCTCCTAGCTAAAGATGCACCTTTAATATTTAATAATGAGTGCCATGAATCTTTTTGAATCCTCAAGAAGGCACTTATTTTAGCTCCAATCATCCAACCACCTGATTGGAAGCTGCCTAAAAGTGCATCTAGTCTCTTAGTAGGTTTTGGATGATTGAATGACAACATGATTAACGGATCTAACATGTTCTCTAAGTATCCGGTATGTATTTGGTTATATCACAAGTGTTTGATTAAAGTGTATAAAGCCAAAATGATGTATTGTTGTATGAGAAATCTAGAACAAGCACAAAACACAATGCAAATGGAATTCACCAGACGCTCAAGAGCATCTAGTCAATGTGGTGATGTAGGAAGATCCTAGCCATTGGACAGCGATCGAACCCATCTGGTCGACCCGACAGACATGTTCACTCACCACTTAAATAACAAATTTTGAACCCAATGGGTATGTTTGAAGTGGAAGTATTTATACTTTTCCATTGACTTTCACATACTACCTTTGCTCATTTGATCAGCTGAACAACACCTTAAGAGTGCAAGGGAGAGCAAGGAGCCTACTAAAGAATTGAGCTTTGCTAATCCAGAGATTAGACACATGATTAGTGACTAGAGAGTACCTAGTGTGCATTCACCCATCTCATTAGGCTTGACTGAGTCAAGTGAGAGTTTGTGCTTGTTACTCTTGGTGATCAACAACATCTAGATAGTTCAATGGCGTTGGAGAGTTTTGTGATCATTCGAAGAGCTTGTTGATGACCCAAGACAAATTGTGATTGGTTGTGGGCGATTCACCAAGCCGGAGCGGCAAAGAATCTAACCGGAGAGAGCACTTGGTCCTTGCGGACCAAGGGGGGCTATAGCCTTGCGTGGGTGCTCCAACAAGGACTAGAGGGGAGTGTTAACTCCTCGATACCTCAGTAAAACATCGTTGTGTCATTCCTTCCTTGCTTTACTTTTTGCAATTTACTTTGAGCATTTCAATTCTCATATTTCCTTACTTAGAATTGAATTTCTAGCATAGGAATGGAACTAGGTTGCTAAACTTTATGCGGTAGACCACTAGAACACATATTTAGGCATAAGTGGTCATTGGCTTTTAGAATTAGGACTTTATTCTTGTTTTAGAAATTAGACAATCCCAATTCAGCCCCCACCTCTTGGGCATCTTGATCCTTTCACTCTCAAGATACTAATCTACTACAGTGAATCATTCTAGACCTATTCCTCCTGGTGTATCTTAATCTGAATGAGATCGAATTGATGCTAAATGGACGCCTTCATTTAAGGCGTCTAGGGGTCCTTTAATAGGGGGCACCTAGCACCCTCCCACGTTTAGCAACTGAGGTGGTACTAAACTCTCCACCATATCTCATTAAATTGCACATGGGCCATTAGTGGCCAAACTCTAAATTTGGCACATGAATCATGGAATGGCTCCATCTCGTCCCTCGATTTGAACCGATGTTGAAGCACGATGGAAATCAATACTCATAGGTGGTGGAGGCTCTAGATCGAAGGGGATACCAATTGGTGGCCCCAAGGGGTCGGGCGACCTATAGGTGGGGTTGATCGACCCCATCCTAGCCCCTCTCGTGTTGATCTTGAGCGGTTTGTCTTTAACGATGGATTAGAGGTCCTTGGAGTTGGTATTATCGTGGATCATCTAAATTATGGTTCAATTTGGCCTGTAGAATGGTTTAATCATCCTGCATGCAAAGATTAACTAGTGGAATTCATTAGTTTAAAGTCTCTAAACCTATCTTGGTATTTGATTTTTAGGATAAATGCAGATAAAGTTGATGGTTTGTTTTTTCTATAGTGACATCAACACGAGGATGTGGCCAATTGTCGGATGAGAGGGCATGGATGGCTAGCAGGGGTGTTTGGTGGCTAGATATCGGTAGCCATCGCGTGCTTGAGGCGGTCGCAATGTAGATGCAGGTATATGCACGATCAACCATGAAACAACCCATGTGCCGCCAACAAAAGTTTCCTATGGGACCAATTTTTTGATATTTAGGAATACTTTATGGAAACTGTTGGAGCAACCCTTATTTGCTACTCCCATAACTTTTTGGTGACTTGGAAAGCTCAATGATTTTGGGAGCTAATTTTTTGAAATCTTGGAGATTCTTTAAAATGAGAGGCCGGTGACAAAGGGTGATGGAATAATGCATGAGCTCAATGTTGTTGAGACGTATAGTGGAGTACGAGACATGATGGTACTCATGAGTGGTGGCGCAAGCTTGGAAAGAGTAGGAAAGCAGCTGATGGGCTT
Source organism: Microstegium vimineum (assembly GCA_022036555.1). Taxonomy (NCBI): domain Eukaryota; kingdom Viridiplantae; phylum Streptophyta; class Magnoliopsida; order Poales; family Poaceae; genus Microstegium; species Microstegium vimineum. The sequence goes on from CM039133.1 coordinate 18,248,410, forward strand.
GCGCGCAAACATGTGTACTTAGACTAGTGTGGTAGGATATATACAATGTCAAAATGACCCTACAAGACCACCGGAGAGGTCATTTGAACATTATTAAATAGTTTAAGGATTATATATCGGGTTTCATAGTTGAAGTATTATATAGTCATTTCTTGATACGTTAAAGGATTATGTAGACTTTCAAGGGATATGAATGCAAAATCTGGGGACACTCCAGTATGGACTACCTCCCTCCCGAAAACAATATAATTTTTTATTAGAAAAATTGAACTTTCTACATTTTACTCCATCCTAAGGGGAACTCAAATCTCGCTTTACAAGGAGTCAATGAATCTTAACTTTGACTAAGTTTATTACATTTAGATCCCAATTAGGTTTATTATGAAAACATATTTCACAATTAATCTAATTATACTTAATACACATCATACACATTAATATTTTTTATATATAAGGTCAAAATTCAAAAATTGACATCTTTTGGAAAGCGAGATTTATATTCTTTTTGGGACGGAGGAAGTACATTTAGTCTTCTATACCAGAATTACACAAGACTATAAAGCGTTATTTTGTTGAGAAACAGTGTGAAACGGTGGAATGGCATGAGTCCCACTTGCATTCTCGAAGATAAGAGTGTGTAGCTATTTTTGCACTCCGTACATAATTACATAAATCAATTTCTAAAGTTTTCTTTGAGTCAAAAAAGTATTTAAGTTTGAACAAATTGATAAAGGATATAGTGCTAATTTAGTGTCATAAACCTTAGCTACAAATTTAATAAACCTTAAATAGGTTTGACTTAAAACAACTAAGAACTTATTTGTTCAAAGACGAGCACCACTACTCCTTTGAGATCAATGACCATACTAATTATATACATATACATGTACTTTAAAATCCTGTATTTTGTTATTACTACCTCTGTGCCTAAAAGAATGTTATTGTGGAATAATGTCATGGTTTAGTATACCAAATTCGGTTAATTATAGATTAAAAAGTATAAATAATTTTTATATTAAATAAACAATATTAGATTAATTGCGGAATGTATTTCAAAGCCATAAATGTAACTATTTACTAACTTGGTCAAATATAAAAAATTTTAACTGTCCAGATATATCCTAGTTATGTTCGTACTAATTTGTTACATAAAGTAGACAAATCTTATTTTCTGTTGGTACTTAAAGTGTTCCTGTCTCCTCCCTGCAGTTTTGTTGTAGTAGCGCCAGTGCCAGCCACTCTGACCGATGCAGCAGGGCCATCAGAATCAGGACAGGCAGTCCAAACTACAAACCCACGCCTCGCGTCCCCTTGTCCAATCATTTCTGTCGTGCACTATTTGCTACTGCCTCCAACACCGCGTCCCGTTTCTCTCAACTGGACGTCAGCGCTTCTCTTCGTCTAGGCCACAGGGACGCAGCGCGCGGCAACAGGCGTTGCGCCGCCTGCTTCATCGTTGTGCGGACAGCGGCGGCGGGGCGGGGGACGGCTGTGCCATCTCTGCGACTTGAGCAGAGACGCGTGTCATTTCTCTCAACTCCAGCGCTTCTCAACAGGGACTCAGCAGCGATAGGCGTTGCGTCTGCTTCGTGGACGACGACCGCGGGGCGGCAAATAGTTGCACCATCTCTGCGACTTTAGCATAGCATCTCTGCGCGCGGCACGGCTGCGCTCCAGGTTAGCCTCTTCTCCACCACCTCCCCGGCCGCACGACAGCGCCAGCAGCCTCTGGGCGGCTCCACGTTCTAGATCTTTCTTTTCCATCAGGTACGGTGGTTGCTACTCACCTACTGTCATGATGTATGGTCTACTAGCTAAGTTGTTGCTTGCAGTGTGTGGGCATAGGTCAGGAGGAGCACAACCAGATCGAGCGCCATGGGTTTTGGTCTATCCCTAATCTTCCTCAACAACATGATCATGACTGCAAAGTTCCTGTCTCCTAGTATATTCATTCCCCTCTATCCCATCTAGTAAGCACCACGTCTAGGTACATTTTAATTGAAGAGATAACGAGAATTCTCTTGGCTGAAAGAAGCCAAGAGAAACGACACAGAACAAGTATTTTCATTAGTATTTCTAGCATAGGCAAACTAGCACCCGGTGGAACAACTCTTACTCAAATTGGAATGTTTATTTTTATTTTTCCCCACAACCTAACTACCCAAATAATGGATAGTAAAATTAAATGTCTTAACTTTTAAAGGTTAGTGTTATTATATTAAAGTGGTTGAGTTAGATATCTATTGTCATGCTTTACTGTTTGATGTGTTTAGTGTTTTTAGTAGTGGTATTGGCTGCTACCTAGCCTAGTAGATTATTTCATTTGTTTCTTAAAAAAGTAGATTATTTTATTTGTTTCTTAAAAAAAAGCTCTCTGTTTTCTAGAACTTCTTCTATTGAAATGATTTAGCTAGAAACTAATCAGGAACATGAATTTACTTCACAAAGCAATGGAATTGTGTTGATGATGATTCAAAATATGACAGGGATGAAGGCTATTTATAGCCTGATGAGACGCATGCTGGCCGGCCTGGTGGTGCCCCACCCTGGGCCCACCCATGTGGAGCTCTCTCGGCCTGCCTCCTTGCTTTGTAATTAAGCGATGTCCTGATATTCGAGATATTTTGGCTGGTGGGTTAGGTGAGAAAGGAGTGGAGGAGAGTGAATGCGGTGATTTGATGTGATGGGTGTGGGTTCCAGGTGTCTGTCGGTCCTACTTGCTATATTTATACTAGATATAACTGAAAAAATACTTCTAAAATGCAGGAATTAATATGAATCCATGGATGATATTTTTGTTACCACCACAATAAATATTTCTACAGTGTTTTTATACACCATAAGAATTATTTATATGGGGCGTATAAATTATTTTCATTTTATATATGCATATGCAGAAAAATTAAATATGCTAAAGAAATACTTATGCAATAAAGTAAATATGGGTAGATATCGAGTTACCTTCGGCGAAGGTTCAGGATTTTAATGTCCTCCGAATTGGACTCTCCAAATTCTTCTATTCTTCGGGGGTGACAGTCGTTCCTGAGGATGATGATCCTGGTAACTGCGTATCTCCTTCTTGATTTATTGAGTCTACGGTGCAGGTCTTGACTTGAATGAAAAATGTTCTTCCCGTTCATTGAAGTTGAATCTGACTTCTCCAATTTCGATGTCAATGTGGGCGTTTGTCGCAAAAAAGGCCTCCCAAGGATGAGTGACACCTTTGGTCTGGTTGCATATCCAACACCACAAAGTCGACTGGTATGAAGAACTCTCTGATCTTGACTAGAATATCCTCAGCAATTCCCATAGGGTAGCGAATTGACCGATCCGCTAACTGTAGGCACACTAATATGGGGATAAGCTTCGTTTGATGAAGTCTATATTGAAGACTGTCTTGGGCATCACACTGACACTTGCTCCAAGGTCACATAGTGCATTGCTAAAGTGTTGATCTCTAATTGAGCAATCAATATTGGGACATCCTGAATCCTTCTTCTTTATTGTTGAAACGTTGAGGATGACTGCACTGTACACTCTTCCATTAGCTTGATTACCTCAGTGGTGGGCAGCAGTCGTTTTTTGAGGAGGTCTCTTAGTAACTTAGCATAGGTGGGTACCTAGATTGCATCTAATAGAGGGACATTGATATATAATTTCTAAATTACCTCGACAAACTTACTGAACTATTCATCCACTTGGGCCTTTCAATTTCTGCGTAGAAACGGTAAGAGTGTGGTGTCATGAAAATCTTGTTGCATCTCTTGTATTGGTGGCTCAACTTCTTCGAATTCATCATCTTTCTTTTCTTCTATCACAATCGGTGCATCTGGTGTTGTTTTCCTCCACTTTGTCCCCTTTGGATATGGAGGATCACAAGTGGCTCTACCTCCTCTAGTAACTATAACTTGAACCTGCTCAGGGTTAGTAGCAACAGGCAAAACAACAGCCAAATGTGCTAATTGTTTTTCTATCTTTTTTATTATGATTAAGTTGATCTTTTATAGCAGAAGAAAAATTATCCATTTTAGTTTTTATATCCTCTAAATTTTATCATTAGAAGCAAGCTTTCCAATAATATTATCATTAATCCTGGTTTGTTCTAAGACTAAATCTTTCAAGAGTAGTTGATTAAAATTGGAAGAATTATTAAAATTGCTTGAATACTTACCTAGATAAGTAGACTCTTTTTGGTGATTACATCCTCGCTTTAAAAGCGTGGTAGAGTTGTTGATGATATTTGCATTTTCTTCGTTGTCTGATAATTCAATCCCTAGATACTCTCCACATCTTGTCTGAGCATTGAATGCATATTGAATTGCTTGACGTTCATTTTTTTAGTTTGCTCGTTGTTCAAGTCGATCCAAAAGAACGTTCATCTTGGTTGATAGTGCACACACTTCTTCTAGAGCTTCTTAAATCTGGCGAGAATGTTGAATGTTATCTTCCTTCCCACTCTTGATTCTTAGCTATTTTAGTCATGAATGCTTCAGCTTTTCCTAAAGAGAGTGACATAAATGATCCTCTAGCAATGACGTCTAGTTACTCACGAGCTCTTTGAGTGAGTCCACGATAAAATCCTTGTATGAACAACCAATCCTCCATTTCATGATGTGAGCATTCTGAAATGTATTCTTGAAAGCGCTCCCATGCTTCTATAGTGGATTCTGTCTTCTATTGTTGGAAGTTGGAAATCCTTCCTCTTAAGGCATAGTTTTTCCTATAAGGAAAATCTTGATAAAAATGTTGTTGAACATGTGTTCCAAGTCTTGAAATCTTCCTTGTTTGCATACCACTGCTTTGCTCTTCCCTCCTATGAGAAAGGAAATAGACGAAGAAGTATGGTGTCTTGGTTGATGTTCTTGATGATCACGGTGCTTCTAATCTTCAGGAAATTCTACAGATGAGCATTAGCATCTTCATGTGGCTTTCCACTGAATGTAGCAGCTTGAACCATGTTGATGAGACTGGGCTTGAGCTCAAACTCGAGGTTGATCGTATGGAGTGCTGGTCTAGTCCGAATGTGTATTGAGTGCCAAAACAAAATGGGCTCTTGATCCATTGTCATGATCATCACTTTGGCTTCATCACTTGATGTGTACCTATAAGGAACATGGTCCCCATGTCCCATATAGTTTGGATTTTGGTGTTTGATGATCAACATAACCAAATTAGACTAATGTATTTGCAAGTGTTTATTTTGTAGTCCAATAGGGTGCAACCATGCTTTGGACTTAGGCAACACCGCAAGAAACACATTTGAAGCATATAGAAGATCCAAAAGATCAAGCATAGTTCAAGCATGGAGGATGGAACCTACTCGGAAGCAAGACCGCGAAGATACAAAGTCTTCCGGACACGAGGCGCCTCGCGTCCGGACTTTTGGAAATCAGCCCGGGTCAAAACACTGAAGAAAAAGGGCTCCGGACGCAATGAACAACAGGGTCCGGACCATTGAGGATGCGTCCGGACACCTAGGGTTGGGTCTACGAAAAGTCAGCAGGTCCGGACGCTATGAACAGTGCGAGTCCGGACCATGGGAGCTTGCGTCCGGACGCACACAGAGAAGAACCCGAGAGCTCAATAGGCTCTGGACGCTGTCCGGAGTTCAGTGTCCGGACTAAGGAATGCGTCCTGACCTCATGCAGAGAGGTTCCAGAGGCGCGCGACGACTCCGGACGGTGTCCGGAATGTAGCGTCCGTACCTAAGGATTCGTCCGGACTCTCCAGTCAGCCGCAGCGCACAGAAGACCGTTGGAAGGTCCGGACGCGCACGCAATTGTCCGGACCCCCCACTATTGTCCGCGTCCAGAGGTACGCAGAGGGGCAATCCAAGGGTTCCAATGGCTACATTTGGCTTGGGGCCTATATAGACCACCCTTGGCCGACCATTGCTAATCTTGGGGTTCCAAGTGCATAGGCTAGTTAGACCATTGCTCTTGCGCTTGCTCTAGATGTAAGCCTAGTGTTGAGTGAGGTTTGCATACCTCTTGATCAAAGGGTGCTTGCATGCACCAAGCTTGTACTCGGTGGGGCTTGTAATCTTGCGCGATCACACCAACCGTGTTTGTGGTGTGGCCGCCACCGGTGTACCGAAGGGAACAAGGCCCGTGGCGTTTCGGCCAGAAGCTTGATAGTGAAGATGGCGGAGAGCATCCGAGAGAGGCTTGCCGGAAGGCACATCGGAGACCCACTTGCGCGTGGGGAGAGCCCGAGGCTATCCACGGAGTTACCCGACCGGGAGCTTGGCCCTTGCGCGGGATTCCTCGCGAGGGGCTCCAACGAGGACTAGGGGGAAGCTTGCGCGCTTCTCGATACCTCGGTAAAAATACCGGCATTGTCGACGGGAGTTTGTATCTCTACCTTGCTTTTTACCTTCCGCACTTACTTTGTTTACCTTGTGTTCTTTACCTTTCCTAGCTTAGTTGATAGGATAGTTGATAGGTTTAGAAACTAGGTTGCTTAACTCTTTTGCGGTAGAGATAGCAACACTTAGCAAAACCATAGTTGCACCAATAGATAGTTTACCTTTTGCATAGGTTTTGCTAAGGTTAGAAAAAGAGGCCATAGATTAGAGAGTAGTTTTTAAGTGACCTAATTCACCCCCCCTCTTAGGCATCACGGTCCTTTCAATTGGTATCAGAGCCGGTTGGCTCATCTTTGGACTTTAGGCTTTACCGCCTTTGAGTCGATGTCTCTAGGAGTGGGAAGGATGGATACCTCTAGGCCTCCGCACTTTGACGGCACTAACTTTCCCTACTATAGTGCTAGAATGGCTTGCTACCTAGAAGAGGTTGATCTAGGTGTTTGGAGAGTCACTCGTGACGGGATGAAACCCCTAAGAAATCCTGCTAAACCCACCTCGAGTGATGAAAAAGAAATTCATTTCAATGCTAGAGCTAAAAATTGCTTGTATGAATCTTTTAGTGTGGATGTGTTCAACCAAGTTTTCACCTTACAAACATCCCATGAAATTTGGCTAAAATTGCATGAGCTCCATGACGGTACAAGCAATGTCCGTGAACAAAAACATTGTCTAACTAAGTCAACCTACGATTCCTTCAAAATGAATGAAAATGAGCTTGTCAAGGACATGTATTCTCGTTTGTGTCTAATTATCAATGAGCTCAATTCCATAGGTTTGACAAAGCTAGAAGATGCGGACATTGTGAGAAAGATCATCTCGGTGCTACCACATGACAAATATGCATCCATCATCACCGTTCTTCACAACTTGGAGGAAATAAGTAAAATGACCCCGGCCATCCTCATTGGCAAGCTTGTGGCATTTGAGATGTCACGTAAGATGGGTCAAGAAGAAGCATCTTCATCAAGCAAAGCAATTGCACTCACATGTAAAGAGCACAAGAAGATGAAAAGCAAGAAAATTGAGACAAGCTCAAGCTCCTCAAGTGAAGAAGAAGATGAAGATGAGGATGATGATGATGATGATGAAGAATCAAGTGATGATGATCAAGCCTCCACCTCCTCCGATTCCTCCATTGATGAAGAAGAAACTATCAAGCTCGTCCGAGGAGTGGAGAAGATGATTCGCAAGCTCAATGTCAAGGGTGTGCCCATCCAAATTGAAGATTTCATCTTCACAAATCAAAGAAGAGAGCAAAGAAAGAAAGGATGCTATGGATGTGGCAAGAGAGGGCACTTTGTTGAAGATTGTCCAAGAAACAAGACCACTCTCAAGACAAGGAAGAAGAGTTGCAAGGTCAAAGCCCTTACCACTATCAAGAGTTGGAGTGACTCATCAAGCGATGATGAAGCCCAACACAAGAGGCATGACTGCAAGCAATCATCGTCAAGCACTTCACGAATATGCCTTATGGCATGGGGTAACAAAATTCCTAGCTCTAGTGATAGTGATAGTGATGATGATCAACCTTCCTATGAGCAACTTGTGCAAGATAACATAAAATATGATAAAGCTTGCACTAGCCAACAAAAGAAAATCAATGATCTAAAAGCAAAAGTAGAAAGCTCACAAAAATCATACAATACCATGCTTGAACAATATGAAAATTTTGCCAATCTTAATGTTGAGCTAACTACTAAAATTGAGCTTTTAGAGGCTAGTGAAAGCACAAATGAATGCACAACCAATGATAAGCAACTAGTTAATAAAAATGAGAAATTAAAAAGCAAAGTTAGCTAGCACACAAGATGCATACAATTGTTTGCATGCTAAAATGGAAACCCTTTGCAAACATTGTGATGAGCTAACAACAAAAGTTGCCAATCTTGAGGTCGCCGGTAAAACCCCCACCGAGGCACCTAAAAAGAGGAGTTCTATATTTGACATGCCTAAAAAGGATGCCTCAACTTCTTGCATTGATTTATTAGACTCACCCCTATGCAACCAAGCTTCTTTTGAGAATGTGTTTGTAGAAACATGTACACAAGAGGTTGCAAAGGAGAATGAGCTACTTAGGCAAGAAGTGGATCGCCTCACTAAGGACTTGACACAAGTCAAAGGCAAGGAGAAACAAGCCCAACCTCATCAAGATAACACCATCAAGGGAGTGAAGAAGCTTGATGAGGGAAAAACCGTGGTTTGCTACCTTTGTCACAAAGAAGGTCACAAGTCCTACATGTGCAAGGTAAAGAATGGGGGAGGAGCTAAGAAGAAAGAGAAAAACAAAAAGCCAACAAGCAACTTCTCCAACACCTACACCAACAAGGTGGACAAGTAGGCCTCCACACCTTATCTCTTGAAGAAGAATAAAAATGACAAGGTGGTGGCCATCAAGATAAACAAGCAAGCCAACAATGGAGCCAAACGCTTTTGGGTGCCAAAGGAAATCATTTCCAATATGAAGAGCACCAAGAAGGTTTGGATTCCAAAGGGAAAGTGAGAAGCCCGATGGACTTTGGGGAATTTGGAGACTTGGCAAAGATTGGGTGCATTACATGGGATGCATCATGATGATCATTGGTACTATTGCCAAGTGGGTTAGTGAACACTACTTACCAAAGTTCCCCTTCCCATGTCTAGGTAACTAGATTTCTATCTTGCAAATTAAATTAGCATCTAGTTCCCTTCATGCCTAGGTATTGCATTTGCATATCTAAATTCTTGTCATGCATACACTAGGTTATCATATGGTAGGATTGCTCGGTATCACTCTTACCCTTGGAGCAACCTACATGTTCTTAAAATGTTTAGGAGCACGGCACATAGCTCGCTTGTCAATTGATTATCTTATATGTGCCAAAGTACCAAATTATAGATAGCTTACCCCAAATACCAAGTAAGAGTGATGTTCACTTTCATGTGACATTATCTTTCATTTGGTATCTTGACCTTAAAAGTCAATATACATATCTCCTACAAGTATTCTATGCTTGTATGCACACTTTTAGGGGAGCTAATCTACAAGTTGGAAGCTTTGAGACTAACACCCATTTCAAGTCTATCATGTGTGTAGTAGTCTCATTGCAAGGAACGTGGAGTCCCTGGAGAAAAGCAAGGATTAACTTCCATAAGTATCATTGCATTTCATTTTTTTGGTATCTTTTAAATGTTTTCTCCATGCATTATATAGATTAAACTCCTTTGTGCAAATTTCCGGTTATGCATATGCTTTGCCATCCACTATATGTATGCATACACTTAGGGGGAGTTTAGTTTATGTAATGTGAGAGTCAAGTCTCGTGATCAATTTCACTCCACATACAAAGGATCACAAAACTTGACCCTCCCTTGTGCTACTAATGTCTTCCTTTTCGGTGTTTGATTCCAATGGGGGAGAATTTGAAGGACCAAAACAAATGATCATATATTTCGGTCCAAGATAGGGAGGAAAGTGGATTATGGAGTTAGGGGAGTATAAATCCATAATACCACATGGGGACATGTGCAAGGGCAAGACACGTCATCATAGTATGAGCTTCATTTGGTATAAACAAGTATCATATAGACTTGCCTTTGCATTGCATCCTAGCAAGTAGATATGTTCTCATTTGAGCATCTTATATTATTTGCTTGTTTTGGTCGTGTTGTCATCAAGCACCAAAAAGGGGGAGATTGTAAGGAACATGGTCCCCATGTCCCATATAGTTTGGATTTTGGTGTTTGATGATCAACATAACCAAATTGGACTAACGTATTTGCAAGTGTTTATTTTGTAGTCCAATAGGGTGCAACCATGCTTTGGACTTAGGCAACACCGCAAGAAAGACATTTGAAGCATATAGAAGATCCAAAAAATCAAGCATAGTTCAAGCATGTAGGATGGAACCTACTCGGAAGCAAGACCGCGAAGATACAAAGTCTTCCGGACGCTCGTCGCCTCACGTCCGGACTTTTAGAAATCAGCCCGGGTCAAAACACTGAAGAAAAAGGGCTCCGAACGCTATAAACAGCAGGGTTCGGACCATTGAGGATGCGTTCGGACACCTAGGGTTTGGTCTACGAAAAGTCAGCAGGTCCGGACGCTATGAACAGTGCGAGTCCGGACCATGGGAGCTTGCGTCCGGACGCACACAGAGAAGAACCCGAGAGCTCCAAAGGCTCCGAACGCTGTCCGGAGTTCAGTGTCCGGACCAAGGAATGCATCCGAACCTCATGCAGAGAGGTTCTAGAGGCGCGCGAAGACTCCGGACGGTGTCCGGAATGTAGCGTCCGGACGTAAGGATGCGTCCGGACCCTCCAGTCAGCCGCAGCGCACAGAAGACCGTTGGAAGATCTGGACGCGCACGCAATTGTCCGGACCCCCCACTATTGTCCGCGTTCGGAGGTACGCAGAGGGGCAATCCAAGGGTTCCAACGGCTACATTTGGCATGGGGCCTATATATACCACCCTTAGCCGGCCAAATGAACGTGTGGAGACTTGAGGAAACATTCTAAGGTGTTGATACACAATTCTAGTGATCTCCATATGCATAGAGCTTAGTGATACACTTGGTGATTAGCATTTGTGCTTTGCGAAGTGCATAGGCTAGTTAGACCATTGCTCTTGCGCTTGCTCTAGGTGTAAGCCTAGTGTTGAGTGAGGTTTGCATACCTCTTGATCAAAGGGTGCTTGCACGCACCAAGCTTGTACTCGGTGGGGCTTGTAATCTTGCGCGATCACACCAACCGCGTTTGTGGTGTGGCCGCCACCGGTGTACCGAAGGGAACAAGGCCCGCGGTGTTTCGGCCAGAATCTTGATAGTGAAGACGGCGGAGAGCATCCGGGAGAGGCTTGCCGGAAGGCACATCGGAGATTATTGACACAAAAAGCGTCAGGATCTACGAACACCTCGGGCTTATACCCGAAATTCGATATCCGGAGGCGTGCCAGTCGATTTGACCAGTTAATCGACAAGGACGATAACTAGAACAAGATTCAATCAAGACAACGGCGATGCGCCCGGATGCCAAGATTGGAACTTGATCAGGATAACTAGAGCAGAGCTGAACGAGACAACAGCGATGCGCCCGGATGTCAAAGCTCAGAGATACTCCCACGCGGAACTTACAAGGGTTTGACGGAGATCAAGGTGATGCAGCCCGTCGAAGCTTGAAGAACTCGTTGATAATCTAAGACTAATGCAATAAAGGGTAGATTACGATAAAAGTAGAATAAGAGTAAATTGATTTGATTGATATTGGATTGATATGTTTACACGCAGCCCTCGGGCACATATTTATACTCCCGCATGGAGAGTTGTACAAAGACACGACTCGTATCTTTCCTAAAACAAACTCCTAACTTTAAGGAAACTGACTCGCGCAGGAGTCGGATCTAAAATAACAATATTATTTTCCTAAACAAACACACCTATTTTAAAGGAAAACAAACGACTCATGCAAGAGTCAGACTCAAACTGCTATAATAATACTGGTATAAAATCACGAGTTTCCTTATATCTCTCCCTCGATGAAAACTTTCCATCGGCAGATCCCTTCAATCCGCGACTTCCTTCTTTGGCCACCAGTAATCCTCTGCTGACATCAAGTGCTAAGTCACCCTGTGCTCATCGGCACCCTATGCCCATCGGCATCGGCAATACTTCCCGATCGGCAACCTTGTACTGGTAACTTGTCTTCACCAGTCAATCCCTATCAGCAATCGGCTTCTATAGTTCTGGCGACAGCCATTCAACTCCTATCGGCAACATCCGAAACTTCTAGCTTCCATCGGCAACACACTTAGTCTTCTCACAGCACATTGCCATCGGCAATACTGACTCATGACTTCCTGATGCCGATGGAAAATGGCTGCCGATCGACACAAACCTTAGCTCATTTGACACGTGCCGAAAAATGGTGTCAACACATGCCCCCTAGTTTCGGAGTGTATAATACTTTACGCGCCGAAACTCTCTCTACTGTAGCCGTTACCTTCGAGATAACTGCACAACTTCCTCGATTTCCGCACGCGGAACCACAATTTATTAATAAAATCCCTCGATTATAGCACAAACAGTTGCAAATCTGACAATCTCCTTGATTATCGCGCACATCCACCGCAGGCCTCTCCACATTTCTGCACAGTATGAACCGAAATCCCAAAATACCCTTGAGTAAGCTTATAAAAGTTACCAGGATCCAATCTGCCTTTTTACCCTAGGCCCACTTTCACTTTCTCGTCTGCCTTCATCTTCAACCTCCGGCGGCGCCCTCGAAGAACACTTGTTCAAGCTCGAGCGACATTACCTTCTTCAAGCCAAGCATAATCCGCAAGAACTCTTCAGCTCCAATGGCGATCCAAGTCGACATCCCTAAGGTAAATCCACTTCCTCCTCATCCAATCTCCCGCTAGTTCCCAGTCCGTATGAATCCATAATCTCCCCTTTCCTTCCTTTTCGAACCCTAGGAACTGTACAACAAGGTAGTGATCCCTCTTGAGCAGTCCAGCTTCACCTGTCTAGGCCCCATGGGAAATCCGGATCCTAGTTACATGATCAACGCAGAAACCAACCGTATTCCTTTTAGATCTGAATGCTTCGGTTTAGGATTATGGAAGGACGCTTTCTGGTCATGGCCCAAGCCCACCAAAGGGTGGAAGAACTGGTATCTTAGAGTCGTCAGAACACAGCAAGTTTACTGGTCAGAGCGCAATCTAGATCAGTGCATCAGGCTCTCCATTGCCGATATGGAGAAGAACGAAAACATGCTGATGGCAGCTTCTTACTTCTGGTCTGACACCATCAACAGAGACCCACTTGCGCGTGGGGAGAGCCCGAGGCTATCCACGGAGTTACCCAACCGGGAGCTTGGCCCTTGCGCGGGATTCCTCGCGAGGGGCTCCAACGAGGACTAAGGCGAAGCTTGCACGCTTCTCGATACCTCGGTAAAAATACCGACATCGTCGACGGGAGTTTGTATCTCTACCTTGCTCTTTACCTTCCGCACTTACTTTGTTTACCTTGTGTTCTTTACCTTTCCTAGCTTAGTTGATAGGCTAGTTGATAGGTTTGGAAACTAGGTTGCTTAACTCTTTTGCGGTAGAGATAGCAACACTTAGCAAAACCATAGTTGCACCACTAGATAGTTTACCTTTTGCATAGGTTTTGCTAAGGTTAGAAAAAGAGGCCATAGATTAGAGAGTAGTTTTTAAGTGACCTAATTCACCCCCTCTTAGGCATCACGGTCCTTTCAGTACCAACCTATATTAATTCATCACTTATAAACAATAGGTTACTACTAAAGGTTTCATTAATTACTCAAAATCAATCTAGGGCTTTCAGTTAAGTTTGAGAATTCTTGAGTCTGAGTGAAGTATGTGAGTTCCTAGAGTGTTGAGTGTTGCCTATGTTGGCGAGTTCCTAAGTGTTAACTCTAGTCCATGAGAGTGTGAATTTGGGATACTTATTTATGAGTTGAATAATGGTTTGTAAGACTTAATTGAAGAGATGGCAACACTCTTTTTTTCATTTATATGGTTTCTCACTAGGTGTGAGTTTTAACTAGACAATTTTTTAATGAGGTAGAAATGTTGGCTATGTTGAAGACTTGAAATATTGGTTTATGGTTCTTGCTTAGTTGCCTTCTTGGCTTCTTGGTTCATGGAGTCAGGACTAAGAAGTTCAAGTGCTTCAACCACTAAGTGTCAATGTGATCTATTGATTTGTGAACATATGAATGTAAAGTAAATGTGAACTTGTGAATGTTAATGAAAATTTGAATATGTAAATGTGTACATGTGTTTTTGTTAAGATGTAGATGAGAGAATTGTTTTTGAAGCACCTCAATGTTACCAATCTATTGGTTGGCAATTTTTTTGAAGCACCTCGATGTTACCGATCTATTGGTTGGCATGACATACAAAACTAGTCGTGCTTCCTGGGCCGGCCCATGCCCCCAAAAAGGGCACGTAGTGCCATGCTTGGGCCACTGGTAAGGCCTATATATGTCCCTTAGAGGCATGGCATGCGGAGCATAATGTGTCGTGCCTAGTCCTTTCATTGCGAGCAGTCATTTGCATGGGACGTGCTGTGTAGGGTGGCCTAGATGGACATCTATAGGTACCATCAACAAAAATAAAGGTATATATGGTGGAGGGACTGAACATATAATTCCAAGGGACCAAAATAACTTTGAGCTCAAACTAATACAACAAAGAGCTGATAACTGAAAATGACAAAAGACTACACCACAAACTTAGAACCCTAACTAACCCTGTTTGGTGGATGTTGGCACCAAGAATGGTCCACTTTTTCATAACCAAAATGCTGCCAACAAACTCAGGATTAAGGATAAACAAAACATCATGAGCATATTTTATCAAATAACTAGTTCCACATGTCTATGGAGTGTTTGAATGCAGGAATGAAGAAATGGAGCAAAGGAGAGCCAGTGGGACCCACATAGAGGGTCGGCCGACCACCCTATGGGCCCACCAGCTCTCCCCTCTCAGCCATGATCCAAGAGGAGCACCTTAGAGTGAATTCTAACCATTGGATCAATCTGTGCTTCCTCTCAATGGCTCACAAGAATAGCACATGAATCCATGGGCCCACACTAAGGAAATAAACATGACAATCACCTCAGAACCAACAATCAACATCAATGACAAGTGGGACCAGCACCAGGACGACTGAGGTGGGACAGAACCCCAAGGGGGGTCGGCCGACCATCAATTGGGCCCACAAGGCCCCTACTTGGTCCCTGACCAGTGGGGCCACTTCTGGAAGGCCAAAGGAGGGACCACCTACCATAGGGGTGGTCGGCCAACCACCCCCTTGATCGGTTTGGGCTCTGCCAACCGCCATACCAATTGGCACATATTGAAGATCACATCCATCCATCCAAGTCGGTTCTAAGGCGGTTGGATCCAAGGGTGGAGAATTGAAGCCCCTTGGATCGCTGACGTGGCGATGGAGTAGCCCCTACTCCACCTCCCACTATAAATAGAGGCTCATACCTCCCTCTCTACACATGGTGAAGAAGCCTACAAGCTCTATTCCTTAGATTGTTCTAGTAGTTTAGTCTAGAGTGGGAGTTAGAGTTGAGTCGAGTTGCGCTCGGGATTTTTGGAGTTGTCTTCTGGAAAGTCTGGTATAGCTCTTGCATCTTTCCTTCTTTGTAAGACTTTATCTTATTCAATATATTATCATTTCTCCCTACTTTACTTAGTATTTGCTTTGAGCATTTCTATACTAGATATAGTCTTGCTATATGCTTTTGCTCTTTAATAGCCTTTACATTCATAGTCTGTGATCCTTGTGGCCTTTCCCGTATGCGATCATTGCCTGTCATAGGTTGCTTTGATTATAGATCATAGTCAAAGTAATAAGTTGTGTGTAAGCGTGGTGCTTATACATCACTTTATCCTTGGTTACCGCTTATTGCACGGATTGTTTGTGGTAGCTAGCAAGAGAGTGACAGCATTTTCTAGTATTTGTATTCCACCACATGTTTTTAGGAAAGTTCTTAAAAGGTAAGGCTCCCGTAAGAAGAGGGCACGATCCGGTAGGAGTTTTGTCCTCCTACTGATCTATCCCCTCGCCTAGCATACTTGTATTGAGGAGGCAAACCATTGTGTTTAGACTAGTTAATTGGCTATGTATATTGAAGTAGAGTGAATTGCATAGGAGTCCCTTTACTCTCTCATTGTCCTCCCACCTAGCTATTCTATCTAGTCCGTTCTAAGTATCATTTACCTTGGCTTATTCATTCATCAACCCTTCCTATCACATATATCGTTTATCCCCTTATACTAGTTGGTACTAAGTTGAGGTGTTCTCTAGGATCTCTATCTAATTATCATTTCTAGCCCAGCTTTCCCTTGGGAAAATATAAATTATGATACCTTGGAATACTCCTAGGTGAAGTGCTACAACGGTATAATCTATGCGCTTGCGTATTTATCCAATAGTCATAAGAAATACCAACAAGCATTTCTGGCGCTGTTGCCGGGGAGAGCATAGCCTAGAAATTTTAATTAGATTAAATCTAGAGATTCTCATTAACTTAGCTATCAATTAGCTATAGGGGTTTACCCCTTGCCTGTGTTTCTCTTAATTGTGAAGCAAGGCATTGTATGAGTGAGTTCCACTTTCGAGCAACCACATTAGAAAATATTCAGAGCTACCGAAGGAACTCTAGATATCGTCTAGTGTCCCCTCGAAAGTTCATCTCGAATTTGGATTCACTCAAGGAAGGAGGCTCCACTTCGTTTATCAAGCAAGCTATGGCTCAGGAGGCTATTTCTGACTTTTCAGTCCTATCAGTCGCTCACGTGGCGTGAGGACCTAAAGTTAATACAGGGAGTGCTACCCTCGAGTTGAAGCCAGCCTTGATTAACCTAGTGCACGCCAACCCATTTGGTGGGAAGTCCCATAAGGATGTTACTTCCCATATCAAAAACTTCATGGAGGTGTGTGGCATGATCAAAGGAGTGGTGTTTGTCACCATTTGTCTTCTCCTTTTCCCATTCTCATTGTTGGGGAAGACAAAGCAATGGTTCTATGCTCACAAAGAAGAAGCCACCACCTGGAAGATGGACCTCCTGATGAAGAAGATAGAAGAAGGTTCCAAGAAGGAACGAGAGGCCATCTACCCCATCGCCGCCGCACAAGCTATTGAAGTTGATCCATGGTGCGAGGTGTGCGGAGGAAATGATCACTCGGGCAACAATTGCCCTGAGACATCGAAGGAGGACGTGAACTTCATCAGCAACAACAACAACAACAACAACAACAACAACAACAACAACAACAACAATGGGTATTGACCCCAACAACAAGGAAGCTGGAATTCACGCCCCTTCTACCAAGGTAATGGAGGTAATAGCAATTACAATAATTACAATTCTTACAATAACCAACCTTCATTGAAAGATCTTGTTCTTGGTCAATCTAAAATTAATGATGGTATAAATAAAAAGATGATTGTCACTGATAAAGTTCTTGAAACTCTTGGTGAGAAAATGGATAGCTTTACGACTGCCATGAAAAATCAATTGATCTTTAATAAAATGCTAGAAACACAACTAGCTCAATTAGCAGCAGCTATGCCATCTATATAACAAGGTAAAATTTCTGGGAAAGCAGAAGATTCAATTGAGCATGTTAATATGGTAACAACAAAGTTCGGCAATCCTCCACTTCGCTCCTATTGGGGCTATCTTCTTGATCCTCCCTTCATCATGAAGAAGGAAGATCCAGGCCACCCGACGATCAAATGCTCAATCGGACAACAGACATTCAACAATGCCTTCTACGATCTTGGATCGGGTGTCAACATCATGTCCAAGGTAACATACGATAACTTGTTAGCAGGACCCATGGTCCATACATGTGTTCGTTTGCAGATGGCAGATCAAACAATCAGGTTTCCCGAGGGACTCGCAAGGGATGTCTTGGTGAACATCCAATATGAGTACATCCCCACAAATTTCATCATCCTGGACATGGGAGCCAACGTGGAAGTACCCGTCATCTTGGGAAGGCCCTTCCTCAACACCACCAACGCAGTCATCTACATGGGATCGGGCTAGATCCACTTCCAATTCCCGAGTCACAAGGTAAAGTGTGCTTTCAATGGCTATAAACTTAACAAACAGGTTAAGGCACACCCACCAAGAAGAAGAGTTCGGGCCCTACGCCAAAAGAAGCAGTACCCGGAGGCCAAGATCAATGGACTCAAGGAGGATGAACCTGTCAATCCAAGGCAGGTTTGGAAAGCAAAGGAGGTGCACGCACCACGGTCTCCGTCTCCGAAGCCATCAAGTGCACCCAAAGAATAAACAAGAAGGAGAGTCCTACTCTGAGGACTTAAAATCGAGGAGCCTTTGCCGAAAGGTAAGTCGGTAGTTATCTTTTATTTCCCTTCTTGCATTTAGTTAAATTCTTTTATGCTTAAAATTTAGAACCATGAAGTTTAGATTAAATAAAAACCTGATAATTAGAATAGCATTAAGTTTTGACAAAAGGTAGATCCATAGGGGGGTCGGCCAACCACCCTATGTACCCTACCTTGGCTTATTTAAGTAAAACATACTTTATGAGCTTTATAAAAGAAAAAAAATGGAGACCTAGTGGGTCGGCCGACCACCCTAGATGCCTCTTGATCATCCCTCTTTCTTTCCTACCATCCTTTGTCCAAGAATCTCATAATTAGAGTAGTGAGAAATTCAAAATTCAGATTTTTCTTTAGGAGACATCTCTTTTGTCTTGTCATGCTTTAAAGTACATCAATCACTTTTGGTTAAAGCATGACACATCCTTGTCTCCCACTACTCCTTGTTCAAAGTGGGGAATCATGACACCTTTCACTTTCACTTTGTCATGCTTTGAAAAAAAGAAAACACATCAATCACCTTTGATCAAAGCATGACATACCTTTGTCTTCCACTACTCTTTGTTTAAAGAGGATAATCTTGAGCACTTTAGCTCAGCTTTTGATCACATCACATTACATCTTTTACCTTTCACCAAGCACTAGAAAAAGCATGAGTGGAATCCCCACTCTAGGGGGTCGGCCGACCACCTTTGGTCACCTCCTCCTCTCTCTTTTGCTTTGTGTAAAGCATCTTCTAAAGCTTGTGATCATGGCACCCAAGGGCATGCCCAAGGGGGGTCGGCCGACCACCCCTTGGTGCCTCCTTGGTGCCATTCCCTTCCCCTATAAAATCCCATGCAAGGAGAGATCAATCCCTCACACCTCAACCAGAATCCAGTTCTAGCTCAAGCCTCTCCTTGCCTTACTCTCTCCTCTCTTCATTCAAGAGAAGTTCTTAGATCTCAAAAGAAGTATTGCTGCTCTCACTAGTCCACAAGAATATCTCTTGTCTTCACCAAGCTTCTCTTAGCTCAAACTTCTCCCCACAAGGCAACCTAGGAAATCTACTCTACACACAACCTTGTCCTAGTCTTGCCTCTTCCTCTCTAAAGATGAAGAACCCTTTGAGATCCATGTTCAAGAAAGAAAAACAAGCCCTCAGTGGGAGCTCATCTTGACGCTCCCACCAATCTGAGGATACTTCCCAAGGAAGAAGAAGGGGAGGTTCTGCCCGATACACTTGGGAGAACATCCAAACCGAAGAACACCCTCAGGAGGAGGAAGAAGTACCAATGGAGGTACCTCATATCGGGGCATTCATGGTGCCCCCGATGAGGACCTATGACCAACAAAGTGGACTCTGGTTCGACCAACTAGAGTACCAAAGATATCTCTCTCTTCAGGATCAATCTTTCGAGCACACAAGGATATTGGATCCGAGTCTTCTCTCCAACGCAGGTATGACCACCAAATTCAACACTATATTCTCTACTATTGGTTGGTCTAACTTTTAGCAAATAGATAAACTTGGAATTGAGTTTCTCACCATAGAATTCTTATGCTCTCTCCAAGTCTCTAATGATGGAATAGCTTTTCACATGTTTAATCAAAGCTTCAGTTTAACTTGGAGTCATCTAAATGTTGCTCTTGGTTTTGATGATTCATGCTTGCTTGATTAAGACCTTGCCATGCGTAGGTTTAACAAAAGAAAATTTTGGATGTCTATCTCTGCTCTAAATGATTGCTCAAATCCCAAACCTGAGGAAATTCATAATCCAACTCTTCGTTTCATGCATCTTTGGATGAATATGACTTTGTTTCCTAGAAGTAATGCTAGCATGTTAAGCACCATAGAATTAAAATTGCTTTATGCCATGGTAAACTAAATTCAAATCTCTCTTGTGACATGCTTGGTAGAATTTTGGCAAGGTTCAATTGAGAGTAATGGACCTATTCAATTCACATCTTTAATTACTCATCTTGCCGAATCTATGGACTTGCTAAATGGCAACTACCGTTTTGTTTATATCTCTGCCCCCATAGCAGTAATTTTGGAAGCATATCTTACAACTGCTCAAATGTTAAAAAGAGATGTCAATGGTGATCTTAAAATGATTTACAGTGGCCATACAATTGAGGTGCCTCTTCCAAATAGGCAACATCAGTTGTATAGGACCCATAAGCTAACCCTTGATTTAGATCAAGGCATTGGGCAAAGAGGTTTTGCAGGATCAGACAGGAGAGCTCAGGAGGGGCTATACTTTGTTCATCTTGAGCAAGGTGGTCCTTCCCGAGGAGCTATTGGCGAGGAGGAAGACGATGCATCTTCCGATACCATGCACACATCTAGTGGCATGCCTCCTCGACTACCACAACCGCAAAGACCATGAGCATCCTTCTCGTCCACACGAGATAGGGAGCATCGTGAACGGCGGCAACATTTCGATCAACTCACCAATGCTTTTGGTGAGCTGCGTGTTGAGCATGGTGAGACAGCACGCATTGTCCAGCAAACTACCGAAGAAATCCAAGCATTGCAAGAAGAACAACACCGGCAGTGGGACTTGTGGTGGCAACTACATCCATATCCGCCACCACAGCATTGAGCAAATGATAAGCTTGGGGGAAGCTCCCTCCCCCACTAAGGTAAGTTTTAAATTTCAGCATTTATCTTCATGCAGTTTCCCTATTTATCTTTTGTTGTTGCATCTAAAAATATATATATAATAAAAAGACTCCTCTCTACTCTCACATGTTCCATGAAAATTAATATCTCCTATGGAAATGATGAATAGTTGCTCTGCTAAATGTTTCTCTAGTACTTAATTTACAACTCGGTATTTCTCTAAGCATGGATTACTTAGCTTAAAACAAACCATCATGAACCTGAAACTTTTGTGGTTTGCAAATGTTGTAACTAAGTCTAAGTTATTGTGAGACATGATATGACAAGACAAGAGCTGATATAATATTGTTCTAAGCAAGAATGACTATCGGAGTTTTATTTATTAAAATGATAAGACACTTTTTGTTCCTCAATGGTGAAAATTCCTACCAAAGTCATATATGCTCTTTCATGATATAAGCTTTCTACATAAGCTGCTTGCTTTGTGTTGAGTTTGGTCAAGTTTTGTGACCCTTGTTGAGAGATTTATCATGCTCCCAAGATCAAGATCACGTACACGCCACATATACATGTTGCTTCTACACTGGAAGTACGCAGAAACATGCCTTACATTTCCACATAGTTCATACTCCATGCTCTAGTAGAAAAATCTCTCTCTAGTATGTTGCTAGTAAATGAGACATGGACTATGTAAAATTATGAAAAAGTATAAGGGCACATCAAAGTCCCAATTATTAGAAAAATGATGAGCACATCAAAGATCATGAAAAAAAGATAGCTATGTCTTAAGTTTATAAGTTAGAAAGAGAGATCATATCAAATATAGGAGTATTGACCATTTGCCATGTTTCCACACACTTGCACATCGTGATCTAAGAGTATGACATTTCTCTCCTTGGATCCGGAACTTGACTTTACAATATATGCAAGGTAAGTTTGCTACATCTTTGATCCCTACCTATAGCTTCACATAAGCTTTAGAGATAGGATGAAAAAGAAAGCAAACTTTGATATGTGCCTTGGTGAGGAATCATACACCTTATGAGTGACTCAAGAGTACCATTTGAGGAACACTAAGTCTTTCTTTTACAAAACTTTACAAAACCTCCGATATGAAACTTGTGAAAGAATGAGAAAACTAGTGCTCAAGTCAAGTTGTTCTATCTCTTAACTTCCCAAGACAAAGGATAAAGCTATACGCCCCATGGAGGACTAAGGTAATATGGGTGAGTCTTTATTGCTAACTTTTCCATTCAAAAGAGAAGTATGATTGTTGTAGATATAGTACTCTTGAAATATGAAGCATAGTAGCAACCCCTGATCCATCGATTTAAGTTTAATTATTTGCTTGGGACGAGCAAAAGTTAAGCTTGGGGGATCTTGTTGGCACCAAGAATGGTCCACTTTTTCATAACCAAAATGCTGCCAACAAACTCAGGATTAAGGATAAACAAACACATCATGAGCATATTTTATCAAATAACTAGTTCCACATGTCTATGGAGTGTTTGAATGCAGGAATGAAGGAATGGAGCAAAGGAGAGCCAGTGGGACCCACATAGGGGGTCGGCCGACCACCCTATGGGCCCACCAGCTCTCCCCTCTCGGCCATGATCCAAGAGGAGCACCTTAGAGTGAATTATAACCATTGGATCACTCTGTGCTTCCTCTCAATGGCTCACAAGAATAGCACATGGATCCATGGGCCCACACCAAGGAGATAAACATGACAATCACCTCAGAACCAACAATCAACATCAATGACAAGTGGGACCAGTACCAGGACAACTGAGGTGGGCGGGTCGGCCGACCATCAATTGGGCCCACAAGGCCCCTACTTAGTCCCTGACCAGTGGGGCCACTTTTGGAAGGCCAAAGGAGGGCCCACCTGCCATAGGGGTGGTCGGCCGACCATCCCCTTGGTCGGTTTGGGCTCTACCAACCGCCATACCAATTAGCACATGTTGAAGATCACATCCATCCATCCAAGTCGGTTCTAAGGCGGTTGGATCCAAGGGTGGAGAATTGAAGCCCCTTGGATCGCTGACGTGGCGATGGAGTAGCCCCTACTCCACCTCCCACTATAAATAGAGGCTCATACCTCCCTCTCTACACATGGTGAAGAAGCCTACAAGCTCTATTCCTTAGATTGTTCTAGTAGTTTAGTCTAGAGTGGGAGTTAGAGTTGAGTCGAGTTGCGCTCGGGATTTTTGGAGTTGTCTTCTGGAAAGTCTGGTATAGCTCTTGCATCTTTCCTTCTTTGTAAGACTTTATCTTATTCAATATATTATAATTTCTCCCTACTTTACTTAGTATTTGCTTTGAGCATTTCTATACTAGATATAGTCTTGCTATATGCTTTTGCTCTTTAATAGCCTTTACACTCATTGCCTATCATAGGGTGCTTTGATTATAGATCATAGTCAAAGTAATAAGTTGTGTGTAAGCGTGGTGCTTATGCATCACCTTATCCTTGGTTACCGCTTGTTGCATGGATTGTTTGTGGTAGCTAGCAAGAGAGTGAAAGCCTTGTCTAGTCTTTGTATTCCACCACGTGTTTTTAGGCAAGTTCTTAAAAGGTAAGGCCCCCGTAAGAAGAGGGCACGGTCCGGTAGGAGTTTTGTCCTCCTACTGATCTATCCCCTCGCCTAGCATACTTGTATTGAGGAGGCAAACTATAGTGTTTAGACTAGTTAATTGGCTAAGTATATTGAAGTAGAGTGAATTGCATAGGAGTCCCTTTACTCTCTCGTTGTCCTCCCACCTAGCTATTCTATCTAGTCCGTTCTAAGTATCATTTACCTTGGCTTATTCATTCATCAACCCTTCCTATCACATATATCGTTTATCCCCTTATACTAGTTGGTACTAAGTTGAGGTGTTCTCTAGGAACTTTATCTAATTATCATTTCTAGCCCAGCTTTCCCTTGGGAAAATACAAATTACGATACCTTGGAATACTCCTAGGTGAAGTGCTACAACGGTATAATCTATGCGCTTGCGGATTTATCCAATAGTCATAAGAAATACCAATAGTGGAGCTGCTAGCAAACCATAAGTTCCCTAAAACAGTGTTGTTTCTTGAAGCTGAAAAAAGCATCAATAGTTGCACTTAGTACTAAAAGCAAAGAAGTTCCTTCCGAGCACCTTTTTGAGTTTTTTTAAGAAACTTATCTAGGAGGTGCTTTTGTAAAAACTTTAACTCTAAACAGACCTTAATTACCAAGCAGCCTCATCTGCCCATATAATTTCACATATCTTTATTTTTGTTTAAGTTCTATTGAGTTCTGATTAATATAAGAAGTATCTTTTAACAAGTTGTTATTTTTTTATCTATTTTAATAAATCTATCTATCCCTATTTAAACAACTAGGATGTCATCTTTTATTATTTTTATATATTATTGTAATATCCGTATTTAAGACCCACGGCTACGGCCCAACAAGTGCCCAAGTCGACAAGATGGCGTCTTCCGAGTGGGAGACGTCCACAAACCCTCACGTCGCCGTCGGCGGCCACCGCTGCCAAACACATCCACCACTGCTTTCCTCCTCATGGATAATGTACCTCTGTCATCCTCTTCCACTCACTGCCATAGGAAAACCCCTACACTGTCGTCTTTCTCCCCGACCTCCTCATCGACCCTATACCGCCTGCTTCCTCCCCCGCCCTCCTCATTGACACTGTACCACCGACGCTGGCTTCCACCGCCCGCCCGCCCAATGTCACACCCCGTTGCCATCGGTGAGGACC
>CM039133.1:18873115-19224852 GCA_022036555.1 Microstegium vimineum
AACACATATTAGTTCACCTAAGTTGTCACTCAATTACCAAAATCACACAAGGACCTTTCAATCTCCCCCTTTTTGGTAATTGATGACAAATCTACAAAGATATGGAATTTAAGATTATTTTTGGACATTATTCCATTTATCCATCATTTAAGCTCTATGCCAAGAATTTGGATAAATGCCACAAAATCTGACTTGGTAGTGTTAGCTCCCCCTACATGTGTGCTCACAAAGGTTTGAATTAAGCTTTTCACACATGCATGAATAGACATTGTGGGAGTGCTAGCACTACTAATGCTAAGGGATATAGGATAAACCTTTGAACATACTCATGTAGTTGCACTTTGAAGATCATCCTTAGCACCATGGTTAGATAGATACCACAAAAAAACACTAGAAACCCCATGAGATCAACATTAGAAGCAAGGTTTCTAGATATCAATTGAAGGAACAAGGATCTAGCTTACTATCCTATGTATGCTAGTTTATCAAATCATCATACAAATCCTATAACTAGCATACACCACACAAGCATGCATATAAAAATAATACTTATGCAATATGCAAGCAAGCACATGATTATGCACATATCAAATGCAATCAATCAAGTTCATGAGCTTGCTCCCCCTACTTGTGTGCATCACTTAGTTCAAGACTTTGATCCTTTCAATCTTTCCCCTTGTCAATGTCCATGTGTCCATATCTTTTTCCCTTAGTACATGTCCATTTGTGACTAATATATATTTGTTCACAAATCTCTCCCCCTTTGTCATCAATTTCCATAAAAGGTATGCTTCTCTATTGATGCAAAGGCTGCACTAGGGTAGATGGTTGATACTTGTATCTTTGCATTTTTGATGGACACCAACATATATGTATTGGAATGACTCTTCATGTAAGATCATTGACCATTATACCAATTAGTAGGGCAACTCCCCTTTGGTCAAAGCAATTGTCATCCAAATAGGCTTTCCAAGCGAGAGAACTATGATTTGATCACTTAAGGTTGAGGATCTCTTGTTCACTTGTAGGATACCACTTGTGACATACCACTTGTAGAATAACCACTTGAAGGGAACACTTGTGGAATATCACATGTATGCTAGAACTAGACATCTTTTGCAAGTACCAATATGAAGGTTGATAATATTTGAAAGATTAGCATAAGTCTAGATACCACTTGTAAGTTGCATCTTGATATCCATTTACATTGTTGTCTTGTGCTTGAACTAGATTCTTCATGAGCTTCTATGTTGACTTGAACTAAGATGTATAGCATAAGCCTCCAAGTCCGGTTTAAACCCTCTCTAAGCTTCTTCACACGCATTAAGCGGTTATCTCATAGAGGTTGTACTTGTCACTTAATAGCAATCCAAAATAGATCAAGTACTTGGGTTTACTATCTCATGAACAAACTCATATACTACCACTAGGTACAAATAATCAATCAAGCAATAGTGGTAGGCTATAAGCATAAAATTCATTTGATTTTTCATGAATGATCACTATGTATGACTATATGCACTAAACATGTCCTAAATAATAGATGTATGCATATGTCAAACAATTTCACCTTTGCTATGTTGGAGTAGAGGATAGTCATATAGATTTAATCTCCAATTAGCAATGTGAAGTCCAATTAAGAGCTTGGTGAAGACCAATGAATACCACTTGGAATGTTAATCTTCACCCATATGAATTTGATTCCCACTAAT
Organism: Microstegium vimineum; assembly: GCA_022036555.1. Taxonomy (NCBI): domain Eukaryota; kingdom Viridiplantae; phylum Streptophyta; class Magnoliopsida; order Poales; family Poaceae; genus Microstegium; species Microstegium vimineum. The sequence continues at coordinate 18,874,828 of CM039133.1, forward strand.
GATCAAGTGCACTTTCTTGTTGTGGTTGACTTGCTTCTTTTCTTGATCTTTTCTTGCATGAGAGAATATCAAATGATGTACCACATGTAGAAGGTGATACCACTTGAAAGTTAAGACCATGAATCTCTCTTGGGTGTTGCTTGCTTTCTTTTGATCAATCCGATTGATAGCTTTCAACTAAGCATCTCCAAATGATCCCTAGATCACCACTTCCATGTTAGCCTTCCAAGTAACGTTCTTGGTTTACCTACAAAAGGCGGCAAGCCCCTACAAAAGGGAGAAGTGATCTCTCTCCAAGAACCATCCTTGACACTCAATTGAAATGACTTTGTTTGATTGATCTTCATCTTGAGTACTAAGCATGTGCCAAATACACTCCACAATCAAATGGCCTTGTACTCATTGCTAACATAGGCACCTCAATTACTTATAAGCATGATTCCAACTTGAGGACCTTTAAATTTGAGTGACTCTAAATCAATCCAATGTTTGTCACTTTTCTGGCAGATTTTGTACTCTTCAAAGAATATATCATAAATCCCAAAGTACATATCCAATGACCATGAAAATTGGTTGATATGTGATTCACTAAGTCATCTAGCAGCCATAAAATTTGAGCTTCATTGGACTTCTAGCTTGCTACCAAATTTCACATCTTTCCACCTAGGTACATGATGAAAACTGCTGCACATGTGTTGACAAGATCCACTCCAAAACCAAAGTATCTCTTATCCACTAATCATGAGACTTTCACAGAAACTAATACTATAAGTGTAGAGCATGTGTACCAAATTTAAAGCCAATCCAAATAGATTTGAACTCTCAAACATGGCTATGATCACAACTAGCTCATATTTGAATAAAAGACAAATTTCAACACTATGAGCTAAACTTCTTCAATTTGAATCAAACTTGAAATCAACTTGTTTGAATACTATATCAAGACATATATCCATTAAATCCACTTACTAAAAGTAGTCTCTTGATCATATCCATTCAAATCAACACAAACTTGATCACTAAGCATTTAATCTATTCAAACAACTTATAGCAAGCAACTAGTGCACATACATATCCAATTCAAACAACTCATATGCACTATGTGTATATCCAATTCAAGCATCTTATACACACCCAAATGAACTTTGATCAACAATAAATATACCTTAGTAGATCATGATCAATCCATTTGCAAGCTTCAACTTGAATATTTGCAAGCCTTCAAATCATTCAATTCATCCACCATAACTTGATCATGCACTTGTATGTTGTATCATTTAGACTCCATCTTTTGACTTGGCATTGGGATAAGGATAGCACTAAGCTTCATTACTTGATTCAATCATATAATGAACTATAAGCAATCAATTGAATCAAGTCTCCAATGCTCATGGTACCTACACACATTCATCCACTTATTGATGGTACCCAAACTAGTTTGGGTCCTCTCAAGTTAGGAGCAACATACTTAGGCAATACCTTAGTATGGATAGTGGGATTTTTTGCAATAGCAACCATAAAGGTACCATTACCATCCTTTCTAAGCATATGATCATCATCAATTGAAATAGGCTTAGAAGTCATACTTAGGGGACATGAATGCGCCATGTGTCCCCTTTCCCGACATGAGTAGCACACTCTCTTTGCTTGAGCCTTTTATTCCTAGCTCATGTTGTGCTTCTGATTGTATTGCCTCTTCTCTTTTGCTTGAATCTTCATCTCCAGCTTGGTAGGACACTTCGAGGCAAAGTGTCCCATGTCTTCACACTTGAAGCACTTGATGTGAGCCAAATGATTCTTCTCTTGATCTTTGCCCATCATCATCTTGTTGGCATCATGAATATGAATTGGATGCCTTGCTCTTTCTTTGCCACCTCTTCTTGTTTTCTTCTTCTTTGTCATCCCCGAATCACCATCTTGATGGTTGATCTTGTATTGCACTTGGGGCTTGACTTGTGGCTTAGCTTGAGCATTCTTGGTTGGACAAGCATTTGCAAGATGTCCCATCCCATGGCACTTGAAGCACATGAAATGAGATAGCTTCTTTTGTTCTTGCTTCTTCTCTTTCTTTCCTTTGCTCTTGTGGAAACCAATTCCACTCTTGTCACCATAGCTTCTCTTGTTTGTCAACATATGCTCAAAGGTGACTTTGGAGTTGTAGCACCTCTCTAACTTGTTGCTCATATTCTTCAATTCACTTTTGAGCTCGTTGTTCTCCTTCAAAAGGTTAGTTTCACAAGACATAGAAGTAGAACAAGCATCTATATTTGAAGAACATGGCATGTCAAGTAAATCATCACAAGAGGTGGATACATTCTTCTTCCCTACATCACAAGGGTTAGCATCAACATGTGATTGATCATTTGACCCAAGTGATGAGCTCTCTTTATTTTTAAGATTTAGCAATTCATTAATTAGAGAGCCATGTTTGTGAACCAAAACCTCATGAGACACACGAAGTTGCTCATGATCTAGTGTCACACACCAATTTCAAGGACGAAATAGGATGCATAACATTATGTGTGCCCAGGAAGTAATCCACACATAAGTTCACAAATTACATAGTACCATCACAGAGTTTATTTCATAGCGTACATAGATTCATTACATAAATAAATAAAACAACGGAAGATACAACTAGCTCTCAAGGCTCCAGCTCACAGGGAAGGTCAACTGGTTGACCAAGCCTAGAAATCTTCAGGATAATCCACATAGCCTCCTGCTTCTGTTACCCATCTGGGATTTTTATCCAAAAGTTGAAAAGAAAACAAGCGTGAGCACATTCGTACTCAGCAGTATAACATGGAGGTTATGTAGCTCAAAAGGTTGACACTGGCTTACTGCGTTTAGCACTTTTAGTTAATCAAAGTTTTATTTATTAAGTAACATCAAGTTATGCTTAAGCCCCAAATGATCCCACTTATAACATTGCCAAAGTTAAGAGAAACATAAACATCATCATTTTAGTGGCAACAGGAACATAAAGATTGATCAAGTTAATTATAATTAAACCATCAGTTTTCCGAGCCGCTCGTACCCATGAGCACGGCTGATATATCAGTTTTAACACTCTGCAGAGGTTGTGCATCTTTACCCGTGAGTCGTGATGCCCCAAATGCCCGGGTTAATTACTCCAAATAAAGACTGCCAAGGTGAGTGGACGGGGTTCACTATGAAACCTTTCATAGTATCTCGTCTAACAAGATTAGGGCCGCTAGGATTGGCAAGGGGTGATAGAGCCCCCCTTCCGAGTAGCATAAAGACCGCAGCCTACGCTCAAACCCGGACAGAGGCCGCACTATAACCAGCTCGGCAAGAGCCTAATGCGCCCTTTTGGGTAACCGCTAACGAGCTAGAAAAGAGCCTATTACTGAGTTAAAGCCAGAGCCATGTAGCTCTCACGGTTGCACTGTCAGTCCCAGCTTTTGCCAACAGTGAGTTGCTATAAAAGGTTATGTTCCAATTGCCATAAACAGGTTCACCAATTCATTCCAAGCATTATAACAATTGGCAGGGATCATGTTTCATTTCATAAAGCACTAACCATCTACCCATATGCATAACCCATAGGAGTCAAGGTAAAGGATTTCAATACTATGGAAATATTCTACGGGTATCAAATTAACACATGCATATGAAATCATGATTATGGTGAATAGGATAACAAGGTAGGTCCCATGCTATACTTGCCTTGGTTATCAAATTCTTGCTGGTCCTTCTGCTGGTCAAAGAATTCCTGATCACAACCAAACTCCTCACCGTCTGAACTCGATCACGGCATTGCAACAACACACATTCCAATTTGCATACATACAAAGCAAACAAAGCTACTATTAGAATAGTACACCAGCAACAGTAAACAGAGTTAAAAGGTTTATGAAAATATACTACGCTCTGCTACGATCATTTCAACGCGAATTTCATGAAAATCGGATTTAAAACGCAAAAGATATGAATTAATCTAGTTCTCTAAGAGCATTTTTATTAATTGAACTAATCTGGAAATTTAAATGCTTCAAACAGGACTAACATATGGTTTAACATGTAGAGAATTTCGTTACGAATCTAACGCAATTCGAATCGTTCAAATCGGAGTTAAAACAAAGTTTTTATAAGCAAAACAGTGCAGTGGCAAATCTGTAAATACTGAATTTCTATTTATTTTTCCAAAATGGATTAAACCGATCTGGATTACGTTTCTTGAACTGAGAAAGCGTAAACAGAGAAAGGCGCTAGAGCTGTGGCGCGGGGCCGGCAGGGCTGCCACGCGGCGGCTCGGGATTGGGCGGGTCCACGGGTCAGCCGTGAACCGCGTGCGGGACTCCGGTCCACCGGTCCACCGTGGACCGATCACTTAACCCCGAAGGGGTATCTAATCTCGTCCACAGATCGGAAATCGGGCGGCTAGAAAGAAAGGAGGGGAGAGAGGGGATTAGCCGGCCAGAGCAGAGAGAGGGCGCGGCAGCGCCTCCATTGCCGGCGACCCGAGCTCGCCGGAGTGCATGGACACGGCGTTTTCGGCCACCTCCGCGACCACCGAACACACGGGGATGATCGGCGTACTCGCGCGAGTGTGAGGATGGGCTCGGTGGCAGCGATGGCTTGCCGGAGCTGGGTGGTTTGCGGCGGCGCCATGGCCAGTGTCGCTCGGTGTGTGCGGGTGAGGCTACACACGGGGCTAGAAGACGAATTGAGGGCACTGGGAGGTGCGGTGTGCACGTGCGGTGCCGGAAAGGTAAACAGGCGAGGCGGTGGGTGGCCGGAGCATGATGCTCATGGCGGCGCCATTGACGCCGGTCTCGGTGTGCCTCGGAATGGTGCAAACAGAGACTAATTGAACGAATTAAGAGGACGGGGAGGGAGAGTGGAGTAAGGCGAAGCTCACCAAGGTGAATTGGAGACCGGCAGAGGCTTGAGGGAGGCGGTCGACGTGCGGCAGCGGTCGGCGACCTTCGTGTCCGCGCCGACGAGAGTTCTACGGCCAGGGGCAAGGAACAGAGAGAGAGCTTAGGCTCTGAACATCCACAGGAGGTACGCGGGCTCGAGATGGAGCTTACCGAGGTGGATTAGCGTTCCGGTGGGCCTCTCTGCGACGGCGGCGGTGTTCTGCGCTCGGAAGAATAGATGGGAGCGAGAGGGAAGGGGCAGGGCCGGGGCGGTGCTCTGCTTTAACGGGCGGGAGAGGGAGTGCGGCGTTGGTTGCGAAACAGAAGGGAGTGTCGTGGGGGAGTGGGGAGCGGGGCGACACGGCAGTTGCGGCTTGCGGCGCGTCCGCGCGTGTGCTCGCGCGAACAGAGCAGGGAGAGGGAGGTTGGGGATGGCACCGATAGGTGGGACCCAGTGGTAGAGAGAGAGGAAGGGAGATGGCGCTGACCTATGGGACCAGGCTGTCAGCCGGAGAGAGAGCGCTACGCACTGCGGCTCTTGGGCTGGCCTGTTGGGCTGTGCCGAGAGAAAGAGAGGAGTGGGCCGAGCAGGAGAGAAAAGAGAGGGAGCCGGACTGGGCCTTCGGGCCACAAACAGCAAACAGAGGAAGAGAGGGATATATTTCCTTTTCTTTTTCTGTATTTCCTTTTCTTTTCCAAAAACAATTTGAATTCAAAAATACTTTTCTTTGCAAACTCAACCATCACAACAAAAATATGCAACAGCATGTATGCAACAACATGTTACTAACTAGGATTAATTTTAATTCTATAAACTTTATTATTTCCCTAAATTCAATGCTCACACAATTCTTTAATAAATCATTTTCTATTACTTTAAATGCAAACAAATTTTGGGTGTTACATCTAGGTTTAGTTCCTCATGTGAAGATTTAAGAACATCAAGTAAGTGCTTATATTCTTCACATGAGTTCTTTAGAAAAGAGTTTTCATCTTTTAGTTTCTTAGTTTTGTTTAACTCATTTTCTAAGGCTTTGGAGAGTTTGCACATAAGCTCAAAGTTAGGGTCATCACAATCTACAATCATATTGCCAATTGATACCTTGGTGTCACCATGTGACATGTAGCAATGTGATGAAGTAGAAGAGCTTGTGGAGGCATCACTCTCATAGCCCGAACATGCATCATCATCATCATCATCATCAAGTGTGCATGGAGTAGCATCATCAATTGCAACACTTGATGTTGGGCCTTCATCTTTCTTGTCAAGTGATCTTGTGGTAGATAGATCATCTTCATCACTTGACCATGAGGTGGAGCAATCTTCCACAACCATGGAGTTGTGGTCATGCTCAACATCCTCATGTGCCACCAACTTGGACACATCATCATCATTGTTTGGAACCTTCTCATATTTTTCAATGAGGTAGGTCCAAATCTCATGAGCGCTCTTCATGTCCATAATCTCACCAAAGATGTTATCTTTCATAGAATGGTAGAAAATGTTAGTAGCTTGGCAATTGAGATGTAGGCACTTCTTTTGTGCTTGAGTTGCATCCTCTTTCTCAATTGCACAAGAGAGACCTACATCCACGATCCACCACATTTGGGGAGAAATACACTTAAAATTGCATGTCAACCAATTTCTCCACCGTGCAAAGTATGTGCCATCAAAAATGTGTGGACACTCAACATCTAGCCCATAAGTCACCATCCTCTCGGGTCGGTAAAGACCATAAATGAGAGACCAAGCTCCGATACCACGTGTAGGGTCGAGATGGCGGACTAGAGGGGGGTGAATAGTCTTTTCTAAAACTTAAGCACAACGGCTAACCGAATCAAATGCGGAATTAAAACTATCGGTTTAGCCAAGACTACACCCCTCTATCTATAACTTTAACACCTAGCAAAAGATCCTAACTGGGCTCACTAAGGTGCAAAGCTAGGAAGCTCACCTAAACAAGTCTAGGTTGCAAGGTCACACAAACCTAAGCAACTAGTACTCTAAGCAAACCGGGAGCTCCTACACATACTAGTAAGCAAAGCACAAAGCACCTAAGCTCACTAGCAATGCTCTCTAGCAAGACTACACAAGTCAACTAGAGAGCTCAACTTACTTAGCTACACAAACTAAGCAATGTGACTAACAAGGCTACACAAGCCAATTAGCCACGCAAGAGCTACTTCTATGCTACACAAGCTAGAAGGTAACTAGGCAAGCCACACAAGCTAAACTAGTTACAAGAGCAACAACTACTCACTAGCACAAGTATATGAATGTAAATACAAGCTAGTGATTTTGAGAATGCAAACCACCGAGAAGATGAACAAGGTTGACAAAGTGATTTTTCTCCCGAGGTTCACTTGGTCGCCACCAAGCTAGTCCCCATTGTGTCGACCACACACTTGGTGATTCGGCGGCTAATAGGCATTCACAAGCCTAGCCCACTAACTCGGGCGCCACAAGAATCCACCCACAAGTGAGGGTAGCTCAATGACACGCTCTACTAGAGTTGCTCTTCGCGATCCCCGCAGAGCGAGCACAACACCCCTCACAAAGCCTTCTCCGGAGCCACACACAAGCTTCTTGCGTGCTTCGACGGAGCCACGATCACCAAGCCATCTAGGATGTGGCAACCTCCAAGAGTAACAAGCACCACGAGCTTGCAACACGATCACCTAGTGCCACACGAAGCTATCTCTCAAAGCAACGCACTAGAGATCGCTCTCTCACACAATTGGATGATCACTATCAATGTATATGTGAGTTAGAGGGCTCCCAAGCACTCCTACACAAGCCACAAAGGCCCAAGGGTGCTCAGCCAGCCCCAAGGGCTGGCCAAGGGCTATAAATAGCCACACCACCGAAACTAGCCATTTTGCCCACTCACTGGGCCTTCCCGCGTACCTTCATAGGGGGTCCGGACCATCATGTGCGCGTCTGGACCCTCCTAGTCATTTGAATTCGCCCGTTGGCGCGCTCACCGCGCTCTGCCATGCGTCTCCAGACGTAGCCAATAGTGCCACTCCGGACCAACGCTCGTTGTGTCCGGACCTCACCAGAGAGCTCCCCGAGAGCTGATTTCCTCCGGACGCGCATCCGGAGTCCATCGTCCGGACCGCAAACAGCGTCCGGATCTCCTCTGTCAGCTCTTCTCAATCAGTGGGGGGAGGCGTTCGGACGCACACAACCGATGGTCCAGATCGCCCAAGCCCCAGTGTCCCGACTCGCTCCACCGAGCGTCCGGATCTCACAGACTCGGCCGAGACTTAGGGTTAGGTTCCGGATGCTACCAATGGTCCGGACCCTACTGTCTCTTGCGTCCGGAGCTCGGTTTTCAGGCGAGACTCCTCCACACTTCTCCCTTTGCTTCTCATGTGCCAACACAAATGTGATCACAACCTTGTGTATGTGTGTTAGCATTTTCACAATCATTTTCAAAGCATTTTCACTTGTTCTCACCGCGCCACTCGATCCTAATGCATCGCAAAGTTAGATCGCTCAAGTGGCACTAGATAACCGATATGCAAACAAGTTTTCCCCTCTTGATAGTACGGCTATCTATTCTAAACCCGGTCATATACTTCTCTACACACCTATGACCGGTGAAATGAAATGCCCTATAGGTTATACCTTTGCCTTGCGCATTCCATTCCATCTCCTTCTCTAATGTTGATGCAACACACGTACCAACCACTTGTCAAATGATATGATCCACTTCATATCATCACGTGACCGTATTGGTTCATCGACCTTGACCTCACTTCCTCTTCACCGTTGCATCGGTCCATCGGCGCCAAGCATCACTCACTTGCCCTTCACACTTGCAACCAGTCCATCAAGCGAAACCTCATCTTGATCTTCTCTACCTTGGTCACATGACTCCATGTCTTGTCTCATGTGCATTAAGCTCTTTCATCACACCATCACCTGTGAACTAATCTCTTATGTATATATCACTTGAACACATATTAGTTCACCTAAGTTGTCACTCAATTACCAAAATCACACAAGGACCTTTCAGTCATCTATGTAGGATCGGGCCAGATCCACTTCCAGTTCTTGAGCCACAAGGTAAAATGTGCTTTCAATGGTTATAAACTTAACAAACAGGTTAAAGCACAACCACCCAAAAGAAGAGTTCGAGCCCCACGCCAAAAGAAATAGTACCCGGAGGCCAAGATCAATGAACTCAAGGAGGACGAACCCGCTAATCCAAGGCAGGTTTGGAAAGCAAAGGAGGTGCACACACCACGGTCTCCATCTCCGGAGCCATCAAGTGCACCCGAAGAATGAACCAGAAGGAGAGTCCTACTCCGAGGACTTAAAATCAAGGAGCCTTCGCCGAAAGGTAAGTCGGTAGTTATCTTTTATTTCCCTTCTTACATTTAGTTCAATTATTTAATTTCTATCATGGTTAGAATTCAGAAAACTAAAAGATAGTTTAAATAAAACTTGAGAATTAGTTTAGCACTAAAAATTGACAAAAGGTAGAGCCATAGAGTGGTCGGCCGACCACCTTATGCACCTATCTTGGTTTAATTAAAAAGAGGAAGACAATGTAATCTTTATAAAAGAAAAAGAAAAAAAATAGAGGACTAGGGGGTCGGTCGACCACCATAGGAACCTCATGTTCATCCTCTCTCTTCCCCACCATCCTTTGTCCAAGCATCTCATGATTTTGAGTAGTGTGACTTTCAAAAATCAGATCTATCTTTACGGGACATCTCTTTTGTCTTGTCATGCTTTAAAGTACATCCATCACTTTTGGTTAAAGCATGACACATCCTTGCCTCCCACTACTTCTTGTCCAAAGTGGGGAATCATGACACTTATCACTTTCACTTTGTCATGCTTTGAAAAAGAAAACACATCAATCACCTTTGATCAAAGCATGACATACCTTTGTCCCCCACTATTCTTTGTTTAAAGAGGAGAATCTTGAGCACTTTAGCTCAGCTTTTGATCACATCATATGACATCTTTCACCTTTCACCAAGCACTAGAAAAATCATGAGTGGAATCCCCACTTTAGGGGGTCGGCCGACCACCCTGTGGTCACCTCCTCTCCCTCTTTTGCTTTGTGTAAGGCATCTACCAAAGTTAGTGATCATGGCACCCAAGGGCATGCCCATGGTGCCCCCTTGGTGCCATTCCTTTCCCCTATAAAACCCCATGCAAGGAGAGCTCAATCCTTCACACCTCAACCAGAATCCAGGTCTAGCTCAAGCCTCTCCTTCCTTGTTCTCTCCTCTCTTCATTCAAGAGAAGTTCTTAGCTCTCAAGAGAAGTATTGCTGCTCTCACTAGTCTACAAGAAGATCTCTTCATCAAGCTTCTCTTAGCTCAAGCTTCTCCCCGCAAAGCAAACTAGGAAACTCTCTCCACATACAACCATATCATAGTCTTGCCTCTTCCCCTCTAAAGATGAAGAAGAACCCATTGACATCCGCATTTAAGAAAATGAAGCAAGCTATAAGTGGGAGCTCATCTAGTCGCTCCCACCCATCCGAGGATAGTTCCCAAGGAAGAAGAAGGGGAGGTTTTGCCCGATACGCTTGGGAGAACCTCCAAACCAATGAACACCCTCAGGAGGAAGAAGTGCCAACGGAGGTACCTCATATTGAGGCATTCATGGTGCCCCCGATGAGGACCTATGACTAACAAAGTGGTCTTTGGTTCGACCAACTAGAGTACCAAAGGTATCTCTCTCTTCGGGGTCGATCTTTCGAGCACACAAGGATATTGGATCCGAGTTTTCTCTCCAACACAGGTTGACCACCGAGTTTGACTCTATCTTCTCTACTATTGGCTGGTCTAGCTTTTGGCAAGTAGAAGAGCTTGGATTTGAGTTGCTCACCATAGAATTTTTATGCTCTCTCCAAGTCTCTAATGTTGGAATTTCCTTTCGCATGTTTAATCAAAGTCATAGTTTAACTTGGAGTCATCTAAACACTGCTCTTGGCTTTGAAAACTCATGCTTGATAGATCTAGACCTTGCCATGCGTAGGTTTAACAAGAGGAAGTTTTGGTTCTCTATCTCTGCTCTAAAAGATTGCTCAAATCCTAAACCTGAGAAAATTCATAATCCAACCCTTCGCTTCATGCATCTTTGGATGAAAATGACTTTGTTTCCTAGAAGTAATGCTAGCTTGATAAGTGACATGGAATTAAAATTGCTTTATGCTATGGTTAACAAAATTCAAATTTCTCCTGTAAAATGCTTAGTGGAATTTTGTCAAAGAGTTCAATTGAGAGTATTGGATCTATTCAATTCACATCTTTAATTACTCGTCTTGCCAAATCCATGAACCTGCTAAATGGAATTCAACCCTTTGTTTACATCTCTGCCCCTATAGCTATAATCTCAGAAGAATATCTTACAATTGTTCAAATGTTAAAAAGAGATGTCAATGGTGATCTTAAAATGATCTACAGTGGCCATATAATTGAGGAGCCTCTTCCAAATAGGCAACTTCAGTTGTATAGGACCCGTAAGCTGACCCTTGATCTAGATCAAGGAATTGGACAAAAAGGTTTTGCATGTTCAGATAGGAGAGCTCAGGAGGGGCTATACTTTGTTCATCTTGAGCAAGGTGATCCTTCCCGAGGAAGTGTTGGCGAGGAGGAAGACGATGCATCTTCCGATCCCATGCACACTTCTAGTGGCATGCCTCCTCGACCATCACGTCCGCAAAGAGCATGAGCATCCTTCTCGTCCACACGAGAAAGGGAGCATCGTGAATTGCGGCAACAATTTGATCATCTCACCAATACCTTTGGTGAGCTGCATGTTGAGCATGGTGAGACAACACGCATAGTCCAGGAAACTGCCGAAGATATCCAAGCAATGCAAGAAGAACAATACCGGCAGTGGAACTTATGGCGGCAACTACATCCACATCTGTCGCATTATTGAGCAAAGGACAAGCTTGGGGGAGGTCCCCTCCCCCATCAAGGTAAGTGTTTAATTTCAGGATTTATATTTATGCACTTCCTTCTTATCCTTCATTTGCATATGATAAAAATAAAAAGACTTTCTCTATTCCACTCTCACATATTCCATGAAAATTTATATCCTATGGAAATGATGAATAGTTGCTCTGCTAAATGTTTCTCTAGTACTTAGTTTACATGTTGATATTTCTTTAAGTATGGATTACTTGGCTTAAAAGAAACCATCATGAACCTGAAACTTTTGTGGATTGAAAATGATGTAACTAAGTCTAAGTTGTTGTGAGACATGATATAACAAGACAAGAACTGCTATAATATTGTTCTAAGCAAGAATGACTATCGGAGTTTTATTTACTAAAATGATAAAAACACTTTTTGTTCCTCAATGGTGAAAATTCCTACCAAAGCCATACATGCTCTTTCATGATATAAGCTTTCTACATAAGTTGCTTGCTTTGTGTTGAGTTTGGTCAAGTTTTGTGACCCTTGTTGAGAGATTTATCATGCTCCCAAGATCAAGATCACGTACACGCCACATATACATGCTTCTTCTACACTAGGAGTATGTAGAAACATGCCTTACATTTCCACATAGTTCATACTCCATGCTCTAATAGAAAATCTCTCTCTAGTATGTTGCTAGTTAATGAGACATAGATTATGCAAAATTATGCAAAAAAATCAGGGGCATTCTAAAGTCCCAAATTTTGTGAGCACTCCAAAGCTCTCTCTTGAAAAAAAAATAAAGATAGCTATGTCTCAAAATAATAAGTTAGGAAAGAGAGATCATCCAAATATAGGAGTATTGATCATTTGCCATGTTTCCACACACTTGCACATCTTGATCTAGGAGTATGACACTTCTCTCCTTGGATCCGGAATTTGACTTTACAATATATGCAAGGTAAGTTTGCTACATCTTTATCCCTACCTATAGCTCCACATAAGCTTTAGAGATAGAATGAAAGAAGGCAACTTTTGATATATGCCTTGGTGAGGAATCAAACACCTTATGAGCGACTCGAGAGTACCATTTGAGGAACACTAAGTTTTCTTTTACAAAATCTTACAAAACCTCCGATATGAAGCTTGTGAAAGAATGAGAAAACTAGTGCTCAAGTCAAGTTGTTCTATCTCTCAACATCTCAAGACAAAGGATAAAGCTATAAGCCCTATAAAGGACTAAGGTAATATGGGTGAGTCTTTATTGTTAATTTTTCCATTCAAAAGAGAAGTATGATTGTTGTAGATTTAGTACTCTTGAAATATGAAGCATAGTAGCAACTCCTGATCCATCGAGCTAAGTTTGATTGTTTGCTCGGGACGAGCAAAGGTTAAGCTTGGGGGATCTTGTTGGCACAAAATATGATGCACTTTATATAATTAAAATGATGCCAACAACCTCAGGATCAAGGATAAACAAACACATCATAAGCATATTTTATCAAATAACTAGTTCCACATGTACATGAGTGTTTGAATGCAGGAATGAAGAAATGGAGCAAATGAGAGCCAGTGGGACCCACATAGGTGGTCGGCCGACCACCCTGTGGGCCCACCAGCTCTCCCCTCTCGGCCATGATCCAAGAGAGGCACTCCAGAGTGAAATCTAGCCATTGGATCACTCTGTGCTTTCTCTCAATGGCTCACATGCATAGCACATGGATCCATGGGCCCACACCAAGGAGATAAACGTGACAATCACATCAGAACTAGTAATTAACATCAATGACAGGTGGGGCCAGCATCAGGACGACTGAGGTGGGCCAGAACCCCCAGGGGGATCGGTCGACCATGATCTAGGCCCACAAGCCCCCCCCCACTTGGTCCATGACCAGTGGGCCACCTCTGGAAGGCCACAGGAGGGCCCACCTGCCATAGGGGTGGTCGGCCGACCACCCCCTTTGTTGGTTTGGGTTCTGCCAACCGACTTACCTATTCCCACATGTTGAAGATCACCTCCATCCATCCAATGGCGGTTCTAAGGCGGTTGGATCCAAGGTTGGATGATTGAAGCCCTCTGGATCACTGACGTGGCGCTGGAGTATCCCCTACTCCAGCTCCCACTATAAATAGAGGGTCATACCCCCCTCTCTACACATGGTGAAGAAGCCTACAAGATCTATTCCTTAGATTGTTCTAGTAGTTTAGTCTAGAGTGGGAGTTAGAGTTGAGTCGAGCTGTGCTCGGGATTTCCAAAGTTGTCTTCTGGAAAGTCTGGTATAGCTCTTGTATCTTTCCTTCTTTGTAGGACTTTATCTTATTCAATATATATCTTTCTACTTTACTTAGTATTTACTTTGAGCATTACTATACTAGATATAGTCTTGTTATATGCTTTTGCTCTTTAATAGCCTTTACATCCATAGTCTGTGATCCTTGTGGCCTTTCCCGTATGCGATCATTGCCTATCATAGGGTGCTTTGATTATAGATCGTAGTCAAAGTAGTAAGTTGTGTGTAAGCGTGGTCCTTATACATCATCTTATCCTTGGTTACCGCTTGTTGCACGGATTGTTCATGGTAGCTAGCAAGAGAGTGACAGCCTTGTCTAGTCTTTGTATTCCACCACATGTTTTTAGGCAAGTTCTTAAAAGGTAAGGCCCCCGTAAGAAGAGGGTGCAATCCGGTAGGAGTTTTATCCTCCTAGTGATCTATCCCCTCACCTAGCATACTTGTATTGAGGAGACAAACTATAGTGTTTAGACTAGTTAATTAGCTAAGTATATTGAAGTAGAGTGAATTACATAGGAGTCCCTTTACTCTCTCGTTGTCCTCCCACCTAGCTTTTCTATCTAGTCTGTTCTAAGTACCATTTACCTTGGCTTATTCATTCATCAGCCCTTCCTATCACATATATCGTTTACCCCCCTATACTAGTTGGTACTAAGTTGAGGTGCTCTCTAGGATCTCTATCCAATTATTATTTCTAGCAAAGCTTTCCTTTGGGAAAATATAAATTACGATACCTTGGAATACTCCTAGGTGAAGTGCTACAACGGTATAATCTATGCGCTGGCGGATTTATCCAATAGTCATAAGAAATACCAAAAAGGTCTATGTTAGAAAACCCCCTGGTTTCGAAAATCCCAAGTTGCCAAACCATGATTTTAAACTTGACAAAGCTTTGTATGGTTTAAAACAAGCCCCTCGAGCATGGTATGATAGATTGAAAATGTTTTTTGCTCCTAAAGGGATTCAAAATGGGATCGGTACATAAAACATTTTTTCTCCTCAAGCAAGGCAACGACTCTCTTTTGGTTCAGATTTATGTGGATGATATCATATTCGGTGGCTCCTCACATGCATTTATTGCTAAGTTTGCAGATCTTATGAGCAGAGAGTTTGAGATGATCATGATGGGAGAGTTGACTTTCTTCCTTGGGTTGCAAATCAAGCAAACCCAAGAAGGGATATTTGTGCACCAAGGCAGGTACGCGAAGGACGTTCTGAAGAAGTTCAACATTGGTGAGTCCAAGCCTCTTTTGACGCCCATGTTGACCACGACGGCCTTGGATGGGGACGAGGACGGAGAGCCTGTGGACCAGCTGGAGTACTGGAGCATGATTGGATCGGTTCTCTACTTGATGGCTACAAGGCCAGACATCCAGTTCGTCGTGTGCTGGTGTGCGCGCTTTCAGGCGTTGCAACGCACCTCGCACCGGTAGGCGGTCAAGCGCATCATGAGGTACCTCTACTTTACCCTTGAGTTTGGCTTGTGGTTTTCGGCTTCCTCCTCTCTTTCTCTTTGCGGCTATTACGATGCTGATTTCACCGGTTGTTGTCTAGATTGTAAGTCCACGTCAGGGACTTGTCATTTCTTGGATCTTCTCTTATATCTTGGTCCTCTCACAAAGAGTCTAGCATTGCCCAATCCACCACAGAGGCTGAGTATGTTGCCGATGCTAGTTGTTGCTCTCAATTGCTTTGGATGATCGCTGCCTTGAGAGATTTTGTCTTGAGCTACACCCGCGTCCCACTTATTTGTGATAGCACGAGTGCCATTAGTGTAGCCAAGAATCCATTTCTCCGCTCCAAAACAAAGCATATTGATGTGAGGTTCCATTTCTTGAGAGACCACTATGAGAAAGGAGACATTGACCTTCGTCATGTTGACACCCACAACTAGCTTGCCGATATCCTAACCAAACCTTTGGACCAAGCTGCTTTCTCATGTTTGCGAGGGGAGTTGGGTGTTTGTTTTCCTTTTTGGTTGAGGAAAGTTTTTGTATCTTAGTCGTTTTGATTCTTCCTAGATTGTTTTTCTTTTGCTTTTGTTTTGTTTCATATTGCATTTTGCATTTGCATAACATCATGTGGCATAGAGCACGTTTGAGCTTCATAAATATAGCTAATCTAATGAAATTATGCTCTATTTGAGTTGATTATGTTGATGCTTAGCTTAGACTCACTTTGATCATTTGATACATGCTTGAGCTAAGCTAGAAAGGCTTTTAAAATTGACTTTAATTTTCTATTCACCTTTGAATTAGCACTAGTATGTGTAGGGCTTTATATTGAGATCCCTATCATTTTTTTGTGTATGCCTTGTGACTATGGATCTTACATTGAATCATTCACGTCCTTAGAGTACCTTGTTTTGTGCTTAAATTGTAATGCTTAAATTGGTAAAATGAACTTAGCTCTAAGGGACTAGTGAATTGAAATGATCGAGATGGGTTTGCTTGAATCCCCACCTCAATGTTTCGAGACTGCTTCTCTTTGCACTTTGAGATGAACATGAGCATTGTAGTGTTTGACCAAAATCGTTGGCCTTAAGCTTCTTATAGTGTTTTGACTTATGTTTTGCCCGATTGATAAGTGTCTTGATTCAACTTACAACCTCTCGTATACATTTGCTTTTACCTAAAAACTTGTTTTCTACAAACTCTTATAAATCACAATTGTTCAATTGGTACAAGTTTTAGGTCTTTGGCATGTTGTATGATCCTTTCTAGGGATAGCTTACTTGGTATACATGAGATTGTTTTAGGTTCATCTTTTTCATATGCCATGCTAGTTGCTCGTTTTAGTGGTGATATCACTTTTATGCTCACACGTGTTTCCTCTCTTGTTTTAGCTTCATGAGTGATCTTTTGCTCAACTTGAGCCTTTGCTAAGCACTTGTAGCCTCTATGCTTATCTCACAGGATCACATCACTTAGAGCATCTTTTCATTGTATTTGCTCTATCTATGAAGCTTTTGCATTCATATGCATCCATAGCGTTTGCGGTCGGAGAGGTTTTTATGTCTTGATATAGTGCATTTGTCACCAAGGGGGAGAGTTTGTGCATTTCACCCATTACCCCAAGGGGAGAGTTCTCCAAGGGGAGATTCTTGTGCATCTTGCATTTTGAGGGTTTTCCAATTGGTATCTTGTCCAGGGGGAGAGATTCCACTTTTAGCTCAAATTGTTTCAATTGGTGTCATAGCATCTTTGCACTCCTGTGATTGGTTGTATTTGTCTAGGGGGAGCTTTTTCCTAGATGTGTTGATCCTTTGCCTCTTCTGGAGGATCTAGCTTTCGATTGGTATCTTTGAGCTTTGCTAGCGGTGTTGAGCCTTTTCTGCCTCTTCTCGAGGGCTAGCTGTGTTTTACTTGGTTGCGTCAAGTCATTGCCCGTGTCTTTGGGAACCAAGTTTTGGATGTGGTTTGCTTCTCTCAAGTGACCTCGTTTGGCTTTGTTTGGCTTTTAGTCATTTGGAGAGCTTTACCTTCATTAGATCAAGCTGAAATGCACTTGCCTTGACAATGCACTCATCAAGGGGGAGATTGTGAACACATGGTTTATATGTGCCCATGATGTTCAATTTTAGTGATGAGTGATTGCTCAACATGTGAGTGTTTCAGTTTGACCGAATTCACTAACCTTGCTGTGAAAGTAGAAATGTGCTTGTCTATCGGCTTGTGGTGTGTAGGTGTTGAGTCCGGAGACGGTAGTCAAAGGCGAGGTGAAGGTTGAGTAGAGGCATGCCGTCCCGATGGACTGGGAGTGGTGAAGGGCAGATGCAAGGCTCGGGCCAATAGACCAGAGGGTTGGAGGACTAGCTGTGGTGGCTAGCATTTGGCATCGTCAAGTGCGAGAAAACATGGAGGTAGACCGTGTTGACCAAGTCAAGACAACGATCATGCAAGTAGAGTGCAGGGGACACGTATCGAGTATGATACTCGGCTCAAGAATTGGCGACTGACCGGGCGAGGACGAGGTGGCATGAGTCGAACTGTTTGGTGGTTTGCGCCTCAAAACCACCGGTGGACGGTTTCTGAGTTTGGGCCTCAAAACTCGGGATTCGGTGGTTGAGCCGAAAGCCATCGGAGGATGGTTTACGGGTTTGGGCCTAAAACCTGGGATGGGCTTCTCAGGAAACGGGGGCGGCATGTGGCAGAATCCTAGAGGTTGCGTTGAGACGACGACAAGTCAGGGCAGGAAGCGGGGCCGTCCGATCAAGTCGAGGAAAATATCTGCCGAGTTGGATTGCAATGTCTTAGGGCTAGGTGATTCGCTCATGTATCTAGGGGTGTTTTAGAAATGTCCAAATGCGTCGTTAAATAAGGATGATGGGGCGCTTAGCACCCTCACCTCTTTCATTCCCTCATTTCATCCATCCCACTCTCTAGCTCTCTCCCTCCTTAGGTGTTCTTGCTATGAGGTCCTCGGTTCGATTTTCTGGTCGATTTGTGTAAACACTTGAACCAAGTTGTGAACAGGAATTGGAGGCCCTATCCCCCTATGTCCCATGGTCGATTCAATTCTTGAATTTGTCTCCCGATTTACTTGAGTTCTTGTTTTGCTCCTTTCCCCCCTCTTGTTCATGAGATGGGATCTTTTGTTGTGGATCGTTTCGGTTGATTCCGCTTGAATCAAAGTGCGCTAGGGCGTGAGTTGATCCTTTCCACCAAAGGAATTTACTTGAAACCTCACGAGCGCATAGATCGGGCGAAATCAATTTCGAGTTCATCTTTTGGAGCTTTTTCCCAAGTTCATCCCTCTTCATATTGATTCTCACCAAATTGAGCGATGATCTCCTAGAAATAGCTCCCCAACTGCCTTGGGATCATGCGCTCAAAGCTTGGCTGCAATTGGTGAAGATTTAGTTGAGTTTTGGGAAGATTTTGAGAGGAGGCATTTGAAGTCACCATGAAATCACCCCTATCCAGACAGGTGCGGACAATCCGCCCTTAAGGCTCGGACAGTCCGGGGGTCGGGGTCGAGCACAGGGAGCTCTGCTCCACTCGGGTCCCCAAGTCGTGGACAGTCCACCGCTGATCCGCGGAGAGTCCAGGACTGGACTAGGAAGTTTCTAGGGAAGTGTATTTTTTGGAGTTTGCACGGCGGACATTCCTCCCTCTACCCGTGGACAGTCCTGGGTTGCCCTGTTACCGGGCGCAGACAGTCCGGCGTCCAAGTACGGACAGTCCGAGAACTATCCATGGATTCTTCCAGATCAGTCTGTTTTCTTACCTTTTGCCTGCGGACAGTCCGCCCCTCTGGGCCCAGACAGTCCGGCGTTCAAACCGCGGACAGTCCGACCTTCTATCCCGGATAGTCCAAGAAGTATCAGTCTTTGCTGATTTGGCTTGGTTCTTCCGGGGTTCGTTCGCCGACGTTTCTCGATCGCTCCGCTGTACCTCTAGGACCTCTCTTAGGGTATCCACCCACGTGTTGGATCGTGAGTGCATCGTCCCAATCGAGCAGTTGTGTCGGGCGTGATTTTGGGACAAGTGACAAGTTTTCGAATAAGTTTTTGTTGGCTTCCATTCACCCCCCCTCTGGTCGCCGTTTTCGGTCCTTCAAAGTAAGATATCTTTACATGTAAATCTTATCATAATTGTGCACGGATTGACGACAACATCAAAGTCTGAGAGAGAAAAAATCAATTCACGTTGCAACGCACATACATATTTGCTAATAACAACATAAAGAGGCAAAAACGGTTGACGAATAAGCTTTCTATATAGGACTGTACAACACGATCTTGTATTATGATCATGATCTAAGCAGTTTATAGGTCTTCTATTTGCAAACTTAAAGGCCAAGTAATTCAAAAACTAAAAGTACAAAGGGAGGCCACATCCCCGCATGGCCATAGGCCCCTTGGCACCGTCCTAGGGCAAGGCAGGCACCGTCCTAACTAAGAGAATTTCTAAGAGACTCTTTATATTATTTCTAAATACTAGAAATAGAGATTTTATTTCTAAGAGATTTTTAAATGGTTATGCAAATATAGGTATCTTCTATTTTGGTTTGTTTGCTAGTCAAATATAGAAGATGAGAATGACTCTCTAGAATGCGTATGAGATATAGAAAAGTTGTTGGAGAGTATAAAGATATATAAAATGATTTTTACTCAAATGACTCTCCAAATTATGATTTGGAGAGTATACTTTACAAAGACTCTTGGAGATGCTTTAAAAAGGTGATATTACAAAGACTCTTGGAGATGCTTTAAAAAGGTGATATTACAAAGACTCTTGGAGATGCTTTAAAAAGGTGTGATTAAAGGATTTCGATCCACTTCTCTTTGCATACGTAAATTCTCCTATTTGAGAATTTTGAATTATTGAGAATTTTTATTGGTCCTAGCTCATTCATTCTAATAAGAAGCTGAAACCAACAACCCAGCTGTTGAGTTGGTTTTCGAAAAACGCTTATGGGGAAATTAACTAAAAACTGGAAACGCGTTTTGAGTAACTGTTCTAGCCTTTGGTGAAGAAAACTAAAAATTTATTACAAAAGCCAATAATGAACAAAACAACAAGCGGCATGTTCGTTTGGTAGGATTATGCACTGATATGGCAGGATTATGCACTGCTGGCTGATTTTTCGTGAGAGAAAAACACTGTTCTGGCTGAATTTAAGCCGGCTGAAAAGCCAAGCGAACGGGCTGAAGAAGTCAAAATCCAGATTGCCAACTTTTGAGCGAAAAGTCCAAAATACATACCTAAAACAAACAGCCCCGAAAACAATAGAAGTCCTCGCGGCTAAAATTTAGCCCTATCATATCAAATATTTAGACACTAATTTGGTGTATTAAATATGGATTAAGTACAAAAGTCATTACATAGATTGATGTTAATCTACGAGACGAATCTATTAAGTCTAATTAGTCTATTATTTGATAATGTTGTGTTACAGTAAACATGTGCTAATGATTGATTAATTAGGTTTAATAGATTGTCTCGTTAATTAGTCTACTCCTGTGCAGTTAGTTTTATAATCAGCCCATATTTAATTCTCCTGGTTAGCATTCGAACGTTCGATGTAACATAGACTAAATTTTAGCCCCTGAATTCAAATACTACTCCCAGGACAATTAACTTCTAGATCTAAATTTCTATTCTACTAGAAGTGGCAAGTAAAAAGAAAAAGTGGTGAGAACAGAATATTACTACAAGTTTAGGAATAAATCAAACAGCCCCTAAAAGGCAAGCAAATCTCATCGAAGAATAAAACTTTCTCCACATCTAGAATCAATATCACAATTTTGAGTTCGATTCCACTGGCATTAAAGTGACCTCCGTTAGATATGTTCCTTGGATAATATTATTATTAGATCAAGGAGAATTTCGGTCATTTTTTATGTTTTTATTTCTAAAAGACAGGCCAATCTTCGTGCCTTTGTTTTGCCTTCCTTTGTCTGGATATGGAGCTGGAAATTAAAGCTGACATAGCTTCAAGTTGTACACCGGATGCCAAAACTGTCTTTCAAAACCTATAGCTCCAACAAAGTGTGCTTCAAAGAAAGAAAGCGTGGTGAGTGATAACATCAGTCGCCTTCTTGTCGCACGGCTAGGTTACCTTTTGCTGTACCAAGCTACTGAACAGGGGCGGGTCACAGTTTGTTAATAAGCTACCGGACAAGCAACAACGACTGAGCTAACCATCTAATTAATCTTCTCTTAACCACTAATGGTGGAGTGGGAGTCCCTTAGTATATTAATGGGCAACAAGACATATATTAGGGCATGTACAACCCAGAGGCATGGACCTATCTGTAGGTTTTTTGAAATTCAGAACACAAACAACTAAATAAACAGCTCATACAATCTAAAGACATGACTCATTTGTTTAGCTATTTATAAGTGATTTAATGCTTACATGTAGCAGTAGCAGTTTACAAAGGGAATTTTGGCACGCGGCTTGGATTCTTCCCAAGCGCCGTAGGCAGATCCGGGCCAGCGACCTCTACAATGCGCCCTCCTTCGTTTCTTGTGGGAGCGCGAGCCGTCATCACCTGGCTTCTTTTTTTAGATTGCAGAATAAATGTATCTCAACCATTCACCTGAATGCTTAGAGCTAAAATAAACGAGTAGGGGCTAAGTCCAAAGTTCCGCTAGACGGATCTAACTTGACACAAGTCTGTAATCTTACAATAGAGGCTAAACAACAACAACATCTAGCAATATAATCAGTTACTAACAGCACCGCTAGTTCACTGATCAGACATCACATAAAACTAACCACCAACTTCAAAATAAATCTTCTGGAAGCTATTTATGCTCCCAGTCTCTTCTAATTCTTCCAATTTCTAGAGTCAAAGCTGAAGCACCATTCCTTAAGATACTTGCAACTTTCCTTCATCAATTTTCTCTCTTCCTCTTTAGACAGTAGGGATCATTGTCTGATCCAATAAGACCAGTCTCAATGAGGATTTTATGTCTCAGGTTCCAACGCAACAATATTTTAGAAACAGTGCACAATAGTTTCATCATCATGAAACTATCTCTGTTCTCATGAAACTTTCATTGTCTCTCTCTCAATACGTTGTCACATCAGCATATTTAATGCTTATAAAACTCCGATAACACCCCATTGAGAGACTGGCCTAAGTTCCTCTGAAAATTACCTGCAAATAGGAGTTAGTAACTTTTATTTGGAACACTCTATCATGGACTTTTTTTTCCAAAATATACTGCATACGGACGATGGAAAACATCGCTCTGTACATGCCCTCTCGTGGTCTACTAATCGTGGAACAAGGATTCATACTATGAGTTAAACAAAAAAGATGTCCTTTTGAGAAATCCATTTTTGACAACATATATACAGGATTGAATATCCAATCCTGGCTCTGCTCTCCATGACAGGCAGTGAGCCATATCCAACGCAACACAGTACAACGTGGGAGCAATAATCCATTGCACTCACTCACTCGGCAACAAGAGGGGACAAAAGCAACACAGAGGTCCAGGAAGACGAAACATCCATCAGTCACCAGATTCAGACCAGACGACACCGATCGGCCGGCCGACCCGTCAGGAGCACGAGCTAGCACGCCGCGAAAAGAACGGCGTGCGCCGCAGCGGAAACGGAAGGGCGGTTTTTCGTGCAACGGATCCATGGCAGACAGACAATGATGATACGTGGGTTAAAGCGTCCCTAATCATGGACCGCGAGGACGAAGGACCAGTCTCCGTTTCGTGCTCGTCTGCAGTACAATGGGGGGGCAGACGGAGACATTGCTAGGCAAACGTCGACACATGTCCGCGCGTGCTTGTGCCGGAAGCCTGAAGGCGACGAGATAGATACCTTGTGCTTGTGCTTGTGCTTGTGCTTGCCCTCTTTGTGTGCAGCGTTAGATACCCTGGACCGGTACTAGATACTATTCCGAAAGCCATCACCAAGATCTCAGAAGCTTTATTTTGAACTTTTTCTTTTAAACAATTTGTTTAAAGCGCAGCCTTTCTTCTTTGTATTTGATGCGTGCTTTCAATCTTTTCCTAGCTACGGAGTCGTGGTAACTTTGCTCAGTTTGAGAATGGAATCTGTACTCTCGTGCTTCTGTCGCAAATAAGTGAGATTTTATTAGAACATGTACAGCGCCAAGCGTTGTAGTCTTTGGTTACTGAACATTTTTTTTCTTGAAATGGAGAAGTTTCCGGCCTCTGCGCTCTTATGACGTTTCAGCCCAAAGTGTGATCACAATTAAAATAAGGAAACGAGACCAAATGAAATAGTCGTATTCAAAGTTTATATTATTACTTTTCCATCCATTCTTAACGATAATATTCAGAACAATGATCTCCAAATCTCTGTTCACCAAACAGGCCATCACCTTTGTAAAGTTCATAACCCTAGCTAATCAAATCACATGCATAGATCATATAAACAAGACCATTTTTATGTAAATCCTAGGTAAAACTATCCATTCCATTGGATAGTTAAATTTAGCTATTTGAGCTACTAGGTTGCGCCAAGCTTCAATTTATCCCCACTAAAAAGCTCTTCGAAAACACGTAACTTATGCGCCACAGCCACACTAACATGAAGGTGATTGACTATCTTATACTTCTTTCATTCCAAATTATATATGTCATTCTAAAAATCTTGAATAGTCAAAGCATCTAAAGTTTGACCAAAAGTATAGAAAAAAATATAAAAGTTTATGACATCGAATATGTATACTATGAAAATATAATGGATGAAGAATCTAATGATATTTAATTAGCATCATAAATATTATTATATTATCATATTATCATATATAAGTTTGGTTAAACTTGAGATGCTTTGACTCTTCAAGATTCTTGGAATGACTTGTAATTTCGGATGGATGGAGTATATACTAGGAAAATGCTTCTTAAGGGATTTGATACCCACATGTTTGTCTTTCTAAATTATTGTTTATAAACAAACATTTATTTTGAAATGTCCGTCTTCCCTCACCGAATATTTCCAAAATTCTAAGCACCTAGATGTTATATGAACTTAAGAAAAATAGTTTTCACTTACATATTTATGTCTCAACAAGGTCTGCATGTTTCTTCTTCATTAACCATCTTAGATAACCATTTTCTTAACAAACATTTGTTTGATCGATCTAGAGGTATGTCAAGCCAAATCATCTTGATCTTTAGGATGGCATAAATCTTCATTTGGTGAGGTAGTACTTTTGTTTGTCATTATTATGTACCTTGCCAAAAGAACCTACTCCGTAGGTAGGTAGAAATACAGCCTTTTAACGGCTTCCCCTTCGAATTTAGAGACCGGCATCAACCTAGGTTAGTAGAAATCCAGCCTTTTAACGACTTCCTTTGAATTTAGAGAAGGACATCATGAACATGGTCCATGGATACGGTACTAAATGTTCAATTCAATAAAACTAGTTTAATCTCATATGATAAAAGTTTGGCATTTTCCTACATGTGAAACTTATAAGAAATTGTATATAAAATACTTTATTCGGCACAATGTATATATTTGGTAAACATATATATATAGGAGTAGCTTATGAATATTATTATTACTTTATAGCTTGTAATTCCATCATCTATTTATCTATGGCACAACGGAGATAATTACAATAATGTTTCAAAGTAACTTGAAAAAGATAATGTCTCAAAAGTAAAATCTCACCATCGATTGGACTCGCCATCTTAGTAGGCGTGCTCCGCATGACAATATACCTATCGATTGCAATATGTATATGGGCACTTTGTCAGTTCTGATATCTGTTGATCTATTCTCTAAAAAGTATTTGTCGGATACCTAGAAATAGGGTACCCAATTTACCGCACTCCACAAAAACAAAATCACCCTCGGAGGCTCCTTCGCCTCGCCCGAGCCAAGGTGGCGTCATCTGAGACGTCATCAACCCTCGGGGGCTCCTTCGGCTCGCCCGAGCCAAGGTGGCGTCATCCGCGGCGTCATCAACCCTCGGGGGCTCTTCTGCCTCGCCCGAGCCAAGGTGGCGTCATCCGAGACGTCATTGTTGGAGTATGTGTTTGTGTTAGGCCCATGAGGCCCATGTATGACTCCTATATTGCTACTCTTCTAGGGTTAGCCCAAGTAATCTAATCACTCTATTTAGCATGGTATCAAGCTAGGGTTATGATTCTCTTCTCCCTCCCTCCCTCTTCCTCCAGCAGTCAGCAGGCTGCCGCCGGCCGCCGGGGCCACCATGGCCGGCGTTCCTCTCTCCTCCGGTGACCCTCCTCCTCCCCCTCCCCCCTCCTCCCGAGTCGCCGGTCGTCCCGTCCCACGCGCCGCCGCAGCCTCCCTGCTTGCCGCGAGCGGAGGCGGGCCCGAGGACCTCCCCGACGCAGGTGGGGCGGCCGCCGCTGCCCTCGCGGTCGGGGGAGATGCAGCCGCCGCGGCTGCTGTTGCTACTGCCGCCGCCGGGGTTTCGGCATGCCCCTAGCGCGCGCTCGGGAAGCCCCCCGCGGGCGCGGGACCCGCCGCGTCTCCCCCTGCTGCTGCTCCCGTGGGGGTGAGCGCGCCAGTACAGGCCGGGGCGTCCTCCTCCCCTCTCCCACCACACCTAGACCGGACTCCTCCCTCGTGGCGGCCCTCGTCGCTGCCCGGGCGGCTGCTGCAGCAGGCCAGACTCGTCTACGCGCGACTGCCCAACGTGCTGCGGCGGATGCTCTCGCTCGTCAGGTCGCCGCCACCGCTGTTGCGGCTACCTAGGGTCTTGGGATGTCCCCGACGTGCGCGGGCAACGCCCCCAGAGCAACTGCACAGGCCGGCATGCGTGCCGCTGCCATGGCCGCAGCCCATGTTGCTGCTGCCGCGGACTTCGGACAGCCGCGGGCTGGTATGAGCATGGGCGCGGCTGGCACGGGCGCCGTCGCCGCCGCCGCTGGCGCGCTCGGCGCAGGCGTTCCCGTGCCCAGCGCCGGCATGGGTGGCACCTCCTTCCCCACTCCACCTCCTCCACCGCACCCTGCGTCACCACCCGACTCCACCCTCGCTGCAGCTCTCATCGCCGCCCGGGTCACTGCTGCAGAGGGCCAGGCTCGCCTGCACGGGGCGGCCAAGCCTGGGAGCGCGAGCGTGATGTGGCCGACATCCTCGCTCGTCAGCTCGTCGCGGCGGAGCAGCTGCTCGACCCTGCCATGGAGGAGCTCACTCATGTATGACTCCTATATTGCTACCCTTCTAGGGTTAGCCCAAGTAATCTAATCACTCTATTCAGCAGTCATCAACCCTCGGGGGCTCTTTCGCCTCGCACGAGCCGAGGTGGCGTCATCCGTAACGTCATCTACCCTCGGGGGCTCTTCCGCCTCGCCCGAGCCAAGGTGGCATCATCTGTGACGTCGTCTACCCTCAGGGGCTCTTCCGCCTCGCCCGAGTCAAGGTGGCGTCATCTGTGATGTCATCAACCCTCGGGGGCTCTTCCGCCTTTTCCGAGCTAGGGAGGCGCCATCCGTGACATCCCCCACCCTCGGAGATCTCACCGCCGTCAACAGCCTAGGATGCCCTAGTCCATATAGTCAAAAGGTCCACAGTACCCTTTGTCCTCAGGGATGGGCTTCAAGGCATGAGTCGCCATGCCAACCCCTATTCCCCTTGCGGTACAAGGTCATGTGCTGCCTAACCGACGACTTATGTGCACTACATCCGCGCCATACCTCTGACGGACACTCCAACAGGGATTAGGGCGTCATCAGCCCTATATGACGGAACATGAGGGTGCCTGGCCCTGTGCGACCAGCCCCCGCCCATGCCCAGGTAAGGGAACCGCGGAGTTCCTATTCACAAGGCGCATGGCTACAGCGCAACAAGGACGAACAGGACCCGGACATGTGTCTACTGGTGCAAGCTTCCTCAGGAAGGAAGATAGCATGAAGACAAAGCTTCCCCTCGGCAGCAGCCCAAGCCGGGCCCACGTTCACTCCCCCTCTCTCTATTGTACTCCTCCATCTCTCCCTCCGTATAAAGGGGGAGAATGGACCTCCATTTTCGCTCTCTCGACATCCCAACATTCATTCACACACACTCAAACTCGCACACACGCGAGCACACACCAGAACCAAGAACCTCATACGCACGAGACCTGCGAAGGCGCTTCCCTCTCTCACCAAAGCTTGTAGCTCCCCTCTACGAGCTCTCCATGCTCGGTAATACAACTCCGCAACACACTGGACGTAGGGCGTTCGTGCCTGAACCAGTATAAACCTCTGTGTTCTCCGAGCGTAACCATCCGAACTACGACACGCTTAGAAATTTACTCGTTGGTCGTCTAGACCCCGCCATTTTAGACACCGACAGTTGGCGCGCCAGGTAGGGGACCTTTGCGTGTCACCCGTATTTTCGAGTTTCGGATGGCTGATCGCCACGTTGATTTCACTCCGGGCTCCATTCTTCATTTTGGTAGCCTGGACTTCCAGTGCCACAGGAAGGGGGCCGACCTGGCTCTCCGTCGCCCTACGGCATCCTCCTAGGTAGCCATGGACGCCATCACCGCATCCATGGCCCACCTCCATCTGTCTCCCTCCGGGGAACAAACCGCTCGTGGGGCAATCGTCCTGCGGGCCGACTATCCTCAGTTCGAGCACCGGCTCGACACGCTCATGGGATCCCAGCCGACTCAGGAGTCCCTGCACAACCTCTACTTCGCGTTCGCCAACACGGCGGCGCAGCTCGCGGGAGGGCAGCCGCTCTCTTCCTGGCACAACACACCCGTTCGTGAAACGGGAGCTCCGGTGCTCACGCCGCGGGACGACCCGCGGTTCCCGGACCCCCGACAGCTGAACCTCGAGAGGCCCGGCGGCGCAGGACGGCGACCCGACAAAAGAAAAGCGATGGCCAGTCTGCAGGCACCTCCTTGGCATCGTCGCGACCTATACACTGGGCGAAAAGGCGATCGGCGTGACCTCCCGTTCCAACAAGGCAAAGGGCAGGCCGCGACGCGGCTGCGACGACGCGGTCGCATCGGCGGATCGCGGGCCTCCTTTTCGTCTCCACGGCAGGAGGAAGGAAGGCGACTATGACGACATCCTCACCAAGTCGTGCCCATACCACAGCGTGCTAGTCAGACACACTCTTCAGCAGTGTGATAAGATGGCTAGGTATCTCTCAATCATCGAAAACGGGGGAGGGTCGCAACAACCCTTCCCCCCTGAGGACAAATGCCTCATGATCTTCGGCGATTCGGGGACTGAATACCACAAGTGTCGGCAGGAGCAGGAGCGGCACAAGGTCTTCACGGCCGTCCCAACGGCCCCTGTCTTCCTCGACTGGTCGGAGACCGACATCACGTTCGGGCAAGGCGACCACCCGAAGCGCATCACCCATCCGAGACGCTATCCACTTATCGTGGACCCGATCATAGGGGGCATACGCTTCACCAAGGTATTGATGGACGGGGGCAGTGACCTCAACATCATGTTCTACAACGCCTTCGAGGCCCTAAAGGTACCTCGGAAAAAATTTCACCTGGAGGGGGTTGCCTTCCACGGAATCATTCCCGGGAAACCTTCCATACCCCTCGGGCAGGTTGACTTTCCCGTTACGTTTGGGGAGTCGGATAACTTCCGGACCGAGCTCCTCACCTTCGAGGCCACTCACTATCGTGCGCTCTGCCACGCGGTGTTGGGAAGGCCGTGATACGCGAAGTTTATGGCCATTCCGAACTACACCTACCTCAAGCTCAAAATGCCAGGCCCTCATGGGGTCATCACGGTCACTTCCGAGCTTGCGGAGGCGTACCAGTGCGACGTGGACAGTTGCGAGAAGGCAATGGCCACGGTACGATGCCCAGAGCTGGCGGCGGCAGCCGAGGCCACGAGCAACGAGAGAGTCGACTCTAAGGGCACGGGAAACTACACCCCCCTAGAAGGGGTAAAATAAATCTTCCTCGACCCGTCTAAGACGGACGACCGAGTGTTGCGCATCAGCGCCTCCCTAGATCCGCATCAGGAATTGGCGCTTGTCGATTTTCTCCGCGCGAATGGCGATATGTTCGCGTGGAGCCCGGCGTACGTTCCGGGGATACCGAGAGACGTGGCTGAGCACTCTTTGATGATTCAATCTGGGGCCCCGCTGGTGAAGCAACGCCTGCGCCATTTCGACGAGGAGAAGCGGCGGGCCATCGGGGAGGAGTTCCACAAACTTCTGGCGGCTGGATTCATCAAAGAGGTATTCCATCCGGAATGGTTATCTAATCCAGTGCTAGTTAAGAAGAAGAGCGGAAAATGGAGAATGTGCGTAGATTACACCAGCCTGAACAAGGCATGCGGCAAGGACCCGTACCCTCTGCCGCGTATCGACCAAATCGTCGATTCCACCTTGGGGTGCGAAACACTTTCGTTCCTCGACGCATACTCCGGTTACCACCAAATCCAGATGAAGGAGTCCGATCAGCTCGCGACATCCTTCATCACGTCGTTTGGCTCTTTTTTCTATGTCACTATGCCATTCGGACTCAGGAACGCGGGATCCATGTACCAGCGGTGCATGCGCTCAGTTTTTGGGAAACTCATCAGCACGACAGTTGAGGCGTATGTGGACGACATTGTGGTGAAGTCCAAACGGACGGAAACCATGGTCGCGGACCTCGAGACAGCGTTTGGGGCCATGAGACTCAAGCGCGTCAAGCTCAATCCCGTGAAGTGCGTGTTCGGGGTACCGCGCGGCATGCTTTTCAGCTTCATTGTCTCCGAGCGTGGTATCGAGGTCAATCCCAATAAAATCTCCGCCATCGCCAGTATGGGAGCAATCCGCAACGTGAAGGGGGTGCAGCGGGTCATGGGATGCCTCTCGTCTTTGAGCCACTTCATCTCGTGCCTCGGCGACCGAGGCCTCCCCCTTTACCGACTCCTCAAGAAGACCGAACACTTCACCTGGACCCCCGAGGCGCAGGAGGCCCTGGACAAGCTCAAGGAGATCCTCACAAATGCACCTATCCTCGTTCTACCAACGTTGCTTGAGGACCTTCTCCTATACATAGCCGCCACCACCCAGGTGGTGAGCTCCATCATCGTCGTCGAAAGGGAGGAGGAGGGCCAGGCGCTAAAGGTCCAGCGGCCGGTATACTTCATCAGCGAGGTACTATCCGAGACCAAGACTAGGTATCCTCAAATCCAGAAGCTCCTTTACGCGGTTCTCATCACACGGAGAAAGTTGGCCCACTATTTTGACGGCCACCACGTCACCGTCGTGTCATCCTACCCCCTCGGGGAGGTGATACAGAGCCGCGAGGCTACGGGGAGAGTGGCGAAGTGGGGACTGGAGCTCATGGGGGAGTTTATCTCTTATGCACCACGGACGGCCATCAAATCCCAGGTCCTTGCGGATTTCGTCGCCGAGTGGACCGAGATCCAGCTGCCGCCGCCGGCGGAGAACCAGGAGTTCTGGGTCATGTACTTCGACGGATCACTGATGAAGACTGGCGTCGGCCTGGTTTTCGTCTCCCCGCTCGGGGTCCAGCTCAGGTACATGATCCGTATGTTCTTCCTGGCGTCAAACAACGTTGCGGAATACGAGGCCCTGGTAAACGGGCTACACATAGCAACGGAGTTGGGCATCAAAAGGCTCGACATACGAGGCGACTCCCAGCTCGTAGCCTAACAGGTTATGAAGGAGTCAAACTTCCATGACCCAAAGATGACAGCATACTGCCAGGCGGTCCGTCGCCTGGAGGAAAATTTTGATGGTCTGGAACTCAACTACGTCGCCAGAAGATACAACGAGGCGGCGGACGAGCTCGTGAAGCTAGCTTCTAGTCGAGGTACAGACCCACCCGGAGTCTTCGCCAGCGACCTTCACAAGCCGTCCGTCACCTGGCATGTGGAACCCGAGGCCGAGACCCCGGAGACTGCCGCGGCGGAGGGCATGGACATCGAAGAGGTACGTGACGCCAGGGACGACGCACCAATCGGTGACGACGACACTCCTCCCGACTGGAGGGTTCCTATCCTGGATTGGTTGGTTCGGGAGAGCCTCCCCGACGACAGGAACAAAGCACGCCGCATCGCGCGGCGCGACGCTCGGTCTTCAAACTGCTCACTTGCAGAACTCTCTGGAAGCCCGACGGACGCTCCGTTGTTTCGCGTCGAATGCTGCGCCTCAGCATCCGGCGCGAACTCCTTGCTCTCGGGTTTCTGAAAATATTCTGAGAAAATATTTCCGGATGCTCCACCGAACCGACGGACGCTGTGCCTCAGCGTCCGACGCGCTTTGAGTTTCTTTCTGGAGCTTCTCTGTGGCCGATGGACGCACGGGGTTCACAGTCCCAGCGTCCGATGCCATAGTCCGTTGCGTCGGACAGCGTCTAACGCCCTTTTCTTCAACGTCCGGCGCCCTCTGTGTGTCTCTGCTTCTTCCACCTTTGCTCTAAGTTGCCAAGCACTAAGAATCCACTTAGGTGATCTTGTCTTGGCATGTTTCACTTGTCACTTGAGCATGGTGTATGTCACTAGGTCCTAAATGCACATGCAATATAGATAACACCTAGTGGCACTTGACAAACCGCACTCACTTTTGAATTTCCCCTCTTAATAGTACGGTTGTCTATCCTAAAAGTGATCACACCCACTTGGTGTCTTGACCACCAAAAGTAAAGCCCTAGCATATACCTTTGCCTTGAATAGCTTAGGGTATTTCCATTTCCCTTCTTCTCCAAGTGTGAGCTCTTGCAATCACTTTGCTTCCTTGCTTGCTCCATCACTTGTCATCATCTTCCATGTGTGTGTACTATACCTACTCAAACACTTAGAGCTAGGTTAGTACTTGAGGTTTCATCAATTATCCAAAACACTAGAGATCTCTCAATCTCCCCCTTTTTGGTAATTGATGACAACCTGATATAAATGATATGAAATATGATTTTGAATTCACAATGGGTTTGAAAGTGTTTTACTCCCCCTACATATGTGCACTTCTTATGATTATGAGTCAAAGTTTTGCACATATGCTTAGATAGACCTTTTGGAGGGTAAACTACTCGCAAACCATGACATGATGCTAAGGTATAAGAAATGGACCTTTGAAGCGTGATACTAATCGAAGTGCACAAATCATACCTTCCTTAGCAACATGGTTAGCTCGATACCAATTGGAAATACACAAGATATTCTAGGGATCTAGCTAACTTCTATACATGCTAGTGATCAATTCATCAATCAAGATCATACTAGACATGTACCACACAAGCAAGTCATATTGAATTTAAGCACAATGCCAGCAAACATATGTGTAAATGCACATACAAATGCAACAACTTGTTCATAGGCTTTCTCCCCCTACTTGTGTGCTTAATTTTTAATTTTACAATTTTCAAAATCCTATTTCTCCCCCTATTTTATTCCCCTTTACCAAGGCATTATCATTTTATCACATTTCTCCCCCTTTGTTACACATTACCACAAAGGAAACCACTTGTAGTAACATGTATCACTTGAGGATATGTAGGAAGATTTATTTATCAAGTCAATTTAGAAAGAGAGTGGGGTGTATATTCTTTTTAGTTCATCCTAGATTACTTGTCCTAGATACTTAACACGGTTTAAACCATGGACAAGCTTCTTCACACATCTTGCAATGGTTATCTTGTCCATGTTGGTTAAGTACAAGAATAAGCATTCTAGACTAAACATGTGAGGTTGCAAGCTTATCAACATGTCATATGCCACCACTAGATCAATCAACTCATAATAGCCATAGTGGTACCATATGTACATACAAAATTTTGTTTTTCATGAATGAGCCTAATTTAGCAAGAGATGATGCCTATATGCTCTACACAAGTCTAGCAAAGGATGAAATGCATATGGCAATCAATTGTACCTTGCTATCTTGGAGTAGAGGCATGTCATAAGTGGGGTGCATCAACTCATGTTGGAGAAATCCAAGATATTCAACTCATTTCTCAACTTGCAAAACCTCTTCTCATCAAGTGGCTTGGTGAATATGTCGGCTAATTGATCATTGGTGCCCACATTGTCAATGAAGATATCACCCTTTTGTTGATGATCTCTTATGAAATGATGTCTCACATCTATGTGCTTTGTTCTAGAGTGTTGGATGGGATTGCTTGTAAGCTTCACCGCATTTTCATTGTCACGTAGCAAGGGAACCTTCTTGAACTTGATTCCATAATCATTCAAGGTGGCCTTCATCCATAATAGTTGTGCACAACAACTCCCCGCACTAATATATTCAGCTTCGGCGGTAGAGAGTGCCACACTATTTTGCTTCTTGGATGACCATGAGACTAGTGATCTTCCTAATAGTTGACATGTTCCACTAGTGCTCTTCCTATCAACCTTGCATCCCGCATAATCGGAGTCCGAATATCCAATTAGTTCAAATCTTGACCCCTTGGGAAACCATAATCCAACATCTTGTGTATGCTTCAAATATCTCAATATTCTTTTTGTGGCCTTCACATGACTCTCTAGGAGATGCTTGAAATCTTGCACACATGCATACACTAAACATGACATCCGGTCTTCATGCGGTCACATAGAGTAGACTTCCAATCATGGACCGATAGAGTGTTTGATCCACCATCATGCCACTTGTATCATTATCCAAGTGTCCATTAGTCCCCATGGGAGTACTAATTCCTTTAGCCTCTTCTAATCCAAACTTCTTCATCATGTCCTTGATGTACTTGCCTTGACTCACAAATGTGCCATTCTTCATTTGCTTGATTTGAAGTCCAAGGAAGTAACTAAGTTCACCAATCATGGACATCTCAAATTCATTTGCCATCATTTCACAAAACTCTTCACAAAATTCTTGATTTGTAGATCCAAAGATAATGTCATCCACATAGATTTGCAAGACAAACAAATCACTTCCAATCTTCTTTGTGAATAGGGTGGTGTCAACCAATCCAATCTTGAATCCCTTATAGAGGAGAAAGCTTCTCAATCTCTTATACTCTAGGTGCTTGCTTCAATCCATAGAGAGCCTTCTTGAGCTTGAATACATGGTCGGGCTTCTTTGTATCTTCAAATCTGGGTGGTTGCTCAACATATACCTTTGTATCTTCAAATCTGGGTGGTTGCTCAACATATACCTCCTCATTGATATACCCATTCAATAATTCACTCTTGACATCCATTTGGTATAATTTGATGTTATGTGCACAAGCATAGGCTAATAGAATCCTTATTGCCTCTAATCTTGCCATCGGAGCATATGTTTCCCCAAAATCAAGACCCTCTACTTGAGTGTACCCTTGTGCAACTAGTCTTGCTTTGTTTTTAACTACTATTCCATCTTGATCTTGCTTGTTCTTGAATACCCATTTGGTTCCAATGACATTGTGATTTCTTGGTCTATCCACTAGTTCCCAAACTTGATTTCTTGTGAAGTTTTTAAGTTCTGCATGCATAGCATTTATCCAATCCACATCCTTCAAAGCTTCATCAATCTTGGTTGGCTCAAATGATGAGACAAAGGAGTAATGCTCACAAAATGAAGCCAATCTTGATCTTGTTTGAACACCACTTTGAATGCCTCCAATAACTTGATCTAAAGGATGATCTCTTGCAATGTTGGTAGGTTGGAGTACTTGCATGTGGGAATCTTGAGCAATCGGTTGAGATGATGAACTATCTTGATTTTGATCTTGAACTTGAGCTTCATTTGCACTTGCTTGATTTTGAGTTGGAGAACCACTAGCTTGATTACTTGGAATAGTCTCTTGATCTTCATCTTCATCTTGCACTTGTCTTGGTCTAATATCACCAATATCCATATCTTTCATTGCATTGACCAACTTGTCACCCCTCACATCATCCAAGTTTTCTTGTTCATCTTGAGAGCCTTGAGTTTCATCAAATTCAACATCATGAACTTCCTCAAGAATTCCACTAGATAAGTTCCACACTCTATAAGCCTTGCTTGATGTAGAGTAACCAAGTAGAAATCCCTCATCACATTTCTTCTCAAACTTGCTTAGCCTTGTTCCTTTCTTCAATATATAGCATTTGCACCCAAATACCCAAAAGTAGGCAATATTTGGCTTTCTTCCATTCAAAAGCTCATATGGAGTCTTCTCAAGCATTCCATGACAATAGAGACAGTTGCTAGAGTAGCAAGCCGTGTTGATAGCTTCGGCCCAAAAGGAATGACTAACATTGTATTCACTCAACATTGATCTTGCCATGTCAATCAAAGTTCTATTCTTTCTTTCCACTATCCCATTAGATTGAGGAGTGTACTTTGGAGAGAATTGATGGTTGATCCCAAAGTCATCACAAAGTTTATCAACTCGTGTGTTCTTGAACTCACTCCCATTGTCACTTCTAACTCTCTTGATAGTTGTTTCAAACTCATTTTGGAACCTCTTGACAAATGACTTGAAGATATCAAATGTGTCACTCTTGTCACTCAAGAAGAATACCCATTTGTATCTTGTGAAGTCATCTACTATCACGAATCCATACTTGTTTCCACCAATGCTTGCATATGTAGTTGGTTCAAAGAGATCCATGTGTAATAACTCAAAAGCTTTGCTTGTACTCATGATGCTCTTCTTTTGATGAGTGTTGCCAACTTGCTTTCCGGCTTGACATGCACTACATAGCTTGTCCTTCTCAAATGAGACATCTTTCAAGCCCCTCACAAGATCATGCTTGACTAGCTTGTTCAACTGCTTCATGCCAACATGTCCAAGCCTTCTATGCCATAGCCAACCCATGCTTAATTTGGTAATGAGACAAGTTGAGATTTGAGTCTCACTAGCATTGAAATCCACAAGATATAGGTTCTCATACCAAAAACCCTTGAAGATCATATTAGAGCCATCCACACTTATGATTTCCACATCCTCCACTCCAAATATGCACTTGAAACCGAGATCACATAGTTGAGCCACCGACAATAAGTTGAAATCAAGTCTTTCAACTAGAAGCACATTACTAATGCTTAGATCATTGGAGATAGCAATCTTTCCAAGCCCTTTCACCTTGCCTTTGCCATTATCACAAAATGTGATACTATCAAATCCATGATCATTATCTTGGTTGATTGAGTTGAATATTCTTCCATCTCCGGTCATGTGTTGAGTGCACCCACTATCAAGCACCCAATGCCTCCCTCCGGTTTTGTAATTGACCTACAAGAGAGATCAATTCCTTTTAGGTACCCAAACTTGTTTGGGTCCTCCAAGGTTAGTTACCAAGGATTTTGGTACCCAAATGGACTTCTTGGAAGCCATCCATGGTGCACCAACAAACTTGGAATGAACACCATTTGTACCCTTGGAAAGAACATATAATGAATCAACTCTAATAGAGGATGTCTTGCTTGGACTTCTTGTTCTTGCATGCTTGCTCATTATGACCAACTTGCTTGCAACTTTTGCAATAGCTATCGGTGTTCTTCACAAAACGAGTTTTGTGGGGAACAAAAGCGGCCTTGCCTTTCTTGGGGATATAGCCCAATCCCTCTTTGTAGAGAGAAGCTCTTTGGCTACCCAAGCACATAAGCAAGTGGTCCTCACCTCCATAAGCCTTAGCTAAGGAGTGATTGAGCTTGGTAATCTTCTTCTTGAGGGTTTCATTTTCAA
This sequence comes from Microstegium vimineum, assembly GCA_022036555.1. Classification (NCBI taxonomy): domain Eukaryota; kingdom Viridiplantae; phylum Streptophyta; class Magnoliopsida; order Poales; family Poaceae; genus Microstegium; species Microstegium vimineum. The sequence continues at coordinate 18,911,922 of CM039133.1, forward strand.
CCATTAGTGAGGCATCACTATTGAAACCATCACTAGTAGATGAAGTAGAAGTGGTAGTGCTACAAGAGGGTTAGTGTGAGCAACAATGATAGGAGCATAAAAAGATTCATCAAGAATATCACAAGTAACTCACATGTCACATGTTTGAACAATCTCTTTCTTACTTTGATCTAAGAGAGAGGAATGAGCTCTTTCAAGCTTAGTGTGAGACTTCACTAGCTTCTCAGGGGCTTCCATTAGCCTCTCATGAGATGTTATGGCCTCATCAAGGTTTTGCTCAAGAGCCACATTGATCTTGCGCAATTCCTTGCATTCCTTCCTCTTCTTATCTATGTATTCCTTAGCTTGTTCAAGCATATCCATGAGTTCTTCCCTTGAGGGCTCCTCACTATCACTATCGCTCTCACTCTCACTATCATCATGAGAAAGTACCTTAGTGTACTTAGCCATGAAGCATGATGATGGAATATCAAATAGATAGATCTTGTCCCTCATAGCAATGCTTGCAAGAGCCTTCTTCTTGGTAGTGATCTTCTTCTCTTGATCATCATCATCACATGAAGAGTCACTATCCCATGTCGCTATGTGAGAATACCCCTTCTTCTTCTTCTTGTCAAAGGTGGGCTTCTTCTCTTTCTTGTCTCTCTTCTTGTGATCATCATCATCTTTGTCACTATTGTATGGACAATGAGCAATGAGATGATCAAAGCTTCCACACTTGAAGCACTTCCTAGGCTCATAAAATTTCTTGGAAGATGGTATCTTCCTTCTTGCATGATAGCCCTTCTTCTTCATGAATCTTCCAAATTTTCTCACAAAGAGAGCCATTTCTTCTTCATCCACTTCACTAGCACTTGAGTCTTCATCCTCACTTGACTCTTCAACCTTGGTTTTTCCCTTGCTCTTGTGTGATGAAGTAGCTTTGAAAGTTATGCTCTTCTTCTCATCTTTCTTTTCTTCTTTCTTGACATCTTTCTCTTTGTTGTCTCGGTAAGCATCTTGTGTCATCACATCTCCCAAGACTTGGTTAGGAGTCACGGTATCCAATCCACCTCTCACAATCAAGGTCACTAGAGTCTCAAAATGAGATGGGAGGCTTCTCAAGAACTTGTGAGAGAAGTCCTTGTCCTCAACCTTCTCACCAAGGGTCGTGAGATCATTGACTAGCACTTGTAGCCTATGGAACATCTCCGGCACATTCTCATCATTCTCCATCTTGAAGCTTGCAAACTTTTCTTTGAGGATATATGCCTTTGCACTCTTGATGGCTTGAGTGCCTTCAAATGATTCTTCTAGATTCTTCCAAGCCTCATGAACACTCTCAAGATTCTTGATTTGCTCAAACACTTTTTCATCAAATGCCTCATGAATAGCACTTAGAGCAATATCATTGTGTTGCAACTTTTCTTCCTCTTGAGAAGTGGGAGCCACCTCATTTACTACCTCAAATTTCTTGTCCACCACAAGCCAAACCTTCCGACTAATTGACTTGATATGAGCGGTCATCTTCACTTTCCAATAGTCATAGTTTGAGCTATCAAACTTGGGTGGTTTCTCCATGTTGTTGATATGAGTCATCTTCACACCGTAGGTTGTTAAGCCTCAAATCAACGGTGTACTAGCTTTGATACCACTTGAAAAGTCCTAAGTGATGGCTAGAGTGGGGGTGAATAGCCTAATTTGAAAACTAAAAACAATCTCAACAACAAGTTAGATAACTATGAGGCGAAGCTTGACTTGCACTAGCCTACTAGGGGATGCAAAGCCACCTAACCATAATTTCTATCCTAATAAGCTCTAGGATCACTCGATGCCTACTCAATTCTAGTAGCCCTCTAGGCACACCCTAATATACTAAGACGAGTATAAATAAGGTAATGCACAAATGGGAAGAAAGATTATACCACCGTGGAGTTGTAGGGGATGAACCAATCAAGTGAATACCAATAAGATCACACAATCACAAGAGACAATGGTTCACACTTGATTTTCTTCCGAGGTTCACTAGTTTGCCAACTAGCTAGTCCCCGTTGTGGCAAGACACTCACTTGGAGGTTCACACGCTAATTGGCATCACACGCCAAACCCGTCACCGGGTGCTGCACAACCAACACAAGATGAGGCTATTGAACCGCCACGAGCAATCCACTAGAGTTACCTTTGCGATCTCCCGCGGGGAAGGCACAAGAACCCCTCACAATCAACTTGTAGTCAACGAAGCACAATCACCAAACTTCTCGATCTACCACCGCTGCTCCAAACTGTCTAGGTGATGGCAATCACCAAGAGCAACAAGAAATCTGCAGCGAGAACGCCTCCCAAGTGCCACTAGATGCAAGCTATATGCGAAATGCACTTGGATCACTCAATCTCTATTGGGTTTTCACTAACCAAGCATGGAGATGAGTGGGAGGGAGTTTGCTCAGCTCAAAGGAGTCTCAAGATGTTCAAATGTGCGAGAGAGAGAGAGATCCCCTAGCCGGCCAACACATATTTATAGACCACCTCAAAGTCCACTAGTCGTTGCCCTGTTAAGTTGGCGATGGACGCTCTTCACGGGGGCCACGGACGCTCCGTCGCTAGCGTCCGATGCACTGTCCGAACTAGCCGTTGGGCTGCTTCACGAGCGACGGACGCTCCGTCGCCAGCGTTCGACGCTCGGTCCTCCAGCGTCCGGCGCCTGTCTTCAAACTGCTCGCTTGCAAAGCTCTCTAGAATCCCAACGGACGCTCCGTTGTTTCGCGTCGGACGCTGCGCCTCAGCGTCCGGCGCGAACTCCTTGCTCTCGGGTTTCTGAAAATATTCCGAGAAAATATTTCCGGACGCTCCACCGAACCGACGGACGTTGTGCCTCAGCGTCCGACGCGCTTTGAGTTTCTTTCTGGAGCTTCTCTGTGGCCGATGGTCGCACAGGATTCACAGTCCCAACGTCCGACGCCATAGTCCGTTGCGTCAGACAGCGTCCGACGCCCTTTTCTTCAGCGTTCGGCGCCCTCTATGCGTCTCTGCTTCTTCCACCTTTGCTCTAAGTTGCCAAGCACTAAGTATCCACTTAGGTGAGCTTGTCTTGGCATGCTTCACTTGTCACTTGAGCATGGTGTATGTCACTAGGTCCTAAATGCACATGCAATATAGATAACACCTAGTGGTACTTGACAAACCGCACTCACTTTTGAATTTCCCCTCTTAATAGTACGGTTGTCTATCCTAAAAGTGATCACACCCACTTGGTGTCTTGACCACCAAAAGTAAAGCCCTAGCATATACCTTTGCCTTGAATAGCTTAGGGTATTTCCATTTCCCTTCTTCTCCAAGTGTGAGCTCTTGCAATCACTTTGCTTCCTTGCTTGCTCCATCACTTGTCATCATCTTCCATGTGTGTGTACTAGACCTACTCAAACACTTAGAGCTAGGTTAGTACTTGAGGTTTCATCAATTATCCAAAACACTAGAGATCTCTCAGCAGCCCGTCGAGGGGAGGGGGCGCCAGCGCCTGCGCTACACTATCGTCACCACGCCAGGGGGGCCGCTGCACATGGCACGCGGGGGGGGGGGGGTTGCGGAGCCGTGAAATGGTGGAGAGCATGAAGCCCGCCGTGGCTGCTAGCAGGGTGAGGTGGTGGCGGTCGTTGCCTCCATGCAGCAGCAGCAGCGCGGCGAGCACAGGGACCATGAGGAAGAGGAGGTCACAGACTAGGAGGAGGAGCATGGACTGGGAGGAGTAGGAAAGAGGAGCACAGGAGAGGAGGGGGAAACATGGACTGCGATGATTGAGAGGAGAGCACTAGGGACCTCTGCCCTGATCGTCACGGGCATGGGTAAGCTAGGCCCTAGCCGATCGCCGCGGGCGCAATAGAGCTCCGTCCTGGACATCGACATGGGAATGGGCGAGCTCGACTCCGGACGAGATTCAGAGAGAGAGATACAACAAGAGGATAGGGACAAGAGGGGTATCATGGACGTTTTGACTAACCAAACCCACTTATTAGGACTCCGAAATGGCGAAAAATGAACGGAATACGAACATAATGGCTTGGAGAGAAGAAGTTTAAAATGGTGGCACTCGTGGAAACTCAACTTTCTTTTTTAATGGTTCATACATAATTACAAATTCTTTTAATACACACAGGTTAAAGCCTCTTTGTTTAGTGTTTATACGGTTTAAACGGTTTGCATTGTAGAAGTAAATAAACATATAAAAGTGTAACTTTAATATAATTTTTAAGTGCAATTTGAGAGGCATGAACATAGTTACTTAATTTGGCATAGACAATATATATATATATATATATATATATATATAATAGAGACATCATTTATTAAGGGTATGTTCGGCACTGTTTCATAAACTCTGCTCCATAAACTCCACCTTAGAGCAGCTGCACAAAAACCTAGAGTTTGTGGAGTACTCTTTAGGTGCTCTCACAACTTTACACTTTTTTTCTCAAATAGAGTGCATGGAGTTAAAATCATTTGGCTAAAAAATGTAAGTGAAGCTGAAAAACATACCAAATAACCCCCTAAATAGCACCAAAATTCCCCTCCACACGTGCAAGTCCAATTTCACCAACTCAAAAGTTTTTCTAACACCTAAACTTTCATGGTTTATCATCTAAACTACTATTTAAACATATTTTTTTTGTGTTTACACCGGTTTAGCCACCGTTTAATGTCATCGTTTTTTTACCACTTTGACCGTTTAGATGCATCTAGCGTTAAATTCAATTACTGGGGCCTAAATTGTACCTAGACGACCATTTAGACTTGTTTATACGAACAGTCCTGAAAAAATCCGCAAAATGCTGGAGAAGAGGGTAAAGGCTTGAGATGTTGACAATCAGGAGTATGTCCTAGAATGCTTCAAGGTCGATCAATGAAGTTGTTAAAAGATCAAAGATTCAACTTTGACCCTTTTCCTGCTACATCTTCATGCGAAGTAAAAAAAATCATCAGATGTAGGTGAACGTTTGTTTAGATCACCCTGTGTTCGACCACGAGCCTGGCCTAGCCATGTAGCGAGCCCCTCGGAGCCTAGCTTCGGGGAAACGGATTCGGACCTGGCTGGCGTGGGTGCATGGCGCGTATGCATATGAGTAGGACATGCACCAGGCAGAACCAATCAATTGAACCTGAATGCGGATGTTTGTGTGCAATGGAAACTAAATAAGTGAGGTTGCATACAACAGAGCCTGACTCGCTGGTGCTTGGCTCTCAGATGATGCAGGCTTGGCTGTCCAGAGATGAGAACCAAACAGGCTTAGTTACAAGGACTAAAAAAAGTCCATGTCACATCGGATATCTAGACATTATTTAGGAGTATTAAATATAGACTATTTATAAAACTAATTTGTCAGCCGAAGACTATTTTGCGAAACAAATCTATTGATATAAAATAGTCTATGATTTGACAATATAGTGCTACAGTAAACATATGTTAATGATGGATTAATTAGGCTTAATAGATTTGTCTCGTGAAGTACTACATGACGTTGTAATTAATTTTATAATATAAATTATATTTAATTAATTTAATTGATACCAAACATTCGATGTGACAAGGGACTAAAAATAAGTCAGGAAACCAAACACCCCCTTAGGAGTACCGTAAAACTCTGATCGTGGCCTACAAGTAAGGATGAAAACGGATCGGATACGAACAGATATCGCTGATATTGTATTTGTTTTTATATTTATGTTCAGATTCGGATTCGAATACGAATAGTATGAGAAATATCGGATAGGATACGATTAGATATCGACATCATAAATATGCCGATTTTAGTATTCGGATACGGATACGGTATCAGATGTTAATCTTCAGACTCGGATACGGACAGGTCTAAACTCCTATAAACGAATTCAGTCAAACGAACAGTCGAATAAATATCCGTACCGTTTTCATCCCTACCTACAAGAGGCATGCAGACCCAAATTTGACTAGTGCATGAAAAAAACACCAGGCCAAGTACGTGTAGGGATGGCAGTTAAACCCGTAGGTCTTATCGGATCAGGGCCCAAAATGAATCGCATCAGCAAGGGATCTATCAAGGCCCAAAATATAAGGATAGCCCATATATAACTAAGGATCCATGTCCAATTTCTAACAAGATAGTCATAAAAACCCCTAAGAATTAATTTTTAAATCTATTTAAAAAATTTTGTGGTACGTATGTAGTAGATGACTAAATATATGATATACAGATGACAAAACTTTGCTTGTGTTCAACTTTTGTATAACTATTAATATAATCATGGCGACATATTACTTGTTAGATTAACACATCTAAGCGTGTTAGGCTATCCGCACTGTTGTGCGTTAGATACTTACTCGAGGAGCATATATGGTACTCCCTCCATTCCAAATTGTAAGTCATTCCAAAAAGCTTAAAGAGTCAAAACATTTTAAGTTTGACCAAAAATTATAGAGAAAAATATAAAGATTTATGACATAAAAAAGGTATAGAATGAAAATATAACTAATAAACTATCTATTGATAGTTAGTTGGTATCAAATATGTTATTATCATATTATATAAATTTGATCAAACTTTATAAACTTTGACTCTCCAAGATTCTTGTAATGATTTACAATTTGAGATGGAGGGAGTATATATCAGCTGCAGCGGGTCTGGCAAAAGATCCTGAACTATGTCGCGTCCGATATGCGTAGAGGGATAGCGAGCGTCCTCTACACCACACGTGGCGTGTGCACGGGCCCTCTGCTGCCGCTGCTGTTGGCTGGGAGAGGAGAGGGAGAGAGCGCATGCATGCGGAGGCCCCGCTCTAATGCGGCTGCGAGAGGGGGAGAGAGAGGGCATGCAGGGGGGCGGGGGCTCTCCTGTTCTCGTGAGATGGAGTAGAGACCATGCGTGGGGACAGGGATCCAGTGACTTGCCTTGAGCAAGTCACAACGTCTCATGTGTCTCATGTGTATCATTTTATTACATCCACGAAAGTGATAAATATTTTAGGCTAAAGGTAGTATGTGTGAAAAAAACAGTCAAAGTCTCATGTGTTGAAAGACTGAATCTATTTTGGGTCATAGGATCTTATTTAGAAGGATGGATGGAGGAGGTAAGTTACATTGTAACTTACTCAAGGTAAGTCACCGGATCCGTGTCCATGCGTGGATGTGTGGACCCCAATGCTACAACTATTATTTGAACTAACCAAAAAAAATATTATAACTCACAAATAAAAAATCCAAATTAAATTTCGATTACACCATTAACTTCGTTTCAACAAACTCTTCAAAACAAGATCTCACATGGATATATTTAGATAAATTATTTTTATAAATATGTAGGTCTTATTGTTGGCAGCTGATATAGAGTATGATAAGTGCGAAAGAAATATGTATAGAGAAAAAATTCATTGACCAAGACGAAATATTCCTTTTAGAGGATGTATATAGAGGATGAAGAGTGCGGATAACCGCAAAGTGTTGTTATGGGCAGGTATTTGCGTCATCTACACTGCTACAACACACCTATCCATTGCTAGCTCTGTGTATTCATTCATGTTGGCAATATCCATCTTTGTTTCCCATGTGTGCAATTGCAATATAACTATAATAATTGATAACATGTTACTGATAACAGAATGGTGATTTTTTCACAACTTGAGAAAAAAAAATGAAATCCCAGTTTTTTATGAAGAGCTAAAAAACCGTAGAGTTTACCTCAATACTATCTTTTTTTTTTCTTTCTGCTTGGGTTGACTGCAGAGCTACACATGTGCTAAGGCCTGGCCCAGCTATACTACGGCCTCCCACTGCTCATCCAGCCTCACGGCCCATCGAGCCCAATTCCTATCTCTCCACCACCACCAACAGCTACATTATCGTGCGACTTCCCAAATTAACCCAAGACACCTAGAACTTTCCCCCCAAAACTTTCCATCTCACAACCTTCCCGCTCCCCAGCGCTACTGGCTGACGTGTACGCGTGCGACTCCTCAGTTCTGGGCCCACGCGGGCCCTACGAACCGACTCCACCCCTCCCAGTTATAAATTCACGCCCGCCCCCCCAATTCTCCCTCCTCATCCAAAATCTCCTGAAATTCCGGCGCTCTCCCGCCAAGAACCGTCCCGAGCCAAAATTCCGAATCCGGATTCCCCACGCTTCCTTTCCCGCGCCCCAAATCCAGACTCCCCGCGCCTTCTTTCCTTCCTATTCCGCCCGCGCCCCCTCCCCGGATTCAAACGGTCGCCGGGGTGTCCTTTCAAACCCGATCGGATCTGAACCTTCGTCCCTCCCTCCCCCACCCCCTCCCCGGCGCCGCGCCAAGGAAAGCGACCGGATCCCGTCGGCGGCCATGGCCGTGATCACCGGACGTCCGCCGAAGCGCGTGCGGGTGATGGCGGGGCCGCGCGCGCTGGACCTGCGGACGTTCCCGGCCGCCGGGGAGACGCCGCCGCACGGGGCGTTCCGCGACTGCGTGCGCGCGTTCCTGGCGCGGTCTGCCGTGCCGGCGGACGGCGCGTGGCGGGTGGCCTTCCGCGTCGGGGACGGGGGCGGCGCGGTCGTGGCGATGGAGGTGGTGGAGGAGGACGTCGCCCGGGCCGGGGCTGGGCGGATCTACTGCGAGCACTGCACCATCGCCGGTTAGTGACCGTGTCCGGACTCTGTCCGCCGTGGCCGTGTCCATCTCTTGCTGACGGCCGGCTTGTATGGATTTGATATAAATTGCGGTGCCATAGTCAAGTCAGCGTTAGTGCGTTTTTTCACATCGGCTAATTGTTGAAACTAACCCGGGTGGAGGGACGTGCTTGTGCTGATCTGTCGGCGTTTAGTTCTCTTGTGATTCTGCTTCGTAGGGACATCTAGTAGCCTTGACTGACTCCGCATACACATGCTCTGCCTGCAGCCTGCTTCTGTGTGTTCTCCTGAATGTGTGTGCGCATTTTTTTGTTTGGTTCTACAGATGTCAATCCATTATGCAAATTCTTTCAAACGCGATGGTGACCATTATGGCTGGAGAATCTCAATATCATTGCCTTTTGTCTTGCCACTTAATAGGCTGGAGCAGACACCCTGTTTGTGGGAGGAGGTACCACTTCATAATTCGGAATAAATACGACGTCCACGAGTACAAAACCTGCAAACATTGTGGGCATATGACCCAATTATTTGAAATGCGGTAAGCTAATCTACTTCAATTGCTACTATAGTGTAATATAAAATCTACTCCTCACAACAATAACCCAAATAGTGAAGAGATAGTACTGTAACAAGCAGTTGTTTGATTCTAGCAACTTGAAACACATGTACATTTCCATCAACACAAGCACTGATCATCTGCATCATTAATAATCAGGTGTCCGTCATGCAAACATGGGGTCTCTTACGATGACCCGGAAGATTGGGACTATAGGCAGTTGGAAAATCCACGTCACTTGTTGCATGGTATTGTACATGACAATGGGTTTGGTCACCTTGTCCGGATAAATGGCAGAGAGGGTAGCTCTAGTCTTTTGACGGGGATTCAACTGATGGGTTTCTGGGATCGGCTCTGCAGATACCTTAGAGTCAGGTAAAGTCTAATGATTTCCTTTCCACCTGACCATAACGTTACACTGGGATTAACAACTCATGGAGTCACATAACATGAAACAAATTTTATTTTGCTTCTCCAATTATTTTCAATCTATGAAATGGATGGACAGTGGCAGAAAAAGAAGATTGTCTAGTGTGCTATGTTCTTGACTTACTTTCTCTGTCCCATTAAAACTGATGTTTTTGACTTTAATGTACTGAGTTTGACCATTTGTTTTATTCATTTTTATGCAAATTATAAAATAATAAATAAATCATTGTAAAAGTATTTCTGATGATAAAAACAAGTCATAACAAAATAAATAATATTTATACATTTTTTTTAACAAGAAGAAAGGTCAAATTAAATGGCATGGAGTAAAAAATGTCACATTGAATGGGATGGAGGGCGTAAGCAACAATAACGGTGACCAAAATACTGTGGAATATATTAAGTTGAACTTTGTGCTTGACAATAACCAGAAAACAAACTATGACATGAAAAATTGAGCATTCTTGGCTCCTTATTTAAACCAGCTGTGGCACTCAACTGAACTGAAAAAAAAAGTGTAATACAACCCAGTACATCTTGCTTTGAAAGATATAAGAACATCAGTAAAGTGCTGTTGCTAAGATATAAATAATGGAGTTGTGGACACTAGAAAATAATCTTGGACAGGTTTTCAAGATGACCACTTTAGCAGTTCCATTGTATTATGGGAACAAAACAGAACACGTTTGCAATGTGCTGCACATCTGACTAGAGCTGTGCATTATGAAGTATGAATTGTTTTATACACATGTCACACAAAGCTATTTACAATACAAATTGTAATTTGTAAAGTCAAATTCATCTGCACTGGATTTAGTTTTGTATATAATTGCAGAACAGTCTCTAGGAAGTACTAAACTGACATGTATATCTTAATCGCAGAAAGGTCTCGTTGATGGATGTCTCTAAGAAGTTTGGAACTGATTACCGGATCTTACATGCCACCACCACTGGTTATTCTTGGTATGGCCAATGGGGATTCAAACTCAGCAAAGGGAGCTTTGGAATCACATCAGAAGATTACTTAAAAGCTATAGACAGCCTTTCCTCAACTCCATTATCACACTTCTTCCCCCACTCTCGATATCCTCGAAATCAGCTACAAGATACCATTTCATTCTACCAATCTCTTTCAAAGCACCCTCTCACCACAATTCGTGAACTGTTCCTCTATGTGTGGGGCCTTGCCGCTGGCAAGAGTATAAATGTGCACTATGGATCAATGCATAAGGAGCATTCACATACCCATGTGCAAGAGACATGGCCTGATGAGGAAATAAAACGTGCAACAGAAGTTGCTCTAAAAGTTCTTCGTGCTGTTGAAAAAACAAGGTGGGTGGCCATGCGAACCCTAAAGGCAGCCATGTACCATCCAATTGGTTCACCTCAGCTAGTTGACTACTGCCTCAAGACCCTTGGTACCAGAACAATTGATGGAATGACAGTTGCAGTCCGATGCAACAGTGAGACTCACACCCTAGAGTACAGGTTGGTGATTAATATACTGGTTATTATAACTGTTATTATTACTTATCAGTTTATTATCAGCATTGATAATTTATCCTAATTCTTTTTCAACACAAAAATTCTAAATAATTCGTTACTGCAGGCTTGCGGATGAACCCATTTCCCAGCCCAATGTATCCATGCCAACTCAAGACCATCTTTGCCGTGACATAAAGTTCTTGCATGATGCTCTCCTCTATCCACATACAATGCATCCATACAAACCGGAAAATTATTATGAGCATGCCAAGAGGTCTGCTATGATCCTTTTGGACTGCAAGCAATTCACAAAGCATTATGACCTGGAACAGGAGTTCTTGCCTCAAAACCCATCCATGTTGCACATGTGGTGCCAAGTAGAATTGTTAGACCAGGTTGGCGATCCACCTTGCATACCACCAGAGCTCCTAACTCTTCCACAGACAGCAACTGTGGCTGATCTAAAGGTGGAGGTAACCAGAACATTCCGAGACATATATCTGATGTTACAGTCTTATGTAGCCAATCAGCTTCTTGACTGTGGAACTGCAAGTGAGTCAACTCAGCTCAAACTTTTGTTTGGAGCAAATGGAACTGTTCGTGTCCAAGGCAGGTGTGGTGGTGGTGAACGCAGGGTTGTAATTTACCGGATGGAGAGAGGTGTGGATAAATGGACAGTCAATTGCTCTTGTGGAGCCAAGGATGATGATGGTGAGAGGATGCTGTCTTGTGACTCTTGCCATGTGTGGCAACACACTAGGTGTGCTGGGATTAGTGATTTTGATCAAGTGCCAAAGAGATATGTATGTAACTCATGTAAATTACACCACAAGCATAAGAGCAGTGGATCCAGGCCAGTTTATAATAGTGGTCCAAGCAAAAGATGCAAGATTGGCACAGGTGCCTTTAGCCATGTAGGTGGGGGATTTTTTAGGCCTCACATTGGTTGACATGTAAATATCAATGAAATAACAGTGAGTTTGTATGACATGCCTGTTTGTTGATGCTAACTTTGATAACTAATGAAATGTTTGGACTTGGTTTATGGTGTGTTGATGAATCTAAGGGTACTTATGGCCTATTTGGATCTTAAGCACTATTTTAGATGCTATTTTTTCTATGCTATTTAAAAGGATCAAATGTGAACTAATTTTAAAACTAATTGCATAAGTGATGATTAATTAGTGAGATGAATCTATTAATCCTAATTGCCTTGATTAGCCTATATGATGCTACAGCAAACATGGTATAATTAGGATAGGACTAATATATTTGTAGCTAATTAGTTGCAGCTATGAAATTAGTTTTAAAATTAGCTCATGTTTAGTCTTTCTAGTTAGCATACAAATATAGTACTATTTTTTAGCAACCGGGTCTGAACAGACCCTAACTGCATTTAGTTCACGTACTTGTGCAACCAACACTTAACCTTGTATTTTGTTTCACTTTGTTAATCTGTTGATGAGTCTAAGGGTACTTACCCGCATGTAGTTCAGGTACTTGTGCAGCCACCACTCTAACCTTGTAGTAGTATTTTGTTTCACTTTGTTGCAACTGATACATTAAGATACGCTCAGTTCACTGCAACTGTCAGCATTAGATCCACATCTAGTCATGAGGCAGAACTGGAAAAAAAAAATACTCCCTCCGTATCGAAAATAGAAGACGTTTAGGACAACGACACGGTCTCCAAAACACAACTTTGACCCTTTGTTTTTATAAAAATATTTATGGAAAAGTGATATATGTATACTTTTATGAAAATATTTTTCAAGACAAATCTATTCATATAATTTTTACATTTACAAACTCAACAATTTAAAAGTTATAGATAATTTATATTCTCAATGTTTGACTCAAACCTTGTCTAAAACGTCTTCTATTTCCGATACGGAGGGAGTACTGGTCGACGATGTGGCAATGCAACCAACTGATAATATTGCAAGGAAAATAGAACCACTGATGGCAAGAGGTTAAGAGAAACTTCAGATGGCACAAAATAATGAACAAAGAACGGGATAAAATTGAACTCCACACTTCTGCAATGTGTCAATACGTCCTAAGGCCAACCTTAATGGAGTTTCAATAAAGTTTCGTGAGCATTAAATATGTTGATGTGTCACTGTATTAATAAAGAGAAATGATGAAAGTTTCATAAGAGTAGAGAGAGTTTCGTAGAGATGAAATTCGTAATAACTGTTTCTAAAATATGGTTGATTTGTAAACTGAGACATGAAACCCCCACTAAAGATGGCCTAAGACATACACGGCGAGCAATCCCAAATTTAAATTAATTTATCAAAATAGCAATGAAAGTGTACGTTTAAAAGTTAAGTTTTGTAACGACACTACTCACAACAAACGATGCTCACAGGCTCCTAACGACTAGCAACCATGCACACTTGGAGGCCAAATACAACTCCATACTTCAACTAGTAAAGAGAGATCACTTGGAGTCATAAACATAAATATTGATGTTGGTTAATAGTTTTGACAGTCCAAACCTAGAATTGCATTGTTTAAAAAAAACATTAGACAACAACCCTACATAGAACCTTTTGGTATTTTATTAAGTACCAAAAATCTCAGCAGAGAAAGCTAAAGCAGGGCATTAGAATATCTGGAAGAGCGCAACACCGCACAATGGAGCGTCCACCAACACTCTTTTCCTAAAACCATGACTCCAATCATTGCAAGAGGTCACAAATTAAAATTGTTGGTCTATGTATGTATTAATAAAGGAGTAAACAAGTAAATACAAAAGAAAATCAGAACTCTCTCGCCGCCACACGCCGTCACGCCGCCTCAAGAGCTCCAGCAGGCGCATACTGAAGAAGGTATCCTCTTATTCGCGAGCCCCCCAAGCAGCCTCCTGCTAAGCCGGTGCTACCATGGCGGTGCTACCATGGCGGAGCAGGCGGTTGGCGGCTCAAAGCCTCTCAAGTACCTGCTTCCAAGTGAGATGAGATGTTGATCGCAGGCGCATACTGAAGAAGGTATCCTCTTATTCGCGAGCCCCCCAAGCAGCCTCCTGCTAAGCCGGTGCTACCATGGCGGAGCAGGCGGTTGGCGGCTCAAAGCCTCTCTCAAGTACCTGCTTCCAAGCGAGGTGAGATGTTGATCATGCAGCGCAGACTACACCAAGGGCCATCGGCGCCATCCGCTTCAGAGTTGGACGCTTTTGACAACCTCTTCGACAACAACATGACTGCGTCCAACGCCGAGGCGCTGGACGCGCTCTTCCCGGCCATTGGGAAGGGTCCGTCGAGACCGTCGCGAAGACGCAAAGCCACCTCCTAGGTCGCACCGTTACGGATTGTTTTCTTGTAATATCGAAAGAAGAGGTCTTTTGTTAGGTTGGCCCTGCTACGGCTGTGTTAAGTCGACCTCCTTTGGCGCTCTATAAAAGAGCGTTGTAAGTTTATTTAAACTCTTCTTCTTAATATAAAAAGATACATAAATCTTTTGCGTATTCGAGAAATCGAACTCTCTACACCAACACCACCAAGAACCAACACACGACGATAGTAATGACAGATCAGAAACCACCACAAACAAAGCTGCCCACGAAACCACAAACCATCAAGCCCTAAATACAAATTGTGACCTACCAACCAATAGATCCCCAGGTAACATATATGCCCTAATAAACATCAAAATTGCAAGATCCCTGTCATCGAGAGCATGTGAGGATCAAAATCATTTGAGGCACTACTAAGCATACCATTATTATGCGTCACTAGCAAAGAATCAGAGGAGAGGAGCACCAAAATCGAAAACAGAAAGCCCTTCCGTGGCAAAGAAAAAAGAATCAATATTCGAACATACTAACCTTTTTTATTCCTTGCGGGCTCGCGGCTGCCGTCGATGGAAGAGCTCACGGGCGGAGGGAGGGGAAGCCGAGCGCACGATGATGTTTGTCGTCCTCTTGGTGGCTCTCCTCAGCTCACGAATCGGAATCAGATCATCATCAGGTATAAGACGGGCGGTGCGCAAGAATCTTCCCGTCCGGACGGAAGTCACCCCGACCCCTCACGCTCTGGCAATCTGTTTTTTTCCCCACGTAGATCCGGCCCAACCGACTGATCCTGCCCGTTTTGTCTACAAAAGCTCACTCAAAGGCATGTTACGCAATTTCTAAATCTTTATTTTGACAGTTTTTTTTAATAAAATCACTTTCTGTAGTTTTTCACATTTCAATATTTTTTCTAAATCCGCTACAACTGCAACACTCAAAACTTAAGAGTGAAAACCAAAAGGGTAAAGTGCATTAGTGGTCCCTAAATTTGCACTGATGTGCATCTCGTTCCCTAAGTTTGTTTTACTATGTCATTTTGGTAAATCGAACATTTAGATCCTCAAACTTATTCAGTTGTGTCATCTCGATCCCTAAACTTATATCTCATCTAAGTCCAAATATGACTATTCTTAAAATTTGATATAAAAAATAGTTCATAACTTCTTCACATGAACTCGAATGAAAAAAAAATATTATATCAAAATTATAGCCATCGACACAACCTACAACTTTGTAGTTAAAAAGTTTTAAATTAAAACTGTTCAGGGTCCTAAAATATTATTGTAAGTTTATAGATTTTGAAATTGAAATTTAAAATTATCTAATAATCTTGGATATTGAAATGATCTATATAAAAGTTACAGTTCTCAATACAATGTACAACTTTGTAGTTAAAAGTTTTTATTTGAAGCCATTTATTATCCTAAATTTAATTTTAAAAATATATAAAGTTCGAAAACGCTTTTGATTAGACCATTTCAATACCATAAACAATTTTAGTTTAAAATGAATTCAACTACAAAGTTGTAGATCACATCGAGAGCTATATTTTTTATATAAAGTTTGTCTTCATTCGAGTTCATATAAGAAAGTTATAAATTATTTTTTTGATATCAAGTTTTTAGATTGTCTTGTTTGGACCCTAAATGAAACTCAAAACAAGTTTAGGAACCAGGACGACACAACTGAATAAGTTTGAGACCTAAATGGTACATTTGCATGTTTAGGGACCCGAATAACAATGATCAACAAGTTTGAGAACCTAAACGGTTGTTTACGAGTTTAGGGACCGGAATGACACAACACAACAAGTTTAGGGACAACTAGTGCATTTTACTCAAACTAAAAATAACAAAAATATTTGGAGATCCAAATGAAAGCTATTAAAAGTGTTTTCCACACGAATCTCTATTCATACCAATACAAAAGATATAAATATATTCTTGTAGTTGCTCTGAAGCTAGCACGAGAATTCCTTTAATTTTCTCTATTTCCTTATCATTATATTTTTTCTATATGTTCCTTTTAAGTGGTTTTTTTTGTTTTTATTTTTCCCACCCTTTAATGTTTTTTGTTTCAATTGATTTTTTTTTTACTTATGTACATAGTGTATTTGTGAATGTTACAGTGTACTTTGTTGTTGTTCATGTACTCCGTCTGTTAGTGTATTCCAAAACTTGCCCAACTAAAATTAAATAAAACCTATAAACTTTGGCTATTGATTGGTTCATTACCAAAAATTGGCACACCATTTGTTATCGCCAAATTGGCAAGACCACTAGAAAATTCTTTAATCACATAAGAAGAAAATGCTCACTACTATGTCATACCACTCAACTAACTAGTATAATGCCTATGCTAACGCTACGGTTTTTTTCTAGGAAATGTTCATAAAGTCAAACAACTTGTTTTTTGGTACTTTAACATTTACACGATTATATTAACAACTCTTTTTTTTCTAGTACAATTTGCTAATTTCAATATCTAGTGCCTCGCATACTGTTTCTTTGGTTATTTAATTTCCAGCATTCCTATAGCTTCTAGAAGAAATGCAGAGTATTTTTTTTCTTTAATTTGAATGTGGAGGAATTTGGGTGTATATGAAACAGAAATGCAAGTCAAACCCTGAATGTGGTACAAAATCAAACCGTGAAGAAATGGTACTCATTTTAAAAATCTGAATGTGGTACAAC
Organism: Microstegium vimineum; assembly: GCA_022036555.1. NCBI lineage: Eukaryota > Viridiplantae > Streptophyta > Magnoliopsida > Poales > Poaceae > Microstegium > Microstegium vimineum. The sequence goes on from CM039133.1 coordinate 18,928,986, forward strand.
AAAAAACTGTGAAGAAATGTTACTCATATATATATATATATAGGATCCTACTATTTAGCAATCTAGTTATTGAATATTATTTAACACCCCACTGCAGTATTTTATTCCCGATGAGCCTAAGAGTAATAATTTATTAACGCCTCGCTGCAGTATTTTATTCCGATGAGACCAATAGTAATAAAAATCCATACACGAGTAATAAATTATTATTGCTAGACTCGTCGGAATAAAATGCTGCAGTGGGTGCTAAATAGTATTTAATATATATATATATATACTACTCAGTCCATGCTGCTTATGGCAGAAGCAACATAAGAGTGCAGATAATTTGGTACAGTCAGGCAGCTTTACATCGATGTCATCAAATCGATAACTACATTCCACATTCCGGTCCTGCTGGCGAGTCCTGTTAACGGACCTGCTACAGGAACCAGCTTTCCCTTCTGGTCCTCATAGACGGTACCGAAGCCGTCATAATAGCCTAAAAGTTTGGAACGCAAACATCATATCAGAGATAGCTAACATAAATACCATGTTAGACAACACGTATCTATATTTTGAATGGAAAAAAGATCAGTATATAGAATAAAAATGACACCACTTCTTTTCGTAACAAAGACTAAAGATCACGAATAAAATAACTGTACAAATATTTTCGTGATAAAAATGACACCACTTCTTTTTGTAACAAAGACTAAAGATCACGAATAAAAGAACTGTACAAATATTTTCGTGATCACGCAACCATGTACCATGATGAAAGGTAGTTTCTAGACAAGGGGATATTTTTAAAACTTATCAGAATACTTTGAAGTCAGGAATATTGTTTATATAAAGAATCAAGAATGCTAACTTGGGCAGGCTCGGCATCACCATGCTTAAGACCATGAACAAGAAGAACAATATTGTTACCTGCACACAAGTTTCATGTATGATACTTTGTATCAATAAAAAAACCCAGCACAATCTCCTTTCACCATTATTATCTCTCAACACCAATAACTGTAGTCTTCAGGGACCTCCATGGTCTAGTATCTTTTCGAACATCTCAACACCAGTAACTATAGTCTTCAGGGTTTAGAAGTGAAAAGCAGCTCACTGGATTTTTGGGGTGGTTCAGCAGAGCTTTCAGCTAGTAGTAGGTACCCAAAGCTCTGTTTTGTTGGAGACCAGCATCCAAAGCTAGCAGCTGCACACTTGCTGTGACTCTCTGTCTTTTTAGTTATCTAGCACAGTTTCTTCAGTTATCTAGCAGAGCTTTTAGCTGGCAGTAGGTATCTCTATCCATTCTACAGAATTGGCAAGCCAAAGTTGCTATGCTGATTTTTTAAGCCTCACATCCGATGATGGTCGCCATCCAGGATGACACTCAGATCCTCACATCCAGGACCAACATGACAAAGATCAACTTCTGACAACCTGTTGGAGACAGTCTAATCTAAGGCAACAAACAAAGGAAATTAGCTAAACACGCAGTCATTTAACCAGGGCATCTCATAGATTTATGGAAGCTAACCTAAATTGCTCTCCAAACTTTTCATATTTGCACTCATAAAAAATCAACAAAGGAAAAAAGACCAACTCACCATATTAGAGAGCTCTGCCAAAGCGAATGTATATTGATGGAGCTCCTATTCTTCTCAATCATTGGACCTGGGCACATGTGTCTCATTCACCAAGACAATCTTCACCTCCTTTGCCTCCTCTTTGACATATATAGATCTTGCATTAACCAGAACTAAAACAACCAATAAGTTGCCGAAGAAGAAAGAAAAGTATCAATTGCAAAACAGCTACTGATAACTCAATGGTATCGCTGTGCTCATCGAGGGATTCCAACAGAAGGTAATCCCATGTATAGACCGTTAGCTTTCATGATATGTACACCTGAAAGGAGAATGCCTCGGGACTGATGAAAGACGTCATTAAGATCCATAACTGTAGAAGATCAAGGATGCCTCAGGACTCCCAAAGAGTGAAAGGATTTCTCTCTGAAAAAAGTATGAGTAAAATACATTTCCGTTTTGAGACTTGCAAAGAGCCAAGTCTTACAGTCTGCATCGATTGCATAGACACTGAAATACTTTTATAATGTACACATAATAGGGACAAAACATTTAGAGAGAAAAAATCCAACCTAGATCAGCTGTAGACTGGATTGCTTGAGCAAACTTAAAGTAATGGTTCTATTCGATCCTATTATATACAGAAACAAGACCATCAGCTTGCCAATTAAAATTATAACAAAATGGAGCAAAAACTACGGGCACCCGTTGAGCAAAGTATTTTACAGTAATTATTGTGTTAGAATCCATTCTGTGTAGAATAAGACCATCTGGTAAACAAAACTGCAACAACACGAAAAACAGGCAAAATACAAAAACAGGCACAGACAAATTTGCTTGCAACAGCCAGCGATAAATAATACCAGAATAAATGCATAAATAAAATATGGTGCTAGACAAAATAACAGCTGCAACAGCTTCAAAAAAGAAGAAGAAGAACCAACCTTGAGATCGAGTAGCAAATTCTCAGGCTTGATATCCCTATGTATGACTCCCTTCTTGTGGCAGTATCCAAGTGCAGCAGCAAGGCTTGCAACATACTAAAACACATAAGATTCATTGGCGTCACAATCTAACAAAAGAATGGCGAATCAGAAGGAAAGCTGCATATGCATATCCCATATCATGCTCTAGACTTCTAGAGCGTGGTATGACAATGCCAGCACAAGTTCATCACAAGTTGAGACTGAGACGGTATCATGGTAAAAGAGATGGCACGAATTCTCTCATTGTTTCGTGTATAAATGTATGAGTTCAGGGGAATCTTAGACTGCACTGCATGTGCGACACATGGGTAGCAGTTCATATAAAAAATGGGAATCAAGCTAGTCCCCACTGTATTTTCCCCCTAAAAAATATCACACCCATTGCAGTCACAAAAGGGAAACGGGGAGGGGGTTCTTACTGTGGCGGCGGTGCGCTCGTCGAAGCTGCCAGCGGCGCGAAGGACCTTGTAGAGCTCGCCACGGGCCGCATACTCGAGGACAAGGACGACTCGCTCTTCGTCGTGGAACCAGGCGAAGAGGCGGAGCACGTTGGGGTGGTCGAGGTCGCGCTGGATCTCGATCTCCCGCCGCAGGTGCCCGTGGAAGCGGTGCTTCTCCAGCTTCGCTTTGAATATCACCTTGAGCGCCACCACATACCCGCTCTGGATCATCATGGAGGCGGAATTTCAGGGCAATCGAGAGAATCGGAGGGGGTACAAATGTGCAAGCTGATTAATCGGGCTGACCTCCTTCTCGCGGGCGAGGTACACCTTGCCGAACTTGCCCGCGCCGATGTACTTGCCGATCTCGAAGTCGGACATGCTCCACTCCTCGCGCGTAGGCGTCGCCATCGTAGGTGCGAAGCGAACAAGACGGCGACGGCCTCCTGTCGAGGAGGAGCCGGACCGGAGAAGGGGGTGGAACGGGTTTGGATTTTGAAATGGAGATCGGTGGCCAACGCGGATATGGTATACAGTACGGCGGTGTGGGCGGCCGCGTGTGCGTGAGGGAGCGGGATCCCGGGGGATAGAGCTTGAGCTTGATTGAGGGGATGGATCGAGAAATTGGTGCGAGGGGTGTGGGCACGGGTGGTGTCGGCATTTTCGTTTTTACGAGATAGGGTGGGAGGCTGCTTGTAGAGTTTAGGTGAGATTAGATTTTCCACTTTAAAAGGAAGAATTTAATTATAGTAAAGATTGCATTTCTATTTTTTTTTTTGTCCTAACTTGGTAAGCCTTGAACTCGGCAAGTCTTGATTTTAGCTCGCCATGATTTTGGTTTGGCAAATTTTGGAACCCAACCAAGCAGGCCCGAAAAAACAAAGGTGTCAGGCTGCCCGCTTCCTATGTGATGGGTCGTCCTGGGCCTTTCCGCGCCCTTCGTTGGGTTGGATTACTGGAGAGGAGGTCTCAGAATCGTTGAGGCAGTGAGCCGCCTTCAACTTGCGCCGCCACCGCCGTCTCTCTGCCTCACCAAACACCGACCCCATCGCCGTCACGACGTCACCTGAGCTCCCTCTCGTTCCACCTTAGTCAGGATGTTAGTCTGTTTCTTCTCTTCTTGGTGAGTAACCTCGTTTAGCTTGGATAGATTCCCTTGCTCTGACAGTTAGCTGTTACAGTAGCTCTCTTCTGAATCAATTCCAAAATTGAGGATTATTGTGCTGCGTGGTGCCCATCTAACTGGATCCAATCCGTCCACTGCAGAGGATAGCTTGTTTTTTCATGAATTATTGGGGGATTGAACTGAGCTCCCGTCCCCCTGCGCTGATCCCTCCCCTGCCATGGCGTGCGCTGCTTACAGTATCAGAGGCCCTCTCATGCTCGCTGCAAGGCACCGCACCGATGTGCTGGCCAATAATAGCTTGCGCATCGGCTTGAAGTCTTCGGTGTCTTACTCCGTAGCTCAGCGGTGGAGCAGCAATTGCTCTTCCGTTATCATGCAGCATGTCACATCCAATCATCACTTGATTGTTAGGGCTTCAGCAAGGTGGCGTTCTAACTCGAAAGCTTCAGTAACCGAAGTGGGCATTGCTTCTGGTATATAAGACACTGGATTATTGTTATTTTGTTATCTTCAACTCAGCAATCTGAAATGAAGTGTGTTAATGTAAATGAAAACCCAAGAGCAACCTGGTTTGACACCTGTCTATTGCCTTTTTCTCAGATGAGAGGATAATTGTATTGGTCATTGGTGGTGGAGGCCGGGAGCATGCTCTTTGTTATGCCTTGAACCGCTCCCCGTCTTGCAATGCAGTCCTATGCGCCCCTGGTAATGCGGGTATTGCTCAGTCTAGGGATGCAACTTGTATCTCAGATTTAGACATCTCCAGTAATGTTGATGTTATCTCGTTCTGTCACAAGAGGGGAGTGGGAATGGTTGTAGTCGGTCCTGAAGCCCCACTTGTTGCGGGTCTTGTGAATGACCTTGTCAAAGTTGGGATACCAACCTTTGGCCCTTCATCCGAGGCTGCAGCGTTAGAAGGATCAAAGGACTTCATGAAGAAGCTATGTGATAAGTACAATATACCAACAGCCAAGGTACTTCCTATTACAACTTATGATGGCTGTTAAGCTTAAGCCCTATAGGCTAGTCTTGGTCTGACTACAGGGTTTTGTTTATGAAAGATGCCTGCATATAGGTTGCTGCGCAGGTTAAGAAATGAATCTCATTTAGGTACTGTCGTAGATACACTTCCTTTGTTTTCAAACAATTACTTGCTAGCCTTGCTCATGTTGTACTAAAATTATATCAAATAGTCACATGGACTATGTTTAATGACCTCTTATTTTCCATGGGCATCTCTGATTTTCTGACTGAACTATATTAAAGAATCATTTGTAATTATATTTGATACTGAAGTCACTGTGTTGCTTGGAAAAGAGAAAAATGTAAAGTCAGGATAGAAAGCAAGGAGGAAAACCCAGCTCATTCATTTGTACGTATTGATAATTTTAGATGTTAAGCCATACAAAACCTTGTTAGTCTGAGCACTTATGTTCTCTCTTGTAGTATCGCACATTCATGGATGCTGTGGAAGCTAAACAATATGTCGAACATGAAGGAGCCCCTATTGTTGTTAAGGCTGATGGGCTGGCCGCTGGAAAGGGTGTGGTTGTTGCGATGACTTTGGATGAGGCATTCAAAGCCATAGACTCTATGTTGGTTGAAGGCTCATTTGGTTCTGCTGGTTCACGGGTTATCATTGAAGAATTTCTAGAGGGTGAAGAAGCATCTTTCTTTGCATTAGTAGATGGTGAAAATGCTTTGCCTCTTGAATCAGCACAGGATCACAAAAGAGTTGGTGATGGTGATGTTGGCCCAAATACTGGCGGTATGGGTGCATACTCCCCTGCACCAATAGTGACAGATGAGCTCAAGCACAGAGTCATGGAAAGCATAATTGTCCCTACCGTTAAAGGCATGGCAGCCGAAGGGTGCAAGTTTGTTGGTGTATTATATGCTGGACTTATGATTGAGAAGAAATCTAGGCTGCCTAAGCTTATTGAGTACAATGTAAGATTTGGTGATCCAGAATGCCATTTTAGTTACCTATCTCTAAAATCTTGTATTTGTTTCTGTATGTTTACAGGGCAAGAAGTTTCACAATATTAATTATGAAAGTTTAAGTCCTGTATAGTGGAGTGTTGGAATGCATCTAACAAGAATGCAATACAGACAAAAAAAGTATCAAACGAAATATCTGCAGCCACAAAACAAGGATGTTAAAAGAGTTCTGGCTGAACGAAGAAAAAGGGAAAGAGATCATCTTCTTCCTAGATCTTTAGAATAAGATTATCTAATTGTTTAATAGACTTTCAATCTAACGGACCAATGCATTATAGTTTATATGCATGTCTAAATTTTTTTTTGCAATTTGGTTTTTGGTTTACATGATAACAATATAATCAAAGGCATTTTCATTGGACAGCAGAATGCAATGAATTTTGCATATCTTTCCAACAGAGTCTATCTTGTGTTGCACTTTTGTGCTGAGATTTGGTCTCTAGGTCTGCCTCCAGGTAGTTCACTCTATTTTATTTTTAAAAAACAATGTTCTGTTATGGACGACGTTAGGGTTGAGAGATGAATTAAGGGAGCGGCGGTGGCTGCTGTGCTACAGTACCCGCGGCGCTACAGTACCCGTGGGTACTGTTCACAGCAGGGCGGCAGCTAGGGTTTGGGGGTTGCTGGGAACGCCGGCCGCGGGGCTCCGCCCACGGCCGGCAAGAGAGAAGGGGTTTCCTTCTAATCTCTTGCTTGATTTAGATTGATACATCTTCTCTCATTATATAGAGAGGATTTACTTGCCCCCTAAGCAAGCGACTAATTAACCCTAATGGGCTAAGGCCCAATAGGCCCTTGACTCTTCTAACATTACACCCCACCTGGACATACAGCTCGTCCTCGAGCTGCAACCTAACGATGACACTAACAATGACTTTGCTAGACCCAAACCTAACACTTGAAAACAAACCTTTTACATATCGGCTTATTTTATTATCCTGAAGTCGACTGCGACTCTTTATTTTTGAAACCTGAAGATACCTCGGACACCCTCCGTGTGATGAACTTGCACATGTGTAGCCGCCACCTGGATCCCATGGAGACCACCGGAATGAGAGGGATGCACGGGTATAGCCACCTGGAATTAGTCGCAATAGCGACCAGCGGAGACGTCCTCGTGGCGGCCGGTGGCGGAATGAGGTGGCGCTAGGCAGTGCGTCTCTACCGGTGACAAGGGAAGCGAGTCCCATATCGCCGACGTCGCAGAGTTGGAGTTCGCCGCCCGTAGAAAAAATAGCATGGTCGCTGCCCATGGGGGAAACCACATGCCCAAGATCCCCGACGCAGCGGATGGGATCGAGGTCGTCCACGCAGCAAACCGCCACTTGAAGGGGCTGCGAGGGGGTGCAGGGTTGATTGACCTGTCCATCGCGCATCTCCTGCACTCGCCGTCGCGCTAGGCGGCCACGCGCAGCCGCCTGCAACCACACCACCGCTGATGTCTGGCGCTCAAGCATCATCAGCTGCGGCACCGACGTGCTGTCCGCCTTCGCGCGGCAAAGGCGATGCACAACTTGGAGGAACTGCGAAGGGGTGCGAGGTTGAATACTCTACAGATTGCACAGTCGCTGTACACGCCGGCGCGCCAAGAGGCCGCGCGCCACCGCCTGCAGCCGCAATGCTGCAGACAACTTGCGGGTAAACGACGAGATCGAGGTCGTCGGGGGTGGCGGTGGTGGCACAGGCTGGACAAACCCCGCCCAGGCAGCCTGCATCGTGGGCGCAGGATGCGGCAGGAGGGGCGGCAAGGCAAGCCCTGCCTAGGTCGTCGGCATCGCGATCAGCGTCGCAGGCAGCGGCGGGAGGGGCGGCAGGAGAAGCCCCGCCCAGGTCGCCGGCGTCGCGACCAGCGTCGCAGGCAGCGGCGGGAGGGGCGGCAGGACAAGCCCGGCTGTCATACGCCTAATGGACCTCCCCAGCCCACGACCAATGGGCCAAGTTGCGGCCCATGTGAGGGGGCGCGCACCCAGAAAGGGCGGCGGCAGCCGTCGCGCTACAGTACACGCGCTACAGTATTCGCGCATGAATAGTACCTACCGGTCAATAAAATAGGAATAGAAAGTAAATTAGGATATTAGAGTATTATTTAGAAAGGAGAATCCAATCTATAAGGATATCTTCCATAGTTACTTGGAACACAAGTCCTATAGGGACTATAAATATAGGGGGATGTAATCAATCAAAGCAAGCAAATTAGGGTTAATCCCTTATCTCTTCTCCCTTTCCCCTTCTCCTGTGCGCCGCCCTCCTCCTCTATCCTCTGTGTGCCGCCGCCCCCAGCAGCATCCAGCTGCCGCAGCAGCAGCAGCAGCCGGCCAGCAACACCTCTGCAGGTTCCTCCCCCCTGCAGATAGCAGGCAACACCCCTCCCGCTTCCCTAACTCGGTCTTCATCAACTATCTCTCAAGCTCAGATCATCCGGCGTGTTACACCGGCCCACGTCGCCGGCATCACGACCGGCGTCGCAGGCAGCGGCGGGAGGGACGGCTGGACCAGCCCCGCCCAGGCAGCCGTCATCGCAGGCGCAGGCAGCGGCGGGAGGGGCGGCTGGACAAGCCCCGCCCAGGTCACCGCATTGCGACCGACGTCGCAGGCAGCAGCGGGAGGGGCGGCTGGACCAGCCCCGCCCAGGTAGCCTGCATCGTGGCCGGCGTGGAGATGACGGAGATCACAGATTAGGCCACCGGTGGCGGCGGCAACGTAGTGGAGGGCAGCGAAGAGATCGAATCTAAGATCTCTGATACCAAATGTTATGGACGGCGTTAGGGTTGAGAGATGAGTTGAGGGAGCGGCGGTGGCTGTTGTGCTACAGTACCCCGTGGGTACTGTTCACAGCAGGGCGGCGGCTAGGGTTTGGGGGTTGCTGGGAACGCCGGCCACGGGGATCCGCCCACGGCTGGCAAGAGGGAAGGAGTTTCCTTCTAATCTCTTGCTTGATTTAGATTGATACATCTCCTCTCATTATATAGAGAGGATTTACTTGCCCCCTAAGCAAGCGACTAATTAACCCTAATGGGCTAAGACCCAATAGGCCCTTGACTCTCCTAACACGTTCACTCTATTTTCTTCCTGCGGAGAAGCTGAGTAGGTCTGCCTCCAGTTGTTCACTCTATTTTTTTAAAAAACAACAACAACAACAACATTCACTCTATTTTCTTCCTGCGGAGAAGTTGAGTAGACTGTGTCCTATCATTTCTATGAGAATGGTACATTTCTGTGTTACACAATAGCATAGTGGAGTTAGCCTAGGTGATCAGAGATATGATGTATACAGTCTAAAAAAGGAGATACGAGGTACGAGGTTATAGCGAAAACAATGATGGCAGAGCCCAGTGAGTAAGGGGGTGTTTGGATCCTTTGGCAAATGGGAAATGGCAATGAATTTGGCAAATCTTTTGCCACTTGAGGGTGTTTGGATCCCTTGGCAAATGACAAATGGCACATACAAAGACAATTGTACCCCTAATAATTACACTCATTCACATGTCATGCATAAGAGGGAGGGGTATGAGTGGAAGGATTTTCTATTTGCCTTCATTTGCCAAGTGGCAAATGGCAAATGACAAATTTTTACTCTTTTGCCATTTTTTGCCTTGCATGTTTGGATTCATTTACCAAAAAGTAGCAATTCTTTTGCTCTTTTGTCAATTTGTCAATTTGCCAAGGGGATCCAAACACCCCTTAAGTAATTGCAATGCTTACCTTTTATTAGATCTGCCTATTCAGGATTAATCTTCTAGCCATTTCATATTATTTGTTTAATCAGTATTAACTACCATAAAGTTTGTTTAATTCATGTAATTGTGGAACTCCAATATTTTTACTCGATCTGCTGCAAAAAGTTTCATTTTTGTTTTCATATATCAATGATAGTTGATTTGGCCAGTTTAGATGGCTCTGGACTATACTGATGTCCAGTAGCTACACCAGAAGGGCAGGGACAGATGAAATACTAGGAAGTAGGAACTGTGATACATGCTTAATGAGAGGAGATACAGTACATACGGCAAGTTGACCTTAAGGATCTGATTTCTGAAATTAAGGAAACAAACCAATATAATTTTGGGTTTTTTGGATTCATACCATTACAATTTTCGAACTTTGAAGAAATACCATTACAGTTCGTCTATTTTGAAATATACCATTACAATTTTTCGTTTCCCATAAAAATACCACCAAATACATATTGGGCCCATCTGTAAGCATATACGAATACATATATTTCAGCCTAGGCCCTCTCCACTGTCACTGACGTGCGGGCTCCACATGTCAACTTCTTCTTCCTCCTCTAGCTATCTTCCATTGCCGGCGCAGCAGCAGCACATGGGCGAGCGGCCGGCGGTGGGGCGCATGTGGCCGGCGGAGGCTGCAGCCCAAGTGGCGCGCACGAGCCGGAGAGCTCGCAACCTGGGCGGAGCACGCGGCCCGCGCGCGGAGCTCGAGTCCCGGGCGGCACGCGGAGCTCTCGGTCGGGGAGCTCGCCGCCATGGGACTCGTCGTCTGGGTGGTGGCATAGCACACAACCGGCATGGATCTCACGGCTAGGGAGCAAGCCCGCGTGCTCGTGGCCGCGTGCTGCTGATGCGCTCGCGCGTGTGTCCGCGTGCTGCTGCTACTTGCCGAGGGCCCGCTTGCTGTTGCTGCTTGCCCAAGTCTCCGCGTACTGCTGGTGCTTGTGAGTGCCAGCTCGTTGTTGCTGCGTGTCCGGCCATGGAAGATGGCAAGAGGAGGAAAGAGGAGGAAGAAGAATATGACACGTGGGGTCCGCACGTCAGTGATAGGGGAGAGGGTCTAAACTGAAGTATATGTATTCGTATACGCTTACAGGTGGACCTAAGATGTCTTCATACGTATTTTGTGGCATTTTTATGGGAAGCGAAAAGTTGTAATGGTATGTTTTCAAAATAGACGAATTGTAATGGTATTACTCTAAAATTCCAAAATTGTAATGGTATGAATCCAAAAAAACCCTATAATTTTACCTCTAAATAAGAGCAAGTCTTAAGGCTACTGGAACTGTCAACAGACGGGATCAAAAGTACTACCTCCGTTCCTAAAAGAATGCAACTATGAGAACCGTGCTGGTCAAGTTAGCTCATGTTTGACTAACTTTATTTTAAATAGTATTAGCTCCCTAAATAATTTTGTTATGAAAATATATTCTATATAACTAATCTAATGATATTAATTTCATATCACAGATGTTAGTACTTTTTTTATATAAAATTAGTCAAAGTTGACTTCTCAGAAAGCGGGAATTGCATTCTTTTGGGGACGGAGGTAGTACTACCTATCAAAGTTAAATCTAAAAGTATGTCAAAAAAAAAAGTATTTTTTTGTATTAGGAGTATCACTACCTATCAAAACTAATCTAAGTGCATAGGAACTCTATTGCAGGACAGTATGACTGTTTTCTATATCAGGAGTAGCTGTTTATCTAAGTACATATGTAACTAAAAATGCTAATGCATTGCTACATTGCAATTATATCTTCAACAATCTTTATAGAAAATATCCTTTGCTGCATCTTTGTTGTGCTTGTCTAATAATACATAATATTATTTCCATTATATTCCAATTATCCTTTTCGCTATTAATTTATATTCCTGTCATTATAGGTTCTGATGATGCGATTAGAATCTGATTTGGCACAAGTTCTGTTATCTGCTTGCCGGGGAGGATTAAGCAATGTTTCACTAACCTGGTCACCTGAAATGGCAATGGTGGTTGTAATGGCAAGCCAGGGGTACCCTGGCTCTTATAAGAAGGGGACTGTAATAAATAAAAAACCTAGACAAGGCTGAGCAGGCTTCTCCATCTGCCAAGGTATTCCATGCTGGGACAGCACTAGACGAAGATGGCAATCTTGTTGCCGTTGGAGGCCGAGTTCTTGGTGCCACTGCCAAGGGCAAGGACATCGAAGAAGCAAGGGCAAGAGCATACGATGTGGTAGATGCTGTTGATTGGCCAGAAGGGTTCTTCAGGCGTGACATTGGTTGGCGAGCACTGAGGCAGAAGCAAGTGGCTAACTACCCATGACTGATTTTCATAGAGAACCACAACTAAAGTGATCTTGTAGTGTTACAAGTAATAAAAAAGGGAAACATGTAACCTTCACTGTTTTTGGTTGTGGAAAGACAAAGTAATGCTGGTCAAACAACATCATGTTCAATTTTTAACACCTTCTGGTTTCAGTATTTGTAGATTTCTAAACTGATCTTGTGTTCAAAGTCTAGACAAGCACTTGAGTGAAACAGCACCATCTTAATTCTGACCAAACTGTGTCTTCAATTTTCAGACAAATAATTGTGACATCTACATGTTTATGCTAATGATGCTTTTGGTTTTTTTTTTTCATATCATGTACTATACTAGTTGGACCAGCTCTACCATTTGAAAGAACAGAACAGAGGTGCACACAACGCAACAACAATAAGATTATTGCTAACAAGGACCAACTGCACAGCATATAGCTACAGCAGAGATGAAAAATGCCAATACAAACAGCTGATATGAAATCGCGAGTGCGGCAGCTCTATGTAAATCCTACAGATTGGTTTATGGTGCAACGGCTTTCCCGGTGACCGTGCCATCAGAGGTAATGAGAATATTCTCTCTTCGTTTCCATTGCTGCATGAGCTCTTGCCATGTCAGGTCCAGCTTCTTAGAAATCCATCATCCTGTCAATCCTGTTTGGTGAAATGACTAACAAAAGTACAAGGTGTTCCAGTAAGCATCTTTATCTCGTGTCTTCCTCCCTAGTAAAACCTGCAGCTTCTATCTCGCCTTTAACTTTCATGATTAAAGCCACACACATATATAAGCGCGACAGTCGAACCGGTTTTTCTCGTGTGAATTCTGGAGCTGCATGCTGACACTGCAAGTCCTGAAACGATGCTGTCGCTGGTGTCCATATACTCCTAATTATACGGATATCATCATCTGTTCATGAACGAGAACCTCTGAATTTTCTCAGTGGCCGGTTCAGCAGCCTATCTCTGCTTCCATGAAAGTTGTGCGATTCAGTTGTCTAGCTAGTCTGTGCTTTAAGCGTCGTTGGGAAGTGAGATGTTTTCAAAGACTGTCAAGTACTACCGCTCTTTTTTTTTCATATGCTTTCCCTGAAACCAAAGCTCCAGTCAAGAATCTTCCAACAGATGATCACCACACCTGTCGCTGACAAAAAATGGCTCAAATAATACAAAAAGTCATGAACAAGTACCGGGAATACTGAATGGACATAAACAAGGATTAGTGTAAAGGTGAGGAGCTAGTAGTACTAGCGGACAATAGATGGTGGCTAAAGATTACCAGGAGATTACAAAGTGCGAAAGCTATGATGATGGAAGGGATGCTATTGTTGCATCGGACAGCACAAACCCCCTAGCTAGCTAGCACGATAGCATATGATCAGACCCTATACACCTTTGAATTGCTAGATGAACCATAAAGAAAAGAAAAGAAAAGAATTTGGGAGGAAAAAAGAAAGATACCCAAAACAAAAAATATACTAATAAAGTTACATGTTATTGATCCCCAGCTCTATCTTGTCACCATCATCATCTCCAATGTCGGCCGACCAACCTGCTGTAGTAGGACGCCGAGCTCCCAATGTGCACTACAGTACATGCTGCTGTAACTTTAGTCCTGCACGATGATGAGTCTTGTGTCTTGTAACAATGGCAGCAAACACAGGTGCCATCGTCAAGACTGCATTTCTTTTTATCAATCAGGCCAGCAGGTCCGGGAACAGCTTGTAGCAGTTGGCCGGCGGCGGGGGCTCCTTCCCACCGTCGGGACTGCCCGGTTTCGGCGCCTCTGCGGCTGCCGCCGAGGAGGACGAGGAGGGCGACGTCTGCGCCGACGCGGACGCCGACGACGACGCGTGGCGCGGGAACTCGGCGAGCATCTGCACCACCTCCCGCATGGTGGGGCGCTCCACGCTGTTGTCCTGCACGCAGAGCATGGAGACGAAGAAGAGGTGCGCCACCTCGTCAGCAGGCGCCACGGTGCCGGCGAGCCGACGGTCGACGATCCCCGGCACGGCCTCCCGGCGCCCGGCCGTGGTGTGCTTGGCCCACTGGACGATGTCGACGCCTTCCCCGAAGTCCCCGACGGGACGGCGGCCCGTGATGAGCTCCAGCAGCACCACGCCGTAGCTGTACACGTCGCTTTTCTCGTCCACCCGCAGTGTGTACGCGTACTCTGAGAAAAAAAAAATGCCATTACCATCAAAACCAAATTAATTATTATAAGCAGGCAGGCAGGCAGGAATAAGATACTCGGTACGTACGTGTTAAAAGCAGGGATCCAAATCCAAGTGTATCTAGCAGATTATGTGCGGTTTTTCAAACACGACTGCATGGTAGACTCGCATGATGAACTTTGAATAGTGCATAAACTGGCTACTACTCCTAGTTACCACAGCTGGTCCATTCTTCCCTGTGCATGGAGGACAGGACCTACCTAGTACACCCACCTAGTGGCACCGCAACGAATCCCAAGAGGAATGCCGAGCAGAGCAGCGTCAAATCCATTGGAATCTTTCCCAAAACAATGCACAATCCTTCGCCAAATCCAAGGAAAATTCGTCGTCCGATCCTTGGCCAAGAGAGGCAGCGCTAATTAAACCTTTGTCTACTACGCGTGCCCATGCCTGCCTGGGCGTGGCGTGGGCTGGCCAGGGCGATCCCAGCAGCCAAATCGTATCTTTGTTGAGCACGCATCTACTACTACTACTACTACTACTACTACTGTGGTATTGAAACGAACGTCGCTGTTACCAAAAAGAGAGAGAGAGAGAGAGAAAGAAAGGGGTGACTGCACGCATTAACAGTGGCGTATGCGTATGCCGATGCGATGCTCCTCTGGCTGAGCCGTTGAAAAAGCATCCCTTTGGTTTGGCGACGTTGCCTTGCATGTTGCATGGGGCAGGCACTGAGGCAGGAGCACGCCGCTTTGGCGACGCCCCATGCGGGCGGAGGAGCTAGGACCGCGGACGACGGCGAGGCCTTTTTTTTTCTGGTTGGGCTGGGTGTCTATGTGCCGGTCAAAGATACAGCAGCGGGAACCGGCAAGGGAAGGGACCAATGCGGCGACCATGGCCAGCCGGATCTCGCGTCCGTCTACGGAAAGAGAACGCTGCTGTACTGATGAAAGTGACAGCGTAGCGTATGTGGTGGTGTAGGAGTACGTGTACCTCCAAATTTCGAATCTGGCTGGGTGGTGACCAAGGCCAAACCAAAGACATCTCACATCTGGACCGCACCACCATGCCATGCATGCGTTCCTGCCTCCTTCAGGCCTTTAGCCATTGATGGCCTTTGGAGTTTCGCAACCCCGATGCTGCTCCTCTGCATCTGCCTCTCTCCATCATCGCCACCTCTGGAGCCTGGACACTGGACTGGCCTGAGCTGACCCCGATGCCGGCCGGTTTGCCAAAGGGAGTACCACTACTCCTACTCCTACATAGGAGTAGCACAGGTACGCCCCGACCCGACCCTGCACGCCGGCCTGGACCACCGCGTTCAATGCGCGGCTTCCGAGGAGCTGCCGTGCATGGGGCTGGCCGGCTGGGGAAGGGCGAAGGCGAACAACGCCCGTGGAGGAGGGGGAAGAGGAGGCGGCCCACCGGGCCCACGCCCGCATCGTCCAGTCACCATCGTCGCCGGGGCGCAGGGCCCGCCCCTTCCCCCCGGGAATTATTGGGCCATCGAGTGCGGGCGGGACGAGGCCGAGTCTGCCCAGAGGACCTCTTTTTGGCCGCTTTCGATGTCGGGCCCACCCGCTCAGTCAGTGCTGATCGACGTGGCTGCTCTTGCTGTTGACGAAAATTCAACTTGGTCTACGTTGGTACGGGCGGTGCACATACTACTGCCCGCCCGGGTCTCACAGTACTGTGCTCATGTGTCCTACAGTGGGAGTAGTACCTACGGTGTACAGTAGAGACGTGCCGGCCGGCGCGGAGGCAACACAGCGCTTACTGTCGCGTCGCCATCCCGATTGACCCGCGCCCATTTTTGACACGTTCGTTCACTGGCTGACACGCCAACCATTGACTTCTCCCTGCGCGCTGGGACCTACAGTACGTACTACGCCCATTCCCCTCCCCTCAGACAACCCGTCGTGCCATGTACGGCTCCTCCTCCAACCGTGCAACGCGACAAGCTACTAACCGACAGGGTGGTGGTAAAACCGATCGATCGATCAAATCCTAACCGTCTGATTGACGACACCTCATCATGCATATGGTTCATCACTAGTACTAGTACTAGTAGAGACGGACGCAAAATCGAACGTACCAGGGGCGATGTAGCCGTAGGATCCAGCGACGGCGGACATGCACTCGTCGGTGGCGCCGGAGCGGCGGAGGAACTTGGCGAGCCCGAAGTCGGCGACGCGTGCCTCCACGTTGGTGTCTCCGTCGCCGCCGCCGCCGCCGAGGAGGATGTTGTTGGACTTGACGTCGCGGTGCACGATCATGGGGGTGCAGTCGTGGTGGAGGTAGCACAGCCCGCGCGCCGCCTCCAGCGCGATCCGGTACCGGCGCTCCCACGCCAGGAACGCGCCGCGCTTGCCGTGCAGCACCTCCCCGAGGCTGCCGCCGCCCATGTACTCGTACACCAGCACGTTCGCGTCACGGTTCGTGCAGAAGCCCAGCAGCCGCACGATGTTCCGGTGACGGATGCTGCCCAGCGTCCGGACCTCCGCGCGGAACCCGCGGTCGTCGTCTCCGCCGCCGTTACTTCCCTGCAGCCGCTTCACCGCGATCGCGCCGCCCGAACGCGTGCGCCCCGCGTACACCACCCCGGCGCCGCCGCGCCCCACCACGTTGCCGTCCTTCATGCACTCGATCACCTCCGCCACGCCGAAGTCCACCTTGTGGAACGCCGTGAACCGCCACCTGCCGCCTCCCTCACCGCCGCCGTCCACGCGGAACGACCGCGCGCGGAGCACGGCCGCCGCCGCGAACACCACGGAGCAGGCCAGCAGGCCCAGCGCGAGCACCAGCTTCAGCTCCCCTGCCCCGCCGCGCCGCGTCGTTGACGTCGTCACGCCACTCCCCCCTGATGTGTAGTTGCACGGGCGGCCCACCACCGCCCCGCACAGCCTCGGGTTGCCCGCGAACGCCGTCGCGTTCAGGTACCCGAGCTGCCCCGTGTCCGGGAGCTGCCCGGACAGGTCGTTGTACGAGAAGTCCGCCGCCGTGAGGCTGCTCATGGCCCCGATCGCCGCCGGGATCGCGTCCCCCAGCGCGTTCCGCGAAAGGTTGAGGTAATTCAGCACCCGGATGCCCGCGATCGCCTCCGGGATCGGCCCCGACAGGTTATTCCTGCTGAGGTCGAGGTACGTGAGCTCGCCGCACTGACCGACGGCCCCCGGGATCGGGCCCGACATCTCGTTGCCGCTCAGGTCCAGCTTCACGAGCCGCCGGAGGTCCCCGAGCTCCGGCGGCACGGCGCCGTCGATCCGGTTGTTGCTCGCGAGCAGCGTCTGCAGCGCGGTGAGGTTGGCCAGCGTGGTCGGCAGCGGCCCCGACAGCAGGTTGTTGGACAGGTTCAGCTGCGCCAGCTGCGAAGGACTCGTCGGGATCGGGTTCGACGGCACGGCGCCGGAGAGCAGGTTGTTGTGGAGCTCCAGCAGGCTGAGCCGCGGCAGGTACAGCAGCCCGGCCGGGATGCTGCCGTTGAGGTAGTTCTGGCCGAGCCGGACACGGGTGAGGCTCGTGCACCAGCCCAGCGACCCCGGGATGGGCCCGAACAGGAAATTGTTCATGAGGATGGCCGTGTGGAGCTGCCCCGACGCGCACAGCGTCTCCGGGATGACGCCCGTGAGGCGGTTCGAGGACAGGTCCACGAGCCGGAGCGGCGCGCTGCCGCCGAGCCCCGCGGGGACGTGGCCCGTCAGGTTGTTCATGAACAGCTGCACCGTCTCCAGCCGCGGCAGCGCGGCGATGAAGTCGGGAACGGGGCCGTGGAGCCGGTTCAGGAACAGGTTGAGCAGCCTGAGGGAGGCGAGCGACGCCAGCGTGCGAGGGACCTCGCCGGTGAGCGCGTTGTTGGAGAGGTCCAGCGCGGTGAGCGACGTGAGGTTGCCGAGCTCTGACGGGACGGGCCCGGACAGCTGGTTGGTGTGGAGGAACAGCGTCTCCAGGGAGGCGAGCGCGCCGAGCTCCGCCGGGATGCTCCCGGTGAGGCCGCAGTTGGAGACGTCCAGCACGGTGAGGCTGCGCAGCCGGCCGAGCTCCGGCGGGATGCCGCCGTCGAACACGTTGTAGTAGCCGAGGTAGAGCTCACGGAGCGTGGTGAGGTTGCCGAGCTCCGGCGGGATACGGCCCTCCAGGTTGTTGCCGTTGAGGGACAGGTACTCCACCGCGGGCATCGCGCCGTACGCCGCCGGGATCTCGCCCGTGAAGTAGTTGCCGCCGATGTCCAGGTAGCGGAGCCTCGGCAGCGCGGCGACGCCGAGCGGGAGCGGCGCCGAGAAGTTGTTGTCGTAGGCGTCCAGCACCTCCAGCGCGGGAAGCGACGCGAGGCTCCAGTCGTCGTCGAGACCGCCGCCGAGCTGGTTCCCGGACACGTTGACGTGGCGCAGCGCCGGGAGCGGCGAAGCGATGGCGACGGCGCCCACGATGCCGTTCCCGGCCAGCGAGATGGACTCGAGCGCGCTGAGACCCGTCACGCGGACCGACACGGGCGCCGCGCCGCCGGTGGACACGTTCATGTTGGCGATGTCGACGGCGACCACGCGCCCGGCCGCGCCGCACCGGACGCCCGTCCACGCGCACACGGACCCGGCATTGGACGCCGACCACGACCGCAGCGCGCCTGGGCGGCAGCCTAGCGTCGCCTTGAGCGAGAGCAGCGCCATCGCGTCGCCGCGCAGGTCGCCGTTGTTCCCGTTGCCATCGGCGGCGGCGGCATTGGTGAACAGGAACGTGAAATGCAGGAGCGTTAGCAGGAGCAGAGGTGGCGAGGGCCTCATCGATCGGGGTGGTGGGGTGCGTCGAATGTTTCGTTCGTCTCTGAGCTTTGCGAATTGCTGTTGAGGAGACTAGCGGCTAGAGGAGTTGAGCTGCCGCCATTGGCGCTGGCATTGGAGGTTGTTTAGTAAGCTGGGCAGAGAGAGAGAGAAGAGGAGGAGGGGTAAAGGCATGCGAGAATCTTGAGAAGCTTCACAAGAAGATGGAGTGGAGGCTTGAGAGTGAAGCTGGGAGGTGGAAGATGACAGTGTCAGGATCAGGGGCGATCGAGGCGAATATGTTCGTTCGCTCGCTGTGGTATGGCCATGGAGGGGAGGTTTGTCTTTTGAGATATATATGGCGTGTGGGTGAAGGGTGTCTAGACTCGGTCACTCTAGAGCAGCTAGCGCGGCATTTGCAGTACTAGTACTCTGATGATCTAGCTAGCTAGTGCATTGGCATTGCTCTCTGCTCTGCTCTCTGGTTCAGTGGTGGAGCTAGCTAGTGTGATTCTCTCATCTCCTTTTGCTTTCCTTTTCTTTTCTTTGGGAGGAGAGGGAAGGCAACTGTTGAAGCCTTTCTTTCTTCCTTTCTTTCTTTTTTTGTAGGCGAGGAAGCAGCCATGGCAAAAGAGATGGGATGGGTGTGGCAAGTGGCATGCACTGTGCTAGGGAGTTTCTATGTAGCTTTGAATTCTCCAATGACATGCATCCACGGTCCCTTTGGTGGTATTTGTATTTTGTTTGTGCCTTGTTTAGACCGCCTTCAAAATTCTAAATTTTATGTCACATTGAATCTTTGACGCATGCATGAAGTATTAAATATAAATAAAAATATAACAAATTATACAGTTTGTCTGTAATTTGCGAGACAAATGTTTAGAACTTAGTTACTCAATAATTGAGCAATAATTATCAAATACAAACTAAACGCTACAGTGCTAACTTTACTGATTCAAATCCGTTTGTTGTGCAATTCGATCATTGGTTGGGTTATTACTAAGAGAGTATTTGGAGGGGGGAAATAAAAAGGTTTGTTTAAATTATGATGATGGCATTGTCGCGCCGCCCGACAGGAAAAGAGGAATGCACTCGCGGTCTCCATCAACATACAGGAGCTGGCCCTATGAGTTTCGGTAATGATTGTGTAGAGCAAACAAAACAAATGGATCGGGGGAGATCTCCACTCCTGGGTTTGTCGCTTTGCTAGGAGTACGTCGATGGCATATATGGCTACTCCTTTAATTGACGGTAACACCATTTAGGCCGTGTTTGGAAAACGAGAATTTTTCTCCGTTTCTGCGTTTTTCTTGTGAAAATGAACTGATTCCTGTAAAATTTCTGCGTTCCAAACAGGCCCTTAACTACGTCTCAAGACAGACATGGTTCGGTGTATGTAAAAGGAAAACCAGACATTTGTACCACACCCCGGCCTGCAGATATGATCATCCTCTAGATTGGTTGGTTACTCGTGAGGCGAAGCAACGAATAACAGTATAGGCAATAAAATACTATAGTATTCTTGAGCTTACTACATTATTACAGGGAAAGAGATGGAGATGCTAATGGGCAGCAAGGAAGGGACAGGTTCCATATCACCCTGCCAATGCCCATCCACGAAAACGAGGTGGTGGGAGGCAGGTGCAGCTTTCAGGCCAAGGCCAGGGCCAGGGCGATGCGAGCGCAGCCGCCCGGCTAAAGCGGCGTTCAAAGGCGGCCGGCCGGCTCCGGCTGGCTGGGACACGGGACACCGGGGACAGGGGGCCAGCAAAAGAAAGCAAAGGGAGGGGAGGCGAGATAAATAAAGCGGCCGCTGGTGCCGGGGGGGCGCCGGCTGCAATACATACAATACAATTACAAAAGGCCGCGCTTGACCGCTTTGCATGCAGCAGCGGTCCGGCTCGGCAAAGCGATGACGAGGACGCGGGCGCGGGCAGCGGCACCACCGGCACGGACGGACCGCATCCCGTGCCTCCGGCTCCCTCCCCTCCGTTCACAAGGAAGGAAGGAAGGAAGGACGCACGCAGCATGGATGGTGGCCGGACGGTGCATGATTGATTGATGCGCTGATGGGAGGAGCGAGTTTAAAGGCAGATCGTCGTCTTTGAGCCGAATGGCGACTGATTTGAAGTTAATAAGCACCGCTAAGCCAGCCAGGCTATCTCTGCTCCAGTGCAAGTGCTCCTCCAGCACCGGCAGGTGATGATCAGGATCCTTATCGGTGCCGATTTGGAGGTGACTGATGTGGATATCTGCTTGATCCATGCCCATTTGGAAGTAACCTTACTGCTGCATGCGCCGCAAATGCATGTGTAGCATGAAAAGCAAACTGCCGGCAAGCAAGATATCTCTGTATAAAACACAGCAAGTCAATTAAGTTAATTTGAATGTGTTACCAAACTGTGAACATTTCAAGTTTTCAACAGGGGGTATTGATCCTCACTGAGATGCGCTTGAAAAAATAACATAAACTATAAAAATTCTCATAAAAAGTATGAACATCTAGCTGTCACAGTTTGATAGATTCTAATCACCATCTTAATACTTCCTCATCCTGAAATATAAAGTAAACAGTAAAACTTAATTTCACAATACATTCAATACTGCTAATTTGATTTTGTAATAAATACTATAAATCTAGTATATTTAACATACAACAACTATAAAAAGACCCTTATATTTCAACAAGAAGGGAATATTACTAACTGCATGCCTCGAATGGGACCTTCACATTGATTTCAAACAAGACGTGCTACAAAGGTAATCCTAAACATTCACGTACAGTAACCATCAATGATACTAGTCATTACATATATTCTACTCATTTTGTTGTTAATTAAATACAAAGTATCCAAGTAGTGTTTTAAAGACAAAATAAGGAGTCTGACGAAAAACCACTTTGCCCCCTCACTAATTAGCCAGGATGGAGGAAGTACATAGTTTAGTTGTTATTTTCCTTAATTCCTGGTTGTCTGTTTTGGGTGACGTTTTAAAAGGAATAAAAAATTCTTAATATTTTTTTGCTAAAAATATAGCGACAACACAATTAGAAGACTAATGAGATTTTGTGAGTATGACAAGCAGGTTAGACTTAAGGAGGTTGATGAACAGATTGGCGAACCCCTCCAACTACAAAAGTACATGGCAACAAGTTCAAAGCGTTTAAATTCTTTTATACTTTGAATTTGAGTTAGGTATGCCATACTATAAAGAGGGATTCAACACGCATGCCAACAAGTGAATCAAATACATATCTATACAAATACATCACACCTCCACATACATAGTGGACAAATCAGTCAGCTACTTGAAGATCACATCCTTGCTGTTCTGCCCAGGCCGGCAGTGCCGGGCTACACACTGCCGCGACTTGCTCAGCCAGTGGGTAGTGATGAGGTATTTCATACCCCATCACTCACCCCCAACGGCTAGTTCTGCCATTCTCATTCTTACTTTTCGCGAGAACAGAAAGAGAAGCTCCTCTCTTGCTCTCCCTTCTCCCTTGGTGCTCAAACACTCTCCTCCATTGATCTCCAATCATTATTTGAGAGATTGAGCCTCCAAGCTTTGAAAAGAAGCTTCTCCCTCGGATCTTCACTCCTACAAGCATTTGATTTGCGTGGTGGCCGACAGTTTGAGTTCTTTACTCTTGGAGTTTTGCTCCTAGCCGGCTAGTGGTTGCCCTTGAGCTTGCCTCCTTCGTGTGGCAGCCTAGGAAAGTTTGTATCACCTCATATTGCTAATACATTCCTCTCATCTCAAGGGTTCACCTCCTTGACTTGAGACCGAGGAAAGAGCTAGCCTTGTGTGACGAGCTTGAGCCTTGTGTGGCGCACCTCAACAACGTGGACGTAGGCAAGCCTTGGTAGCGAGCTGAACCACGGGTCAAATCTTGTGTCTCCTTGTGATTGTCTCTATTATTTGATATATATTGTTTGCAAGGTGATTTCTAGGGTTTGGACCCGATCTACTCGGTGGTTGTGTTGCCACCACTTTCAGGTGGTGCTAGAGGTTCTTCGCACCTCTAGGAAGGTTTCTATTCAAGCACAATTTACATTCAGTATTTACTTTTTGAATTGTGCTAGAATCTGTTCTGGTGACCAGCATTGCTGCTCTTAGCCCAGCAGTGCCAGCCACCCCGGCAGTGCCGTCCCCTAGCCCGGTAGTGTCAGCCTGTGACTGACAGCAAGTGTTTAAGTTTTGAAAACAGGCTAATCAGGTCCTTACAAGTGGTATCAAAGTAAGGTTACCTCAAGAAGCACTTAACCGTGTGAGCTAATGGCCGAAGAGGGTAAACTTGCGGTGGTTGACCCCAAGGATGTGAATGTGCACTCCACGGACAACAGTGGGAGTGCGTACTCGGAGGACTACCTAACCACTCCTAGCATGTCCGCTGGAGAAAGAGCAAGAAGAAAAGAAGCTAGAAGATTGAGAAAGGAAGCAAAAAGATTGCTAAAGGAAGAAAAAACTCTCAATGAAGCCAAGAGCTTGAAGCTTGCCGAGAAGCTTCATAAAAAAGAAGTGAAAGCTCTCAAGAAGGAGCTCAAGGCAAAGAAGGAGGAGCTCAAGAAAAGCAAAGAGCAAGCCTCTCAAGCAGAGGTTGAGTCTAGTAGCTCCGACGGTGATGATGATGTATCATACCGTTCCTCCAAGATAGAGAACAAGGATGGGAAGAAGAAGAAGGAGGAGGATGGCAGAAAGAAATACTCCGCCATATCCTTTGATTATTCATCCATCTCTAAACATGAGCATAAACCTTTATTCCATGTTCCCGCGAGCAAATTGCCTCATTTTGATGGGACTAACTTTGCCAAGTAGAAACATTTGATGAAAGCTTATCTTGTAAGTCTTCACCCCGGTGCTTGGGAGATTGTGCACAAAGGATGTGATCCTCCGGTTGATCCCACAAGCCCCACCACTACCGAGCTCCTGTGCATCCAACTCAATGCACAAGCAACTAATGTGTTGCTAAGTGCATTGGATGGTGATGAGTACAACAAGGTCATGGGATTGGAAGTGGCCAAGGAGATATGGGACACCTTGCACCTTGCACATAAAGGTGTGAGCAAAGTGAGGCAATCCAAGATTGATTTGTTGATGGCCAAGCTCAACCGGTTCGTGATCGATGAAGGTGAAGGGCCACAAGAAATGTTTGATAGATTGATGACTATGGTTGGCAAGATAAAAGGACTTGGTGGTGAAGAAGTCAATGACCACAAGGTCGTCAAGATCATGCTTGAAGCCTATTCTCCAAGAAATAAAACCGTGGTAACATTGATTAGAGACAAGAAGAGGTTTGAGTACTTCACACCAAGTGATATGCTTGGAAGGATCATCACCTTTGATCTACAAAGAGAAGAAGCACAAGAAAGGAAGAAGCTTGGAGAGATGCAAGCAAGGTTGGAGGGCATGAAGATCAAGGATGTGGCTCTCAAGGCAAACAAGAGCACAAAAAATCATCCCCTAGCTATTCCAAAAACAGCAAGCATGTATATTCAAGCAAAGCTCAATTAACCAAGACCATCAAGCATGAGCTCGAAGCTTCAACATCAAGTGATGATGGAAGTGAAGATAAGCAAGAAGAAAGCATAGATGACATGGCCCTATTCATGAGAAGATTCAACAAGGGGATAAAAAGCAATGGGTACAAGCTCACAAGAAGGAAGTTCTCCAACAAGAAATCAAGAACTTGCTTTAGGTGTGGTAGCACCGAACACTTCATTGCCGATTGCCCAAACAAGAAAGAAGACAACAAATTTGGCAAAGGCAAGAGAGAAGACAAGGGTGACTACAAGAAAAGGAGAAGAAATGTTGGTGAAGCTCACATTGAACATGGTTGGGATGAATCAATCGATAGCTCAAGTGAAGAAGAGGAGATGGCCACCATAGCTATTCACAAGCCATCCACTTCACCAAGACTCTTCAACAACATGTCCGATGATGAAGGCTTCCCTCACACTTGTCTCATGGCAAAGGGTGAGAAGGTAAAATCAAAACCCAAAGCCAAAGCTCCTCCCCCCAAAGACATCTCTAGTAGTGATTCTAGTGATTGCTCTAGTGATGATGAATCTAGTGATGAAGAGATAAATGAAATAAATAGTAACATGGATCCTAAGACAAAACTCTTCATTGCTAATATATTGGATAAATTAGAGGCAACCAAAGTTGAGCTAGCATCTAGAGAAAACACTCTTATCAAACAAGAGGATCTTTACATTGCTAGTGAGGAAGCTCTTGAACTAGAAAGAAGTGAGGTGAGCTCTTTGACTAAGGCCTTGGCCAAAGAACAAGAAACTCATGCTCTCACTAAGGAGTGTGGTGACCTCAAGCAAAAGCATTGTGGTTTGATTGAAAAGCATAAAGAGCTTGATGCATAATACTCTCTTCTTTGGGAGGGCAACTCACATCTCTCTAAAGCAAATGATGCCTCTTCTCCATCCACTAGTGAAGGTTGTGGAAAATGCTATAATATTGATATGAATGCCTATTCCACTAACCTTGACAACATGGAGGCCATGAAGAAAGAAATAGCAAGGCTCAACAATGTCATCTCAGTTTCAAAGAAGAATGACAAAGACAAAGTTGAGCCCAAGAAGATCCAATACAAGGATGGAAGGCATCCATCAATCAAAGATGGACTTGGACACACTCAAGGAGATAAAACCAATGGTAGAAAAATGATCAAAGGCATTGAGTGTGTCAAGTTTGAGAAGAAGGGAAGCATTGGTGCAGATAAGCCTGCACAGACAGCAGCTCTGCTGGACCAGAGGCCGGCAGTTCCGGACCTCAGGCCGGCAGTGCCGCGCCCCAAGAAAGGGAAGGCTACCATTGCTTCACCTGATCAAGCTAAGCCCCAAGTCCATGCCAAGAGGATGCCCCAGTAAAAGCAGATTTCTCAGAAACCCAAGGACTCAATCTAGGTGGCCAAAAACAAGTTTGCCTATCAACCCAAGACAAGGTCACCTCAAGGGAGTTTGTCCTCATGCTATATGTTGAAATGCAATGACCATGGTAAAGTCATTGCAGAATTTGTGGGTGATGAGAAACATGATAAAAGAAGTATGAACATTTGGGTTCCTAAGATTGTAGTGACTAACATGCAAGACCCCAAAATTGATTGGGGACCTAAATCTAGGAACTAAACTTGTTTTGTAGGCATACTCCTCCGGTGGATCAAGTTGGGTGCTTGATAGTGGTAGTACCAATCATATGGCCGGAGAGAAGAGTATGTTCTCATCATATTCCCCTACATCAAATGCAAGTGAGAATATCGTCTTCGGTGACAACTCCAAAGGGGAAGTGATTGGACTTGGTAAAGTTGCTATTACTCTTGAACATTCTATCTCAAATGTATTACATGTGAATTCGTTGAGTTACAACTTGTTGTTGGTTTCACAATTATGTGAGATGAGCTACAATTGTCTCTTTACGGATAAGGGTGTGGAAGTCTTTAAGAGGGAGGATTCCTCTATTGTCTTTATGGGTCGTTTGAAGGGCAAGCTTTACTTAGTTGATTTCAACAAAAGTAAGGCTAAGCTTGAGATTTGTTTAGTGGCAAAATCTAGCATGAGTTGGCTATGACATCGCCGACTAGCTCATGTTGGGATGAGGAACTTGGCCAAACTCCTAAAAGATGAACACATTCTTGGACTAACCAATGTTCATTTTGAGAAGGATAGAATTTGTAGCGTTTGCCAAGCCGGAAAGCAAGTAGGTGCACCTCACCCACCAAAGAGCATTGTCTCCACCAAGCAACCATTGAAGCTAATTCACATGGATCTCTTTGGACCGGTGGCCTACATAAGCATTGACGGTAACAAACATGGTCTAGTTATTGTTGATGATTTTACTTGTTTCACTTGGGTGTTTTTCATGTATGATAAGGTACAAGTGCAAGATAAGGTGAAAACCTTCATTAGAAGAGCACAAAGAGAATTCGGTTTCCAAATCAAGAAAGTTCGTAGTGACAATGGAATCGAGTTCAAGAACACTCAAGTGGAAGAGTTTCTTGATGATGAGGGCATCAAGCATGAGTTTTCAGTTCCATACACCCCTCAACAAAATAGTGTAGTAGAGAGGAAGAACCGGACACTCATTGACATGGCAAGGACAATGCTAGATGAGTACAAGACTTCGGATATCTTTTGGGTTGAAGCCATCAACACCGCTTGCCATGCCATCAACCGGCTCTATCTACACAAGATCTTGAAGAAGACTTCATATGAACTCCTAACCGGTAACAAACCAAAGGTGTCATACTTTAGAGTTTTGGGAGCAAGTGTTTCATACTTAACAAGAAACCCAAAACCTCTAAGTTTGCACCTAAAGTTGATGAAGGTTTTCTTATTGGTTATGGATCAAATGAGCATGCATATCGTGTATTCAACAAGACCTTAGGGAAAATTGAAATTGCGATAGATGTGACATTTGATGAATGTAATGGCTCTCAAGTAGAGCAAATTGATCAAGTGATTGTAGGTAATGAGGAACCACCATGCGAAGCAATCAAGAACTTGGCCATTGGTGACATCAGGCCACAAGAAGTTCAGGCCCTATGTGGAACCTCAAGATGGTGAAGCTACTGCCCCAAGATTGGAAGAAAATGGGCCAGCAGTGCTCCCTAGTCAGGGCTCTGCCCCTGTGGCCGGCACTGCCGGACCCAGCAGGCAGGCAACAACTAGCCCATCTCCTGATGCTCCAAGGAACCTACAACCTATCTTTGAAGAGTATGAGTATGATGACCAAGCTGATCAACAAGAAGCCACAGAGCACCCAAGATTGAGGCAAACAATTCAAAAGGATCATCCCATTGATAACATACTTAGGAGTCTCCGAAGGGGGTAACTACTCGTTCACATTTGACAATTTTTTGTCAATTTTACTCTTTTGTATCCTCTTTGGAACCTCTCAAGGTTGAGCAAGCTCTAGATGATGTTGATTGGGTGATGGCTATGCAAGAAGAGCTCAATAGCTTTGAAAGGAACAAAGTTTGGTCATTGGTGGAAAGACCCAACACTAATGTGATTGGAACCAAGTGGGTCTTCCGCAACAAGCAAGATGAGCAAGGCGTGGTGATAAGGAACAAGACAATATTGGTGGCTCAAGGTTTCACTCAAGTGGAGGGCCTAGACTTTGAAGAGACATATGCACCAGTGGCTAGTCTTGAAGCAATTCGAATGCTTTTGGCCTATGCTGCCCATCATGACTTCAAGCTCCAATAAATGGATGTGAAGAGTGCATTCCTCAATAGCCTTATCCAAGAGCTAGTATATGTTGAGCAGTCACCGGGATTTGAAGATCCAAAGTTCCCTCATCATGTCTTCAAGCTCCATAAGGCGCTCTATGGGCTTAAGCAAGCACCAAGAGCATGGTATGAATGCCTTAAGGATTTCTTGATCAATCAAGGCTTTGAAATAGGCAAAGCGGATCCTACTCTCTTCACTCATAAGCTCAATAATGATATCTTTGTGTGCCAAATATATGTCGATGACATAATATTTGGTAGTACTAACCAATCATTTTGTGATGAGTTTAGTAGGATTATGACTAAGAGATTTGAGATGTCTATGATGGGTGAGCTAAAGTTCTTCCTCGGTTTTCAAATCAAGCAACTCAAGGAAGGGACTTTCTTATGCCAAACCAAGTACACCCATGATATGTTGAGAAAGTTTGACATGGCCAATGCTAAGCCAATCAAGACTCCTATGCCAACTAATGGACATCTTGATCTTGATGAAGGAGAGAAATCTGTGGACATAAAGGTATATCGTTCCATGATTGGCTCTCTCCTTTACTTATGTGCATCTAGGTCGGACATAATGCTTAGTGTGTGCATGTGTGCTAGATTTCAAGCTAACCTGAAAGAGTGTCATTTAATGGTCGTTAAGAGAATTTTGAGATATCTAGTTTTCACTCCTAACCTTGGCTTATGGTATCCTAAGGGCTCTAAGTTCGATCTACTTGGGTATTCGGATTCTGATTACGCCGGTTGCAAGGTAGACCGAAAAAGCACTTCGGGGATGTGTCAATTCCTTGGACGGTCCCTAGTGTCTTGGAGTTCTAAGAAGCAAAATTGTGTAGCCCTTTCCACCGCCGAGGCCGAGTATGTTGCAGCCGGCGCATGTTGTGCTCAACTACTTCGGATGAGGCAAACCTTAAAAGATTTCGGATGTCAATTCACCAAGATACCTCTCTTGTGTGATAACGAGAGTGCCATAAAACTCGTAAATAACCCAGTTAGTCACTATAGAACCAAACACATAGACATCCGTCATCACTTCTTGAGAGACCATGAATTAAAAGGAGATATCGCAACTCACCATGTGAGCACTGAAAAGCAACTAGCCCATATCTTCACTAAGCCTCTTGATAAGACAAGGTTTTGTGCTTTGCGTAGTGAGCTGAATATACTTGATTCCCGTAACATGGTTTAAACTATAGCACACATTTGTTTGTCCACCTAGCGACTTAGGAAAAACTCTGAAAAGTTTCAATTATGTGCTTCAAAACCAATTTTGAAAGAAACTTGAATGTGTTGGTCATTGTATGATTGATGATTTGCTTACTGACCAGCACATGGCAAGGGGTATGTGTCAACAAGTGCATAAATTTATAGTATAAATGTGGCATAGTGCCTCACTGCCTGGCTAGGCTAGCGGTGCCGGGGTGTCCGACAGTGCCGGGACTTAATTGACCCAAGCTTGTCGGGCCCAAGTCCAAACTCTCGGGTTTTTCTTTATCTCTTCGCCCAGACCCGAGGGAACACCATCCCAAGTCATATCCCCCCAACAACAACACCTCTTCTCTCTTCTCTCAACCCTAAGGAGACACATGGAGCCCGAAGGTCCCTCTCTTCCCCCCGGCAGTGCTGCCCCTTTGGAGGTGCTGCCATTGGAGGAGGTGTGGAGGATCTTCCCCCCTGTGTCAAGCTCCATTCAAGCCCGACCTTCTTCATCCTCTTCCCTCTATCTCAAAGGTAATAACATAAAACCCTAACTTGGGTTGATCTATGCAATGTATGGATTTTGAGATGGGATTTAGGTTGTTAGTAGTTGCATTATGTGTGGTGATAAACCTTCAATAGTTAGATTTGATCAAAACCTAGTTTCAATAGAGGATTGATGGAGCATGCCATGGTGCTATCTGCAGCAGACCGACAGTGCCGGACCACCTGGTGACAGCACCTGTGCATTCGCTCCTACAATCGTCTATTGACCCTAGGTTTTGGTTCAATCTTTCCACTAGAGTTCTTGTCACTTTCTAAATGCAGCAACTTAACCTTTTCTTTTTTAAATGCATAGATGGATGCTGGTGGATCGTGTGGTGGTGGAAGAGGAAGAGTGAGGTCAAAGTCTCGCGCTCCTAGAGCTGATGATGGTCTGAATCCTAGGCAAAGGATTATTCAAGAAGAAGAGTTGCAGAGGGCAGGGAGCTCTATCAGAGAAGGTGTATGCCCTTGGACACCTCCAGATTTGGGTTTGTTCGATGGCTCACATCTTGTTGAGCATCCTGAGGAGGTGCTTGTCAGAGAGCCTCAGGACACACCTGGCAGAGTCAGAATCAATTATCAAAATCAGTGGAGAACAGTCCAAGAGCAAAGGGCCATCAATCCCTATGATGTGCCAAAGGACATGAGTGTGGATTACATGTTTTGGAATGTTTTCATTCCGACTACTATCTCACTGTCCTCTTTCAAGCTGCAAAACCCAGGATCATCAAAATGAAGTATGTTGATTGGGAGCACTTGGAAATCAAGAGAGATCTAGTTTTTGATAGGGTCATTGATCAATGCATGCAGCTTGGGATGTATCACTAGATGAGATTCCAAAATGGATGGAACACCGAGATCATCCACCATTTCTATTCCACTTACTATCTTGATAGGGAGAACTTGGGTGATGCACTAGATGACAGAGGGTGTGCATTACAGAGTTGACTATGTGACCTTTGCTTGCCTCCTTGGCTTTGGTGAGGAGGATAGAGAATGCTTCAATGTTCATGATGAGAGAGGGTTGCTAATTGATGAGATCTCTTCTCTCTACATTGAGCCTCAGTATGCAGATGGTCTGGTGAAGGGTTTGAGGAGCAAGTACTACATCTTGAACAACCTCTTCAGGACCACTCTATCCCAAGGTGGGATCTGCTTCAAACCTCTACAACAAATCCAAAAATGTGTTGAGGAGGATGAGAGGTGGAGCACCACCGTTTTCAGTTGCACGCTTCTTATGGGATGAGATATGCATTGATGCAGAAGATGCTAGAAGGGGGCTTCCCTATGCTCCTTATCTTATGTTCATCATTGAGATGATGACTAGCTGGATCTTCAACAAGGACACCATCCATGAGCTTTACAGAGCAGAGAAGGCCATTCACTCCACTGTTGTTTAGGAGATTAACACTCCTCCTAGAGACACCAGGACAGCAGCAACAACAGATATCCCTGATTCTTCAGGTGCAGCAGCTTCCAGAGGCAGGAGGAAGGGCAAGCTTGGTAGGATCTTGAAGAACATCTTTACTGGCATCTACTATGCAAATGATCATTCTTACCAAACCAGGCTTGAGATCAGGGAGCTCAGAAAGGAGCAAGGTCTCAGACAGATTGACCCTCCTACACCACCTCCAGAGCTCAGTGAGGAGTCCACCTATGATGGTGATGATGATGAGGAGGAAGAGGAGTTTGAGCAACCCCAGACTCGACGATGCAGCAAGCGTGCATCTGCTCCCGGTGTTCACTTCACAGGCTCTCCTGATGATGATGATGATGATGATGATGGTGAAGATGATGATGGTGACGACGACGATGACCACATGAAGGAGGACAACGACTAGCTTGTATTCTCTTTTCTTTTTGTTCTTTTCTCTTTTTTGGTGACTTGTTTCCAAAGGGAGAGAATTACTAAGTGAAGGGGGTACAACATCTTTTGACGGTCATGGAGGAGCAGCAGCTGCTAGTTATCTTAGTTTTTAGTTTGTGAGATGAGAGAGCAACATGAAACTATTTTACTGTAATATTGCCACTTAAGTACTTTATTTGTGTCATTTGTGGACATGTACTCTCATATATATCATTCTTGTCTTAGTATGCATTTATCTTTTATATATATTGTGTTGTGTGGTCGTGTGTAAGCTTCCGCAAACTTGCTGTTTGTAGCCAGGTCGGCAGTGCCGGGCTCAGGCCGACAGTGCCGGGCTGCTTAGACAGCAAGCCCTCTGATTTGTGTTGAGACATGTTCATATCCATCACGTATATTCTTGTGACACTTTTTCAGCACCCCGCAGCAGTCATGGATGTAAGGGGAGCCCTACTTCACTCCAATATGTGAATTTTGGCCTTTCATGCCAAGTTTGGAAATTCAAATTCCTATTCACACATTTAGGGGGAGCTCCTACACCCATGACTTGCATTGTCTCAGATTATTATTCACTTTTGTAAGTTCTAAGTGTGTTGTCATCAATCACCAAAAAGGGGGAGATTGAAAGTGCAATCAAGCCTTAAGTGGGTTTTGGTGACATGACAATGCAATTAGAAGATTAATGAGACTTTGTGAGTATGACAAGCAGGTTAGACTTAAGGAGGTTGATGAATAGGTTGGCGAACCCCTCCAACTACAAAAGTGCATGAAACAAGCTCAAAGCGTTTAAATTCTTTTATACTTTGAATTTGAGTTAGGTATGTCGTACTATAAAGAGGGATTCAACACGCATGCCAACAAGTGAACCAAATGCATATCTATACAAATACATCACACCTCCACATACATAGTGAGCAAATCAGCCAGCTACTTGAAGATCACATCCTTACTGTTCTGCCCAGGCCGGCAGTGCTGGCCTTCAGGCCGACAGTGCCAGGCTACAGGCCGGCACTGCCGTGACTTGCTCAGCCAGTGGGCAGTGAGGAGGTATTTCATACCCCCTCACTCACCCCCAACGGCTAGTTCTGCCATTCTCATTCTTACTCACCCCCAACAAGCTCATTTCTTGCTCTCCCTTCTCCCTTGGTGCTCAAGCACTCTCCCCCATTGATCTCCAATCATTATTTGAGAGATTGAGCCTCCAAGCTTTGAGAAGAAGCTTCTCCCTCGGATCTTCACTCCTACAAGCATTTGGTTTGCGTGGTGGCCGGCGGTTTGAGTTCTTTACTCTTGGAGCTTTGCTCCTAGCCGGCTAGTGGTTGCCCTTGAGCTTGCCTCCTTCGTGTGGCAGCCTAGGGAAGTTTGTATCACCCCATATTGCTAATACATTCCTCTCATCTCAAGGGTTCACCTCCTTGACTTGAGACTGAGGAAAGAGCTAGTCTTGTGTGGCGAGCTTGAGCCTTGTGTGGCGCACCTCAACAACCTGGACGTAGGCAAGCCTTGGTGGTGAGCTGAACCATGGGTCAAATCTTGTGTCTCCTTGTGATTGTCTCTATTATTTGATATATATTGTTTGCAAGGTGATTTCTAGGGTTTGGACCTGATCTACTCGGTGGGTGTGTTGCTACCACTTTCAGGTGGTGCTAGAGGTTCTCCACAGCTCTAGGAAGGTTTCTATTCAAGCACAATTTACATTCAGTATTTACTTTTTGAATTGTGCTAGAATCTGTTCTGGTGACCAGCACTGCTGCTCTTTGCCCAGCAGTGCCGGCCACCCCGGTTGTGCCGGCCCCTAGCCCGGCAGTGCCGTCCTGTGACTGACAGCAAGTGTTTAAGTTTTGAAAACAGGCCTATTCACCCCCCTCTAGGCTAATCAGGTCCTTACACCTTATAATTTGGCATAGTTTTTCAATTATATTTTAGATCCTTATATATTTCTGGACGGAGGCATTGTTTTATAAAAGATTAGTGACGGTGACGATTGGCTCCATGTAAGTCCTGCTAAACCTAGCTCAATCCTCTTTTAATGAAAAAATAGGAGGTAGGAATTGCTACAAAGTACCCATAAAGATGAAGCCAAGAGAAGCAAGATGGACTCTTAAGTACTTCAAACCAACGTGGTGCCCTTTGGTCTTGATAAAGGCGCAACGTCTTAAGCTTCAACAAGGGCGATGTAAACATATCACTAGAGCTACTTGAAGGATGGCCAATATAAACATGTCATCTTTAGAACAACATGATGGATGTATACATCACCTTATATCAGAATAGTTGATGAACCTGACATTGTTACTATGGTTGCCATGTGTTTTTTAAGATTGGATTTTGATTTGCTTAAAAATCGGGGGCCTATGTGATGACCAAATATGATCGGAAAGGACGAAGATGGACCGGGAAATCATGTGTGAGTAAAAATGATTGATTTTGTATCAAATTATGCAAAGTTTGCAAATCACGTGAGAAAACCGGCTTAGGTTAATTAGTTTTATGTAATACTGCCAGACCGGCTATAAAAAAACCAGCCTAGGCTAGTTTTGGCAATCTGAGTTCCAACTTGTTTTCTATCCTTTGGAATCTGATCTCATGAAAAAATATAAATTTCATATGAAATAAGTTTCATACTAGGTTAAGACAACCCCTCTATTTAGTTTTTTTACAACTCTAAGGGGCTTCAACTTCTCTGCCGATCTCTTTCTACTATAGCGTGCGCATAGTGCATCAATGGAGCACTGGAGCATGTTGTAAAACGTCTTTGGCTTCACTTAAAATGAACTAGGAGACATGAGAAGCTGGTGAAGCCATGTTTTAGAGGATTCATCATCGGCTTGTTGCTACCGTACGGGAACAGTAGATGAATAGTTGGGAAGATGAAGTGTGACAATAAAAGGGTATCAAAATAATCAAAGTTAGCAACCTAATTTTATACAAGCATATAATCAAAGTGAGATATAGATGATTCAAAACAACACTTAAACTTGAATCCATCAAGCCAAAAGCTATGCCATCTTCCAACGACAACATGCTTTCTATGCCAACTCATCCATACAAGCAGCCACTTCACATATGGAACAAATAGCAGGAAAGATGGTAACTTGAATACATTAGCCCCGTCATCCTATATGTAACACCCCTGGTGTTAATCACTTAATTAAGAGCTGATCATGTCATCATATGCATTAAGCATCATTCATTTGTTTGAAAACCTGGATATGCATTGAACTAAAATGAGTGTACTTGCTTGTGTTTGATCAATTGTTGAATGCAGGTCATCTTTTCAAATTCTCAAATTTAAATTTGAATCCAAACCCTAATTCCCAGAGGGGGTGGATTAAACCCTAAACACGATTTTCAAAATCTATAAAGAATTTGCTTATGGTTGTTTAAACATAGTTGTAGAGCTCTGTTTGTTTTGCTTTTGTCGTGTTTACAGTTTTTCTAGTGTTGTTCTTGTTGTTTTTAAAAGTTTTTGAAAAGGGGGCAAATCCTTTTAAAAGGTTTTCCGATTTCAAAAATGCATTTTCATTTCTACGCCGATTTCGAAAATGTGAGTATTGACAAAGTTGTAGATCATGAAATTTTGAGCAACTTTCGTATTCAAAGTTTTTCATGAAAACCCGTAGAAGCTTGAGCAATTTGAAAAATAGTCACAGGGGCAGTTCAGACTTTTCTTCAAACAGTTGCATGGTGGCGTTGAGCTCGACGCCGACACCTGGCCGGCCACCTGTCGACGCCACCGTGCGACTCCTGGCCTTGACTCACGTCCTGTCATGTGTGTGGCGGCGTCGTGGAACCATTGCCGTCTTCAAAACGGGACACCGTCCACTCCTGCCTCCCGTTCCACGCTGCGCCATTGCTCTGCTCTGCTCCGCCGAGCGCTCCACCATCATCGACGAGCTCGTCCGAGCTCGTTAGCCACTGTCAATCGCTCAATCCACTGCCATTGTCTTCGCTTTGACCTCGCGCATCCTCGAGTCGAGTTAGTCGAAGTCACCGAGAACTTGTTTGCCCGGCGCGACCGTTTCTTCCTCAGCTCCGGCGAGAGCACCGCTGCTCTGGTCAACCCTCGATCGGGCTACACAGGAGCCACATTGCTTTTTCATCTTGTGTTTCTTGCTCCTTGTTCATCACTGATCCTTGTCGGCTTCTCCGTTTTGCAAATGGTGGACCATAGCTCCGGGAACATCTTCGTTGCCGCTCGGTTCATCGTCTCCGCCAGCACGTTTTCCGTCGACAGCCGTCTCTGCTTCATCTCCGGCCACGCTTACTAGCGCTTCGTGACCAGGGTGAGCTCTTCGACCTCTCTGCACCCTCGATTGTCCTTGAATCGAGCCTTCGAGCTCTGTCCTCGAGCGCCGCCGCGGTTCATGGCCGGCGCGGTGGTGTGTTCGTCGTCTGGTCGTTGTAGTTGATCTTTTTGTGATCCGAGTCTTGCGCTAGCTTCGTCTAGCCGTCCTAAGTCTGTTTCGAGGGGTGGTTGTTTGAGCGTGTGCGTGTTTTCTCCAGCGCACATCACGCAAATCCCCGCCGACCGCCATGGCCGTCGATGAGGATGTTGCGTTTAGCTCTGAGTTCGTTTTGCGTGCGCTTCGCATTGTTTGGGGGCCGCTAAGCATGCTGGGGTTGTTGGTTGAGCCGATCGAGGCCTGTGTTCACCGGCGTATGTGCGGTCGAGCTCGGGTCGCCGCCATTGCCGTCGACGAGGTCAGCTAGGTAGGTTTTAGTCTCGTTTCTATTGGGCATTTTGCTCGTGGTTGTCCCCTGAGTCGTTTTCGAGGCCTAGCTTCTTCGGCGCATGGCTTCACTCGCCGGCGTACGTGCGGTCGAGCTCTGGTCGCCGCCGTCGCCGTCGATGAGACGTTTCTGAGGGATGGTTTTGGTCGTGTCGCACCTTATTGGGTTCGGCTTGGAGAGTCGAAGCAGGCTCGAGGGGTAGCTGTTCGGTCCGGTCACCGACGGCGACGCGCCGCCGTGTTTTGTGGTCGTCGGCGTCGCTGCGTGCGTCTGTGCCACTGACGGGCGGGACCCAGCTGTCAGTGGGTTATATGAAGGGTTTTCCCTTTTTCTAGTTTTGTGCAGTAATAACTTTTGTTATTTTTGTATGTCTAAATCTGTGCATGTTTAAATTATGCAAAATTTTGTGTATGCTCTCTGTGATGTGTAGTTTTTAAGAAAATTATAACATGTCTATGTTCAGTATGTTTTAAATCCTGTAAAAGTGCTCAAATTAATTGAAAAATGGGGTTTCCATGAATTTTCATGCTCTGTATGTTGTTCCAAAAATTCTAGGAATTTTTGTGTAAGCTGTATACACTGTTACCTTGTTGTACAAAAAGTTTGGGAGTTTTTGGTTGAACTTTTATACATGACTAGTTGTTTAATTAGTTATAAAATGTTTAGAAACTCTAATGATTTTAGGTTTTGAGTGAGTTTGGATTATTTGATGCAAATGGTCAATTGTCCAGTGACAAACACAAGTTGGACATGCTTGATGTAATGTTGTTTGCTTAGTTCTTTTGGATATAATTATTAACTTAGATAATCAAGATAAATAGAGTTTAATTAATTTGCTTTATAACCTAGTTGCTTTCCTTCATAAAGGGAGGTTGTACTCAAGGTGTAATCTGTTTTAATCTTCTCTTAAGAACATGTTTGTTTGTGTTGAGCATCATGTTTACTATTCAAGCATCATCTAAAACATGTCATTATATCGTGTAGATTGTTCGTTGGTTGGGTTGGATACCTCTAGTGAAGAGGTTTTATCTCTTGAATCTGAGCTTGAGTTCGTTTATCCCTCCAACCAAGGCAAGCACCATCTTGTGCAATGTTGTAATGAGGAGATCCTGTTCGGAAAGAGGTGGATGACCCGCTACAAAGTGGCGACACCTGACGGACTAATTAAGATTTGGATCATCTGTTGGGATTAAGGTTAATCCTGACAAATGGGCCCTATCTTAAGAGGTTCTGTCACACTATACTCAGTATATCAAAGAACACATACATATGTCTTTCATGCCAACTCATCCATACAAGCAACCACTTCACATATGGAACAAATAGCAGGCAAGATGGTAACTTGAATACATTAGCCCTGTCATCCTATACTCAGTATTGTTAGGATTCAAGGATCGTCTAGGAGCGGATCCATTGGGTAAGTAGTAGTTTGAGTAGAGAGTAGATGCAGTTCGTATGATGCAGTGAGGCGGAGAGAGATAGAGAGGTAGTGCACAGACCGGAGTTGTCGACTGAAGGTGCAGTAGCGGTGGCGGTGCCGGTAGGGTTGGTGCTGGTGGAACAGCTGCTCGCCTTGGTCGTCAGAGCGTCGGTGCTCGCGTCCTGCATCCGGGTGCTCGCCGGCATCGATGGGGAATCCCGTCGTTGGCAGCGCCCCTCAGATCGGATTAGGGTTTAGATGTCGGTGGGGAGACTGGCGGCTCGCAAACCTCATGACTCGTGTCACGTCTCGTACCTAGCGCCCCGGCCCCCAACTTGTCTTTATAGCGCTGTGCGACGGGGGCCCACCAACCACAAGGTTGGGCGCCCCTGATCAGGGCGCAGATCTAAGGCCCATTAGGCCGTTGGGCCTAAACGGTGGGAGATCAACTTCTAACATTCTCCCCCTTGATCTCACACAATTCTTATTCATACTTCAATTATCATTCGAGTTCAATATTTCAATCATTCTATTCCATCACAGATCAGTATATAGAGCATGCTTCATCGTCACAACAATTCATCCCGTTAGACTGACAGCTACTACACACCTTTTTATTTTGGAACAAACTTTCATTATTCTGGGCCCTTCTTGTTCGGGAATCATAGGCTCTCCCTTAAACCCATGCCGGCTATGTGTCCTCTGAACACACTGGGTGGAAGGCCTTTTGTGAGCGGATCCGCTAGCATCTTTTCTGTTCGTATATGCTCAAGATTTATGATATGATCCCGAAGTTTATCTTTCACAACATAATATTTTATGTCAATGTGTTTGGCAGCACCACTTGACCTATTGTTGTGAGCATATTCTACCGCTGGGTTGTTATCACAATACAACCGCATCGGTCTTTCTATACTTTCAATTATTTTCAATCCGGGTACAAATTTCTTCAACCAATTTACCTGCCCCGAGGCCTCATAACAAGCTACAAACTCGGCATACATTGTCGAGGATGTAGTCACTGTTTGTTTTGAACTTTTCCATGATATCGCTCCTTTAGCGAGAGTAAAGATATATCCCGATGTGGATTTTCTTTCATCTCCAGCATAATCGGAGTCTGAATACCCCTCTATGTGCAGGGAATTAGATTTTTCATATGTCAACATGAGACCTTTCATACCTTGCAAATAACGCAAAACTTTCTTCACTAATTTCCAATGTTCAATTCCTGGATTCTTTTGATATCTGCCAAGTAACCCGGTAACAAAAGCTATGTCAGGGCGCGTACACATTTGAGCATATTGCAAACTTCCAATTGCCGAAGCATACGGTACTGCTTTCATTTGATCAATTTCATATTGGTTCTTGGGACACTGATGTTCCCCATATTTATCGCCCTTGACAATCGGAGCAAGATATGGACTACACGCATGCATACTAAATTTCTTCAAAACTTTTTCTATGTATGCCTTCTGCGACAATCCCAATACCCCTTTTTCTTCTATCTCGATGAATCTCAATTCCCAAGACAAATGAAGCTTCACCGAGATCTTTCATATCAAAGTTCGAGGACAAGAATTTCTTCGTTTCCGATAGCAGATTGACATCACTACTAGCAAGTAAGATATCATCTACATATAGGATCAGGAATATGCATTTATTATTCTTAAATTTCACATAGACACAATTGTCCTCGACATTTTCTTTAAACCCAAAACCTTTTATAGTTTTATCAAAATTCAAGTACCACTGTCTCGAAGCTTGTTTCAAACCATAAATAGATCTTTTCAGACGACATCCCATATTTTCTTTTCCTTTTACGACAAAACCTTTCGGTTGTGCCATATAGACATTTTCATCCAAATCCCCATTTAGGAATGCGGTCTTTACATCCATCTGATGTAATTCTAGATCATAGTGAGCCACAAGTGCCATAATAATTCTAAAAGAATCTTTACAAGAAACTGGAGAAAAAGTTTCATTGTAATCGATCCCTTCTCTTTGGGTAAAACCCTTAGCCACAAGTCGCGCTTTGTGTCTTTCAATATTCCCTTGGGAGTCATATTTCGTCTTATAGACCCATTTGGATCCTACTTTCTTAGTTCCTTTAGGAATATTTTCTAGAACCCAAACCTTGTTGGTTGTCATAGATTTTATCTCATCTTCCATGGCCTGAAGCCACTTCGATGAGAGTTCGCTTCTCATGGCTTCTTCAAAAGTTATAGGGTCATCCTCCATATGGAATTCTTCAGTTTCATAAATTTCATAATCATCTGGAATGGTTGACCTTCTAGTTCTTTGAGACCTTCTAGGAGCCTCTGGCACTTGGTCCATTATGGGTTGTTGTTGTTCTTCCTCATTAGCGACATTTGGTTCTACAGGCTCCTGATGGACAGATTCCTCTTGTTCATTCGTTGTCGCTATGGGAGAATTCACAACAGGCGTTGTCACCACAGCGTCCTGTACTGCTGGTGCAACATCGGTAGCAGGTAACGTAAAGAATGGTTCTTCAACCATCGGAGTAGGTACATGTACCCGCTTCTCCTCAAGGCTAATTTCACGTGTTACCTTGCTCCCCTGATCATATCATCCTCTAAGAACACAACGTGTCTTGTTTCAACAAATTTTGTATATCTATCAGGACAATAGAATCGATATCCCTTCGATCTTTCTGGATAGCTAATGAAATGGCAGCTGACGGTCTTGGAGTCTAACTTTCCAATATTTGGGTTAAAAACCTTTGCCTCAGCTGGACAGCCCCACACACGTAAGTGCTTAAGTGAGGGTTCTCTTCCTGTCCATAATTCATATGGTGTTTTTTGCACCGACTTGCTTGGTACTCGATTAAGTATATGAATGACGGTTTTCAGTGTCTCCATCCATAAACCAACCGGTAGTGTGGAATAACTCATCATGCTTCTCACCATATCCATTAGGGTATGGTTTCTTCTTTTAGCCACTCCATTCTGCTGAGGCTCCCCGGTGTGGAGTATTGAGCGACTGCCATTTTCCTGTAGGAACCTTGCAAAGGGACCTGGAATTTGGCCATACGGGGTATGTCGCCCATAATACTCTCCACCACGGTCTGATCGAACTATCTTTATTTTCAAGTTGTGTTGATTTTCAATTTCGGCTTTAAATATCTTAAATTTATCCAATGCTTTTGTTCTTTCTTTAATTGGATAAATATAGCCATAACGAGAGTAATCATCCGTGAATGTTATGAACGAATCATAACCATCCACGCTTTTCATTGGGAATGGACCGCAAATGTCCGTGTGGATTATTTCTAATACTCTCGTGCTTCGTTTAGCATCTTTCTTTATTTTCTTAACATATTTTCCTTTGATGCAATCAACACATTGTTCTAAATAGGAGAATTCTAAGTGCGGAAGAATCGATTGTTTCACTAAGCATTCTATTCTCCCCCTCGAAATATGGCCCAAACGACAATGCCATAGTTTCGAAGAGACGCTTTCATTTCTCTTCCGCTTCTTGTTCTCATTTGTAGATTGGGAGACATTCACAACATCACATTCATGATTCACATTCTCAGTAAGAGATAATAAATAAAGCTTGACTTATCGGAAGGCAAGACCAACACACTTATCATTATTATCAAATATTTTACATCTGCCATTACCAAAATGACAGCCAAATCCATCATCATCGAGTTTCGAAACACTTATTAAATTTCTACGCAAAGAGGGAACATAGAGTACATTTCTAAGCTTAAGTACAAAACCATTCTTTAATTCTAAAGCTAGATCGCCAATGGCTTCAACTCCAGCTTGTACTCCATTCGCAACTTTAATTGTTCTTTCTCCTCTTTGCAAAGTTCTCCTCCCACTTAACCCCTGTAAAGAATTCAAAACGTGAATTATTGCTCTTGAATCAATCCACTAAGTGGTGTTGAAATAACATAAAAACAGGGATTCATCTACAAATGTGATAGTATCATCACCTTTCTTCAATAACTTTTTTAGGTAGACTGGGCAATCTCTCTTGTAATGCCCTCTTTTGAAACATTCCTTGCACTGGTCTTTTTCAGCATTGCAATATTTTCTGAAGTCCTCATCCTGAGAGTCCTTTTCTTTTCCCTTTTCAATTGCCTTTTCTTGTGGCTTGGAGGGAGAGCCTTTATTCCACTAGGGTTTCCCCTGTGGTTTCTTGTAATAATTCTTTCTTTTATTGTCCTTCACAAGATGAGCTGAGTCACCCTATGAGGACTTAAGTCTCTCTTCCTCCCGAACACACATTGCAATGAGCTTTTCAATGTCCTAGTTTTCAGGTAACATATTATAGTTCACAGCAAAGGTTTCGAATTCTTTTGACAGAGAAAGAAAGACCAAGCGAATGAGGAACTTATCATTGATCCCCAAATCCATTGTCTTTAATTTTCCTGCCATTGTGTTCATTTTCAATATGTGCTGACGCACACCACCACCATTGTATTTTTTAGATATAAGTTTATGTATCATGGTGCTTGCTGTGGCCTTGGAAGACCCAGTAAACTGACTCTTTACCCTTTCGAGGTAGTCAATGGCGGTGATGCATTCTGGGATGGACCCTCGGACTTGGTCTTCAATAGTAGCTTTCGCCACCAACAGGCATTTTCGATTGGATTGAATCCAAAGCCTGTGTTCAATATCATATTTCATTCTGACCTCAGCATGATCACGCTTTCGGGCGTTGAATGCTTCGTCAGTTTCATCAGTTTTCTGTTCCGGTTCCTCTGGAATAGTAGGACACGGGGAAGTAATGGCAAGATCAATCTCTGCCAATGCAAGTTCCAGCTCGTACGTCTCCCGCCACACCCGGTAGTTGGTACCGTTGAGTGGTGGAGTGTTGTTTATACTCACCATTCATTTAACTCCTGAAAT
Organism: Microstegium vimineum; assembly: GCA_022036555.1. Taxonomy (NCBI): domain Eukaryota; kingdom Viridiplantae; phylum Streptophyta; class Magnoliopsida; order Poales; family Poaceae; genus Microstegium; species Microstegium vimineum. Next base: position 18,971,952 of record CM039133.1, read on the forward strand.
TTGTCCAAAGAAAAGTGAGAAACATTCATCATAAAAAATTGCATGTCATAACTCAACGTTGGTCAAATTAAAACATACAATTCATCTATGCAAAATTATACATAACCGTTGGGTAAAAGTCAAATAAATACATAGCAATTCATTATAATAATGTTATTAACAACGTTGGTCAGAAAATAGCAGTACTATAATTTTATCAAAATTTCAAAGAATTCATAATTTGTTCAAAATTAAATTATTCCGTTGGTTTAAATTTAATTAAGAGAGGAATTCTATATTTTCTTCGCAACGGAAACAATAAAAATTATTCATAATCTTATTTTCCAGAAGAATTTAATTCATATTATTATTCTCTGAACGAAAATTATCGTTGGATAAAATTTGTGCAAAGAAAATTTCATCAAAATTCGGTTCAAATTCAAAGTTATTGGTAACTGTTTTTGGAAAATAGAATAAATAAATAAAATTGTTAAAAAAAATATTATTTTCCAGAATATTATTCATATGATTATTCTCTGAACATAAAGATATCGTTGGATAAAATTTATGCAGAGAAAAATGCATCAAAATTCGGTTCAATTTCATTCAAATTCAAAGTTCATTATTTTCTGGAAATAAAATAAATTCAAAAAGGTTCACTGTTCTTTCGCGGGTCGTGGCTAACGAATTAGCCCAGAGGCCAATACGGCCCAGTACGGCCGCGCTCGGGGCTCCCCCCTCCCGCCCAGGCCGCAACGTGGGCCTGGGCCGAGATTTCCTTTGCCCGCCTGGGCCGAATCGAGCCCAGCAGCCAGGAGACAGCTACAGACCGTCGGATCTAGGGTAAGTCGATCCGACGGCCGCGCGTGCTGTTCGCAGGGTCAAAACCCGGTTTCGGCCGGAATTCCCAAACCCTAGAACATTTTCTTCTCTCCCCTTTCCCTTTCTCCCCCGTGCCTGTGAGTGAGAGAGCGGCGGCGGCCCAAGGCGAGCGGCCAGAGAAGGAGGAGGCGCTGTCGTGGGACCCCTCGCCGGAGAGCGTGCTCGCCCACGGCTAAGCACGCCGCCGTCGAGTGGCCCTGCGGCGGTGATGTTCATGCACACACAACCGAGAGGGAGAGAGCGGCGGCGGCAGCGGCCGCCCATGGCAGCGCACGACCGCACCCTGTCCGGAGTAGCGCCGTCGTGGGGTCCCTCGCCGGCAGGCGTGCTCGCCCACGGCTGAGCACGCAGTCGTCGAGTGGCCCTTTGGCGGTGCCGGATTCAGTGCTCAAAGCAAGGTAGGGTTCGTGGTGGCCGACGGTTGGTGAACTAAGTGTCGTCGGCCTTGTAGCTAGGATTCGAGTTTCGATTTCGATTTGCTTTTTTGTTTCTTTTTCCCTATCCTTCTGGTTCGTTCGTTCAGTTAGGGATAGGATTTCGAGTTTGACGGATCGGGTTCCCTGATTGGGTTTCACTGTATACGTTTTCTCATCCCGATCTGGAGTTTTCGTTCTTGTTCGTTCTCCCTAACCCATGTTGTTCTTCAATTACGGTTAGGGTTTCGATTTGTTTGAGCCGATTCGGCTCAGATCCGAATGGATCCCCTCCGTAGGAGGTAGCTCCGATACCATTGTTAGGATTCAGGGATCGTCTAGGAGCGGATCCATTGGGTAAGTAGTAGTAGTTCGAGTAGAGAGTAGATGCAGTTCGTATGATGCCGTGAGACGGAGAGAGATAGAGAGGTAGTGCACAGACCAAAGTTGTCGACTGAAGGTGCAGTAGCGGTGGCGGCGCCGGTAAGGTTGGTGCTGGTGGAATCGCTGCTCGCCTTGGTCGTCGGAGCGTCGGTGCTCGCGTCCTGCATCCGGGTGCTCGCCGACGTCGATGGGGAACCTCGTGACTCGTGTCACGTCTCGTACCTAGCGCCCCGGCCCCCACCTTGTCTTTATAGCGCTGTGCGACGGGGGCCCACCCACCAACTACAAGGTTGGGCGCCCCCGATCAGGACGCAGATCTAAGGCCCGTTAGGCCGTTAGGCCTAAATGGTGGGAGATTAACTTCTAACAAGTATATCAAAGAACACATACGTATGTCTTCCATCCCAACTCATCCATACAAGCAACCACTTCACATATAGAACAATAGCAAGCAAGATGGTGACTTGAATACATTAGCCCCATCATCCTATACTCAGTATATCAAAGAACACACATGCCTTTCATGCCAACTTATCCATACATGCAATGACTTCTCATATGGAACAATACGAAGCAATATGGTGACTTAAATCAACACATATGGCAAGGGAAATACTGAATCAAGAGATGATACCAAGATTTACGTGGAAACCCTTTTTATGGGAAAAAAATACGGACGATAATGAGGCGACTCTACACTACTACAGAATACCAAGATTTACGTGGACACCCTTTTTGTGGGAAAAAAACACGGACGATGGTGAGGCGACTCTACACTACTACAGAATACCAAGATTTACGTGGACACCCTTTTTGTGGGAAAAAAACACGGACGATGGTGAGGCGACTCTACACTACTACAGAAAGTGTAATCGGTGTCGGTTCAAAATCCCGCATGAGGGTTTACATCACTGTCGGTTCATTACGAACCGGCAGTGATTGATGTCCAGAAGAAATCGCGTTTTTAAAATCGAAAAAAAAGATTCAAATTTTTGGAGAGGCCACCAAGAACCCGCGTAAAATTCACGAACGCACTCCGACTGGGATTCAAACCTGAGACCTCACCCTCACGCAGTACCTCCTCTACCACTCCACCCATGACTCACTTATGTCTAAATTCGTTAGTACTTCTTCATATTCTATACTAAACCGAGTGTAAATTGATTGTTTGAGCCACTAAACGAATTCAAATGAAAAAGTTGTGAACTACAAAGTTTCATAACTTTTCGAGATCTACAACTTTCATGTAGCAAGTTTTTTTTCATCCGAGATCGTTTACAAAAATTTGAATTTCAAATTTGACACATTCAAACATATTTTTCGATGACAAGATGATTTCAAATGAAAAGGTTGTAAACTACAAAGTTTCATAACTTTTCGAGATCTACAACTTTCATGTACAAAGTTTTTCCATCAAAGGTAATTTACAAAAATCAAAAAAATTAACGGTACATGTATATCACTGTCGGTTCGAGCCACGAACCAGTAGTGAAAGTGGTCATGATATCACTGCCGGTTCGAGCCACGGATGAAAAAACTTGCTACATAAAAGTTGTAGATCTCGAAAAGTTATGAAACTTTGTAGTTTACAACTTTTTCATTTGAATTCGTTTAGTGGCTCAAACAATCAATTTACAAATCTGATTTTTCAAATTACGAACCGATAGTGATGATGACCTTCACTGCCGGTTCGTGGCTGGAACCGACAGTGAAGATTCATCACTGCCTTCACTGTCGGTTTTGCCAGACTCGGCAGTGATAGACCGACAATGATGTTAAAATCTGTAGTAGTGCTATATAGGTAAATCAAATATTTTTCTCGGGCCTTGCTACTTTACACTATTTTTCAGCGAATGAACAATATTTTTCTTTCATAACAAATTAGCATAAATATTAATATAAATCAAATTTGAGTAAAATAAACAGAGCTAGAGGTGATCGAGATATGATCCAACGAGTGTGGGAAGCGCTAAATACAAGATTTGTGTGCAGCACGTACGTAGTTGGGCAGCGGGGTATGGTCGCGCGGTCCGGTCCGAATGTCCGATCATCGATCCATCGAAATCGAAGTCTTTGGCATTGTGGTCCGTCGTATACACGTATATATGCCACAGGGAGGGACAGGATGGGACCGTACATGCGGTCGGGTTGGGTAGCAGGGTAGATAGATAGCACTGTGGGATGATGTGGCAGAGGTCAGCTCGATCACCGTAGCACGTGACGAAAACTCACGCGTCCAGTGCCCCACGGGCATGAATGAAGTTTTGGTTCAGATTCACCGCGGCCCGGCCGGAGGCGCTGTGCCCTCCTCGATCGTCCTCGGTTTAGAGCGAGCGTGTCAACTAGTAGCTGATGCAGCACTGAGATCGATCACAAGCTATGGTGATGCATGGAAGAAGAAAAAGGGGTCTCTCCCAATCTGCGTGCATGTAAGAGTAATAAAGACTGTAACAGTTGGAGGGCCGGGTGATGGAGCTGATGCTGAGCACATATATATATATATGTTCCTCATGTACGTTCCCCCGGCCCACCGCGTGCTGTAACATCATCAGGCAAGCTAAGGCAAATTGAAGCCCACACTACTCACAGCAGTAGTGTTTCTCCATCATCATCATCATCATCATGCCTCCTTTTTCTCTCCGCCGCGCTAGCTGCTAGCTTCTGAACTGAACCTGATCGATCTTGGCCGGAAACCATGCATGGCTGCTGGCCTGAAGCGGAGGCACGTACGGACGTCAGGCGGCCGGCCACGTACTACTACTGTACTGGCGCACTGCGGCCCATGCATGCATGGATGCCGCAGCACTGCCAGGTCAATCTCGAGCGCAGGCACGGAGAAAGGAAAGCGCCATGCACGTCTCTCCAAATAAATCCCGGTGGACACTGGCGCTGGTGGTTGGCTGCGTCTGCGGGCCTGGCCTGGCCGGCTCCTCTGCGACCGCGACCACTGCCGCACTACTCATCACCCTGCAACGCCACTATGCATCGCTGATCGCTAGCTGCAGGCAGCAGGCATATGGCCCTGCCGGATGCAAACTAGCTACTCAGTCCACAGCAAGTATAGTGGCAACTGGCAAGTGCTTTGTTGTGTGGACAATGTACAGGCCAGTGGCGCCACTGCAGCGAGCGCGGTTGCTTCGATCGACTGACTAGCAGCTGGTCAGCTGGTGTGCGCGCGTGTGATCATGGGCGAATCATTTGTGTAGTTGTGCGTGCATGGCGATGATGACGTCGATGATCGAGGGGGCATGCAGCTCGATCAATTCGATTCGTACGTGGTTGGTGCCGGCCTGGGTGGGGCGGGTACTACGTGGTCGTCTTTGCCGCCGACCGGAGGATATATATATGGACTCTGGAGTGGAGCATTGCATCATTGCAGCCCCTGCAGACTGCAGCTGCAGGCCGGGGGCATCGGAGAGGGATTCATCAATATCATTGCATCCACTGCATGCACTGATCGACCGGCCTTGTAGAAGAACTCTGCATTCATGCATGCATATATATATATAATATATATATGAGTGATGCGTGCTTCGGTACGTCCTGGCAATAATCGATCGATATCAGCTGCCCTGCCTTTCATTGCATTGGATCTTTGCCTGCCACTCATGCGCATGCATGATTCTCGAAGCCCCGCCGCGTCCGATCCGCGCGCGCGCTGTGCAGGGATGGATGGACGACGTACGTACGTACTGGACACCATTGGATTATTATGAAGTTCGAAGTTGATTTAACAAAACATGATAGACACGTACGATTAGCTCGTCCACCTTTCCATCATTTCCCTCTGCTATAGTAAGAAGTTTCCAATGAAACAGCTTCACACATGGTTGCATGAGTACACATAGTTCACCAAAACAAAACAAAACAAAAGGAATCTAGGGAAGCGTTTGCTGCTAGTTCGCAAAAGCACCACCACGCGAACAAGACAAGCATGCATGGTACGTGCTAGCTAGTCTCGAAAAGGAAATTAAAGGCGAGACAAAAAACAGTGTGTCATCCAAACACCAAAGTTAGAGATCCTAACTTGAAGCCACTATGCTGTATATATATGTGTGAAAACTAAAAAATTGACATCTATCTTTGAAATCTTGGCTGTCGCGTACGTCTCAATTCTCAACATATATATTTCAGTCCAAATTAAATCCTATTATTATTTAGTTTGTGCGGTCCTGCATTCCATCGCGCGCTCCATATATATATATATATATATATATATATATATATATATATATATATATATATATATATATATATATATATATATATATCCAATCTACTGTCTCTGTCCCAAATTATAAGACGTTTCAAGAATTTTGGAGAGTCAAACTATCTCAACTTTGACCAAAGTTATATGTCAATATAATAATATTTATGATGTCAACTAAGTATTATTAGATTCATTATCAATTATATTTTCATAACATGTCTATTTAATATCATAAATCTTTATAGTTTTTCTATAATCATTGGTCAAACTTGAGATGCTTTGACTCTCCAAGATTTTTGGAATGTCTTATAATTTGGGACGGAGGGAGTAGCTAAGAATGGGACAGGGAGCTAGAACTGTAAAGACGATCGATAAACACCCTTGTACTGTAGTTGAGTTTTACAGCTAAATGCATGTCTCGTAGTTAAATCCAGATCGAGTGCCGTAGTTCCACAATTAAAAGAAAGAAAGGTTAATCAAAACTGTACGTTAGTTGATGCTAAAGGACACACAGCAACAGCATGCATGTAAAAGCTTGCTAGCAGTGATGAGATGCGCAAAGATAGGGCTTGCAAGTTTGGAGCGCTCCACCGTACGCACCGTTCTTCCTCAAAATCAAAAGGGAACTAAAGCGAAAAAAAATGGCAAGACATGCATGCATGTTCTTGCTTGCGTTGGACCAGGCGAATGAACCCCACAGACGCACATCGGAAAGCGTGCATTTGAGATCATATGTCTTCGTATAATCGTATCCATAGCTATAGCATATATATACTCCCCCCGCCCCTCTCTCTCTCTCTCTCTCCACATCCACTTTCTCCATCTTTAGTTTTTGCTTGTGCTTTTGCAAAGCTAGCTCCCTCCTCCGATATCCATCCTCTCTCTCTAGCTCTTTCTCTCTGCTTTGCATTTGCCATCTCTTTTCGTCTCTCCACACAGTACTGTAGCTAGTGACCACACTGACCGAGACTAGTGTGGTGCTGCTTCCTCTTCGCGGGCTTTTCTACTGCGTCTCCACCGGCCGGGACAAGGGAAGTAGGCGCCCGCTTTGCAGAAGCTCCCCTTTCAACTTCCTGCATGGGATGGGATTAACCTTTTGTATCTACTACAGCAATGGCTCAGAACACCACATGCATGGATCGATTTTACACACGCGTCTTCGTCTAGTTTTTTTTATATAAAAAAAGCAAAATCAGGTTTCACGTGATGCTATCTGTGTTCATCTCTCTCGTTGCTATGCAGATTACTTGACAGCATAGGCCATCATCATGATGTAATAATTAAGTTTATTGCATAAACAAACGTGCATATATAACTCATCAAGACATGTGTTCCCTCTATACTCGCAAAACATGTCATTCAAGTCACATGATTTGTGCTTACCAAGAAGTAATTAATTAGTAAGAGTTATTTTTCTTCTCACACCCCCTTTTTAACTATAGGTTCGTTTTTTAGGAGAAATGACTAGCTATAGCAGCGGGGCGGGAGACCATAGTTTAAGTATTTGTACTATTTCTCCAATTTTTTAAAAAATAGTATAAATATTTGAAATAAAGAGGTTTGGAGGTGCACCTAAAAGGTTACCCCTTTGCACCCCTACTGGTGCATGTATTTCTGTTATCGCGGGACCACAGTTAAAAATATGAAAAAATTGCAAAGCCGAAGTCAAAAGTTAATTCTCAAATTGTCAAAAGGATTAACGTATAACTGGATCACACGTTAACACAGAAAATATACTTGCTAATATAAGTACTATAGACGATAACAGGAAACATAAAGTATTCACCATCTTAATTGGATAGTAAAGCCCGACCTCAAGTAGTATGTATGTTTATATATATCAGGCCTCTGCTTTGATCGCAGGCAGGCTGTAAGCAAATGATGCACACCAAAATCAAACAACGCATATGCATGATCTCCGTCCAACCACGCGTGTGGACAAATCCTACTAGTTTTGTCCAAGACAGATCGATCGACCACAGGCCTTATTTGGTTAGCCATAATTTGGCGAAGTGCCCTTGCTTGCACGTACGTACGGCCGGGTGCAATGCAATAGTGCATGCACACGGGGGCCCCACTTGGCACAGCTCCTACGGCACACATCTTGCCTGACGTATTCACTCTTCACATGAGCTATTTTTATCTTTTTTTTTCTTTTATAGAACCCGTAAGAACAAATGAACAGATGAAGCTAAAATTACTAGTTTCTTCTGCTCGTAGGAGCTCTCTACTAAACGAGCCGTAATATATGCTAATGCAACATCGATCAGATTAACTATCCGAATCTTTGCTGATCTCTGCCCGCATGTGTGCATGAGGTATGGTCCCTACTCCTAGCTAGTCCCTACCATCGATCATGCATTCAGCTCAAATTTACCTTTGTAGAGGGGGGCTTTACACTCTTTTGTGGGTCTTAGTGACCATGTGATGCCAACTCTCGCAGAGTGTTTCATCAACCATTTTTACTGATATATATTTAGATCAGTCTTTTTTATACCACGTTCGGGCCTACTAGCTATGTAGGTCGAATTAATTCTACTAACGCATCAGCTTGTTTATAATCTTATTAGGAGATATATAATTATTGAGAAATTTAACGTTTTATTCCTACAACAAATAAAATTACTTATATTGATTTGTAAGTTTCTTTTTCTTTGTTTATTTTCTAATACAGCCATACGTATTAGATTCATAGTGATCTCGATCTATCCAGTTAAATATGATAACCTTATCCATTATTGACCTATATGTGTTATTGTATTGATCTATATTTCATCCATATCCTCAGTCTGTCCCTTTTACACGACACCCTCTTTGTGTATATTGAAATGACTTGGTTGAATACTAGTTTAAATTATTGTGGTGGCTTTCTTACAGACCATATTATATCATGACGTCATAACGTGAAGATATGATGGAGGACGTGCAATTCAGTCTGCCACGCATTCAGTGCATCTTTTCTGCTTGGAAGCTGCAGCAGATTCACATGAATTGCTTCGTTGAGAAGTAATTCTCCAATTCACAGCATCAGTCTCAGCAGCCGGCCTGTTGGACGAAACAGAGTACAGAGACACAAATCTGCGTCTTTATTTTACCCTTTAGACCAAGCAGTGAGAATCACTTATTTCGAGCAGGCTTCTAGGACAAGAGGAGGCATCTAGATCTTTTACTGGAAGATGCATGCTACAAACAACTTTGTGCAATGTTACTGTTATTTTCTTTTCAGTAAAACTGGTCCAGTGGTTGCAGTCCTCATCTTGAAGCTGGCTTCCTGCGTCAGATAACTATTGATACGATCTTGCAAATTAGCTACAAAGATCTAGCTAGCCCGAAGAAGCCAAAGAGTTCATTTCCAATTAAACTTATATTATAGTAATTCCATTCTAAATAAATTATAGTTCGTTTAACCTTTTTCACCACAAGTTTGATCACTCGTCTTATTCAAAAAATTTATGTAAATATAGTCAAATTTAAAACATTCTTAAAGAACTTTTATTCTTAAAGCAAGTTATAACAAAAAAAAGTGATATTTTTCTTAAATTTTTTAATAAGATGAATGATCAAAATTGGAATAAAAAAAGTCAAATAAACTATAATTTAAAAAGGAGGAAGCATACATCAAGATTCAGAAATAGTATCGCTCAGATGCTCCTTTAATTTGTTATAAATGATTTAATTATTAAATCCAACAACCTATTTCCCCAGCTTATAAATATTATTAATTACCCAGAGAGACCTAAATCTTCATGTAAAATCCACAGTGTAGGTGTTTGTCCCAAAAACAGTTAACTATATCACATACATTTCCATCTCAAGCTAGTTCTAGAGTCATATGCGTAGCATTCAAATACATGTATAAAGAGTAAATACAGGGTTTATCCTCTTATTGAAAGTACACTGGAACTAAATTCAAATAGAAAAGCAGCAGAAACGTGCACGCCGTGGGCTCGTGGCTGGAGGCCCAGCTAGTCCATGAAGCTGGTGCACGCCGCAGTGCACGTTGAACCGTGCACCTGTTGAACGGCAACAAGGGTCGTCAGTGCCGTTTCGTCCGCACGTACGGTGTGGGCCGCGTGGCAAAGGTCCTCTTGCCGTGGCAAAGCAGACGGCGCTCGACGACGATGGTCGATAGATGGATGGAAACGGAGATATGAATGTTACTATTTACCATTTTTTTTAGCTACGAATACGAATATGAAAGTGCATAATTAACTAGCATAATTAGTGTTAACTTAATTAATTCATTAGTTATATTAAAAAAATTTAATTTAAATTTATATATACTTATTAATATTTTGAAATTATATTATTAGTTTGTACTTTTAAATATCTTAATGGTACATATTAGTAATATTACAAAATTAATATTTTTGTTATTAGTCACATAAATAAAATTTAGATAGTTTTACCTAGTATGTTCTTGAGCAATAACTTTTGCAAAATGTTATAGAGAGAAATAACTTGTACAAAATTAATACTAGATGTTATTGGATATTTACAAATATGGTTGTAGAATTCGATATTGAGAATTTCAAAAAAAAAAGTATTCAAGCACATTAATTTAGTATCTATATTAGAAAATATTATAAAAAGGAAATATTTATCATTCATTTTGTATTATAGAAACGAATATAAAAAGAAATATTTATAATGCAAGGTGGCCCGCCACAAGAAAACTTCATTAATCAAAACATCATATAGCTCGCTCCCCTTGAGAGTTGAGACAGCACTTGAGGTCGGCCAGGCCATGCGCGCGTGAGCACTGGCCAGTGGCCACTGCCGGATGAAGGTCTGCTGAAACGTACACGTCCTGACTGGCTCCTCCTCCTCCTGGATCGGTGTACCAAGGAGGAGGGCGAGCTGATGATTGATTCTGGCCGGTGTTCTGGCAAGCATGGATCGGACGACACACAACAACATACATCACCCATAATTCTGTTCTGGTAACACTTAGATAGCGGATGCTAGCTGCTGTGTTCTTCTTACTTATTTACCGCGACTCGATCTCTGTTACAGGTTCTGGTGACACTTCGATAGCGGACAGCTTTTTGTAGTTACTGTGGAATGATGTTTCTTTCAACACTGAAGCCGGTTTTTCAATCATTATTTTAAACATTTCTGGCTAGTTTATATTTTTGTTGAATAAAACTCTTATAGCCTTATAGGTGTTGCTCAATTGAAAGTTGATACTCCTTTTCTTTCCAAGAACCCTGAAACGACAGCAAAAGTTTAAGGGTCCGATGACTTTTCTCCCTTTTGTTTTAGGGCCCACTGATATTGCCAGCTCATGCACTTCTCACCAGGATTGTACCAACGCCTGGCCCAATAAGCCCCATATCTGAGACAGCTGTTTGTAACGCTACACACTGCTTGGTTTTTTTTTTCCCATTTGATACCATTTCTGCTTCTTCCTTGCCTGGTAATTAAAAAATGACAGCACTAGACGAATGAAATCAAATCCGTGGCCCGTGGGGCATTATGCTGTTATTTCCACTAAGTAACTTTTACTAGTGGATTACTGTACTTTAGAAAGTTACCGTGCGGGAAAAGCCCAAGATCTCGGATGATTAAACTTTTATCTTGTCATCTGTCACGCCCTCTCATCACCCACCACCATCTCATCTCTCCTAGCTAGTAAGACGCATATTTACAATTTATTCCCTGGTAGGCATGATGCATGCAGATACTTGTTAATTTGCTAGTGTAGGGAATGGGCAACAAACCAACAACAGGGGAATAATCTGGATGACCCTGAGCATATAGTGCGTGTCATCGGCGAATCATAATTTTTTTTCTTTGAAAAGTATGTACAACAAGAAGATGCAAATTAATTATCTCTACATCTCCATCTTCAAATATAGTGAATATCTTTGTGTCGTTCTATGTCAAATTATTCTAAATATGACCAAAATTAAAGAAAATAAGAACACCATTTAAAATTATATATGAAATGAGGGTCACTAGATATATTATATAGTATGAATTTGTATAGTTTAATTACCTCTTTTTGATGTCATAAGTGTCAATACCCTTACTATAAACTTAATCAAATCTAGAGTAGTTTGACTTAGGATAATATAGACTCAATCCCAAGTATCTTAGGTAGATACCATATCTGTAAGCTTATATAGGTATGTTGTATTCTCTAGATTCTAAATTATAATTTATTCTGGATTTTTTAAGGTATAGCTTTTATTAAGTATCTAGACATAATATACATTTAAGTGTATAAAAAACAAGGAAAAAAATAGCCCGCTATTTTTGTCGCTATAGCCCGAAATAGCTTGAAAAAAATTGTGCCGCTATTTGCGTTCATGCACAATTTTACCACTAAAGTCCGCTAATTACGGTTTATAAAACGCTAAACACCTTGGTCTTAGCTCGCTATTTAAAACATTGATAAAAAACAATATATCTAGAAAAAATGATTTATAATTTGAAATAGATTATATTTATATATATGTTTTTACCTTTTTTATTTATTTGTCGCCCATCTTGTCTTTTGTCCCAGGAACTTGTGATGGACATCTACTGTTCTTTAATTTTGGTATGGTGATATCACTGACAGTGGTCCATTTGGATTTCGTGCGTGTACATAGTACATCTTCACGCATGCATTTGGCCAAAAACATGTACTTCTTTCTATCCTCACCTTTCATCAAATCAAAGTAAATTAAATGGACTGGCCACACGAAAAAGATGGATGGCTCCTCACCTGCAAATGCTACACCTGTGTGGTGCTTCTTCTTGGGGCTCTGACATGTTGCCGCTTGCCATCCTCATGTACTCATGCAGACATGCACAACCAGGTGGCACCAAGTGTAATGCGCATCATCTATGCAGGGTTGAGATTGGTTCACCTCAATTTCTTCATTTTATGTATGTTTTTTTTGCTTTATCAAACAATATAATATATGCAGTTATATTGCGCGTCTCATAATAAATAAAGCTGCTTTATTTATTTATTTTACGAAATATAAAGCTCTGACGTTACGTACAACTTGAATTCAAGTTCTTTTAACTGCAGTAGAAATTAAAAGCTGAACCATCCTGAATTTTGATCAAACAAATTGCATTGTGTCGCTCTCTCCTTTGTACACAAAAGATCTGTCAACTGATGACAAGCTTAATGAAATAAAATAATGTTGGTCGAATTTACACATATCCGTCGCTAAAAATGTTAACGGAAGAGACATTAACATAAAGAAAAATGTGATGAGACAACACGTCTTTTGGACCAATTTGTCATGACAATACAAAAGAACGTGGAGCCCTTTAATCTGACAGTGATGCGCTCAGTTAAGCTACTATGGTAACACAGTGGTTACCTGATATATAACTGATCAGCATAGACGCTGCGGCCGTGCGCCAACCTACACAGTGACAGTCCAACTAGGGGGTCTTTATATCCCTTCAAAATTTCAAAACTTTATAAGATTTCCTAGACACATGAATGGTTGGAGTATTAAATATAGATAAAAAATAATTATTTGTATAGTTTGTATGTAATTTGTAAAACAGATATTTTAAGTCTAGTTATTTTATGATTGGACAAGGCTTTCGACTCATGCAAGGTTTTCGAGACTTATAAAGAATTTTCGGAGGAAGACGTTGTAAGGTCCTATCCCAAGGCTAGAGGGGGGTGAATAACCTAATCTGATATCTTAAAACAAACTCAACAACAAGTTAGACAATAAGGTGGCGAAGCTTTGACTAGCGAAAGCAAACTAAAGGATGCGAAGCCTCCTATCACAATTGCTATCTAATAGCTCTAGGATCACTCAATTCCTACTCAAGTCTATAAGCCCTCTAGGCACAACCTAATATACTACTTGCAAGTATGAAAGAGATAGGTTGGGTGATTATACCGCCGAGTAGAGGATTGATCCAATCAAGTTAAGAGTTCCAAGAACACCAATCAATCTCACAAGGATGACACTTGATTTTTCATCAAGGTTCACTAGTTTGCCCACTAGCTACATCCTTGTTGTGTCGGCTCACTTACTTGAAGGTTCAAGAGCTAATTGGCATCACACGTCAAACCCGTCACCGGGTGCCTCCCAACCAACACAAGATAAGGGCTCTCCAAGACACGCGCAATCCACTAGAGTTACCTTTGCGATCTCCCGCGGGGAAGGCACAAGAACCCCTCACAACCTTCACTTGTGGTCGATGAAGCACAATCACCAAGCTTCTCGAATCCACACCGCTTACTTCAAACCGTCTAGGTGAAGGTAATCACCAAGAGTAACAAGAAACTAACAGCGGTATCACTCCCAAGTGCCACTAAGATGAATCACTCATGCAATGCACTTGAACACTCAAATCTCACTCAAATGGATGATCAAAATCAACTAAGAGATGAGTGGGAGTGTGTGTGGTTTGCTCACAAGAGTATGCAGCAACCAAATGTGCAAGAGAGATTCCTAGAACTAGTCACATACCCTTATATAGCCTCCTCAAAGAAACTAGCCGTTTTTTCCCTTTTTGGAGCTGCAAACCGTGACCACCGGACCACTTTTGGTCATACCATCGGACTATAGCAGGTGGTCCGGTGCCTTTCAAAAACTGACCATTGGCGCGCTGGAAGTCACCGTCGGACCACTCGCCATGGTACGGACCTTGGTCCGACGCTTTGGTCTCAGTCAAAGCCTGAGTCTAGTAAGCACCCATGCTCCGGACTCCTGGTCTGGAGCTCACCACCGGACCACATCCTCTGGTCCGGAGCTTCTCCAGTCCTTTGACGACTTCACACAGTGAGTGCCAGTGCTCTGGACCACCAGTCTGAAGCTGACCACCGGACCATTGCGTCTGGTCCGGAGCTTGCCTTGATCTTCTACTGAGCCACCAGACTTTGAAAACTGGTCGACTAATGGTCCGACGCACCACCGGACCACTAGTCTGACGCCCTTCTGACTGAGCCCTGCCTAAGTCTGAACCACCAGACCACTTCCAATAGTCCGGTGCTCACATACAGACTGGTCCGGAGCTTCTGTCTTGATCAGAATCTTCTTCTCTTTCTTTCCTTGATCTCATGTGCCACCACCAAGTGTTTTACTGACTTGTGCATGTGTGTGGCATATTTTAACAAGTTTTACAAGGTTGCTCATTAGGATTAGATGCAATGCATGTAATGAACTCCTAATGGCACTTGATAGGTGTAACCACTAACTATTTTTCCCTCTTTATAGTACGGTTACCTATCCTAAATGTGATCACACCCACTAGGTGTCTTGACCACCAAAATAGAAAAGCCCTATTATACATTTTCCTTGAAAAGCTTTAAGGACTCCTCTCTCTTCTCTTCTTCTCCAAGTGTGGAACCTTTGCTAGCTCTCTCCTTAGCCACCTTTGCTTCATTACTTGTCCCCTTTTCTCTTCTCCTTGTGTACTAAGCCTACTCAATACTTAGAGCTAGGTTAGTACTTAAGTTTCATCAATTACCCAAAACAATAGAGATCTTTCAGACGTAATTCAAGAGACAACTACTATATTAAGCTCTTATTGAAACAAATACTCCTTCTACCCAAAATAGTTATGATTCAAAATTTTATACCAAAATAACTATCATTCTCACTTCTCGCTACACATTCTCTTCTCTAAATACACTTTTTTCAATACATATCTATCTATACTTTTTAAGGGTAATTTAGACTTTCACCTTCTGCATTGGTCTCACTGAGAGAGTTTAAAACGAAGTATTATAGGATGGAGGGAATTTCTAGAATAGGTGTTAGTCAAACTTTTTTAAGTTTGATGATTTTTATATAAAAAAAGTAACAACACACTACCGGATACACGCGCTTTGCCGAGTGCTAGGGGCACTCTGCAAAGCCTATTTTCCCCTCAACAAACGCTTTGCCGAGAGCTGCTCTCGCTAAAGAGCACTCGGCAAAGGTTCTTTGCCGAGAGCCTGCAAAGATTGAACAAAAAAAACAAGAAAATAATAGCAATTTTTTTTTAAATTGGGGGAGGCTGGCAGCAGCCCTTTTGGCAAAGAGCACTCGACAAAGGTTCTTTGCCGAGAGCCTGCAAAGATTGAACAAAAAAAAACAAGAAAATAATAGCAATTTTTTTTAAATTGGGGAGGCTGCCACCAGCCAATACCCATCGATCTCCATTTAACTTGCATTTTAAGCTTTGTCTCGCGGAATTCGAACCCAAGACCTCTGTCTCGCATGTCCCCTCCTTTAACCACTACACTATCACTTTCTTCATATATTGTGCTAAACCGATTGTAAATTGCTTGTTTGAGGCCCTAAACGAATTCAAATGAAAAGGTTGTAGACTACAAAGTTTTATAACTTTTTGAGATCTACAGTTTTTGTTTAGAAAGTTTTTCCATCTGAGGTCATTTACAAAATTTGAATTTAAAATTCTTAAAATTCAAACGCAATTTTGAATGACAACATGATTTCAAATAAAAAAGTTGACAACTACAATATTTCATAACTTTTCGAGATGTACAAAGTTTATTTTGGCTGTTTTTTCCATCCGAGGTCATTTAAAAAATTCAATTTTTAAAATTTTGAAATTCAAACGCAACTTTGCATTAAATATTAATTCAAATAAGAAAGTTGTCAACTAAAAAGTTTCATAACTTCTCGAGATCTACAAAATTTATTTGGTTGTTTGGCCATATGTTCATCCGACATGATTCTTCTAATAATATCGTAAACTACGAGAGAGATATGTAAGATTTGTGAACAAATTTACTTTCACTTTGTCATATGAAGAAATGAGCAAAACAAACTTTGTACATCTTAATGAGTTAAACAACTTTGTAGTTCAAAGTGTTTTTCATTTGAATTAATTTACTGCTTCAAAATGTATTTTGAAAATTTCTTTGCCGAGTGTCGAAAAAAAAACACTCGGCAAAGAGCTCTTTGTCGAGTGTCAAAAAAAGCTCTCGGCAAAGAAGCTTCTTTGTCGAGAGTCGAAAAAAAACTCCCGACAAAGGCTTTGCCGAACTTTTTTTTACTCTCGGCAAAAAATTCTTTGCCGAGCGCCCGAAAAAAACGTTCGGCAAAGAATATAACTCTCGGCAGCTTTCGATTTTCCGGTAGTGACATCTATGACAAAAATAAGCATCTTATGAAAGTATATTATATGGTAAATCTAATGATACTAATTTAATATCATAAATCTTAAATTTTTTCTAGAAATTTTATTAACATTCAAAAATATTGAATTAAGACAACTTTATGTGTATATTTATTTTGGAGTAGAGCTAGAGTACTGTAACAGGACACTAGGATCCATGCATGGAACTGTTCGCTATATGTGCACCATTTTTTTAGCTTGGTCCATATTAAAGGTAGCTAATCTACTACTCCTATATTGCAAAGATCCACTCAGAGGGCCTCCTCCGATCAGGTTTGAGTATTTGCCAAAAGTGATGTCATCATAGATCAGGTGATGTCATCAGCCCACTAACCCTCATTTATCTCCCTACTAGCTATTTCATTTTGAAATAGGAAAAAAGTCGTAGCACCTAAACCAAGTATCATAATTAAAATCCAATTGCACCATGGTGTTCCTCGCAAAAAACTCTTCAAAACAAGACCTCAAATGGATATATTTCGATAAGATATATTTCGATAACTCTCGCGTGCGCCTCCATGGTCGAATCAGTGTTTCTTAGCAAAAATGTAGTAAAACTAAATATCACATGAATTTTCTAAGGTCTTCCAAAACGCCTCAAGGAACCATACACAAAACTACTAGAACTCTTGGGAGGGGAGATGCCCCTCGGGTATATTATGAGAAGTGGGTTCGTTTGAGTGAAACCTCGGGGTTAAATGCTTAAAAAAAACTAAGGTTTACGAGGACCCTCTAACTAGGCTCCACCGAAAGCCGGTCACTCCCCCGGTCGTCGTAGTTGGCCATGGCTCGCCATGACTTTGGAATACCCAAAACTAGTGTTTATGAGAAAAACGTGGTAATACTACATATCACATGGATTTTCTGAGGTTCTTCAAAACGCCTGAATGATCCATACACAAAACTTTTAGAACTCCTGGTAGGGGAGATGCCCCTCCGGTATATTCGGAGGAGAGGGTTCGGTTGAGTGAGATCTCGGGTGAAATGTTTCGAAACCACTAAGGTTTACGATGACCCTCTAACGAGGCTACACCGAAGATCGGTCACTCCCCCAGCCGCCGTGGTTGGTCCGTGGCCCGCCATGGCTCTGGAATATCCGCTGCAAGGTGCGGGGTATCCACCTAGTATATAAAGAACAGTGTAACCTACCAGAACCAGGTAGGATATATATTTGTTTGAACCTTTTTGGACCCTAATTAATGTTGGGCAATCCAGTTTTTCACGATACATGATCTACTAGCTGCTTTTCAGAATCTCCAGTTGGAGCAAACAGTTCTCAGTCCTTATGCGCAGTTATGGTTTGGTCAAGGTCACATTCTCCATAT
The DNA here is from genome assembly GCA_022036555.1 of Microstegium vimineum. Lineage (NCBI taxonomy): Eukaryota > Viridiplantae > Streptophyta > Magnoliopsida > Poales > Poaceae > Microstegium > Microstegium vimineum. Next base: position 18,990,248 of record CM039133.1, read on the forward strand.
AAAACAAAAAAAAAAATCAATGCAAACTTTAAGAAATCAGAAGACAACAACAAAACCAGTCTTAGGATCTATGGTCTAGCTACTATATGGCTCGTCATGGTAGATGACCTAGCTAGGTACGCTATGTAGGTGCGTGGCTGGTAGATAATCTGTCAGCACTCCATGCGCTTACAAACCATCATCACTTCTTCTATAATTAAGGATTCATTCATTCACTGTCACTGCAGTAGTGCAGTTCGATCGCCCGGCCCCCTCTAGAACACCCGCGGTAATCATATCCCCTCCCCACTCCCACCCAAAGTAAGCAGTCCAAATCAGCTGTAAACCTCCGGGGAAACACTCATTGCGCCTAAATTAAATAATGCCGGCCCAAACTGCAGCCGCCAATCAAGCCATCTGCATAACAACGGATTCGAATCCTCTCCAGGTGGGGTAATCGACATCGCATTGCGATCCCCTAATCATGTCGTGATCCCTTGTTCATCCAAAACTGCTACTCACATAAAACTACTTTAATTTGTTGGATACTTGAAATGACAAATAAAGAAAAATGCATGCGTCAAAATGGTCCAGTTGATTGTTATTATTGTTCGATCAAATATATATATATATATATATATATATATATATATATATATATATAACCCACCACATCAGTCAACGACGGCATATTGGATGATTTGGCGCGCGCGCATACATATATATATATATATATATATATATATATATATATATATATATATATAACAGTTCCTGCTTTGTTCGTTAGCTCGTTTGCTTGCCGACCTCGCCCAGTTCAAAATGCCATGTAACACAGGGCGCCCATGGCCGGTTCTGCGCTTAGTTTTAGATAATGGATATCAAGATATCCGGTCCCTACATCCTTGGATGTACACAGCCCAAACTTACAGAATTCCAACATCAAAAAAGAAAAAGAACAAACCAATATTCTGCGCTTAGTTGTAGTGGAGTGTGCCACCTTCTTATATGAATCATATATATGTTGATGGATTGATGACCACCGTATGACATGGCCATCTGACTTCACTGGGGGACGGCTGGCAGCTCAAAGGTCCGCTAAAAGCCTACAGTTGAATCGGTAGCTACTTGTAATTGTAGCAAACGACTGTTGGCGTAATCATATCCTGACAAAGTATTACTAAAGACAAGAAAGTGTGTGGAAGGCGGGAGAAGTTTCAGTTTGAAACTCGAGAGCTCAGTCAGAGCGGTGACCATGCCCACGTCCTCGACGGTTCTGAAGACTGTGTTTTTCAGTAATGTGTATCCATGCTTTAGGAGGTGTTTTTCCTGTAAAAAGGTGTCATGATCTCCATGTATTAGGAGAGGGGACATCCGTGCATGTGTGTTATCTCTTGTAAGTCAGTTAGGCATTGTGTCGTGTAAGAACTCGATAGCTAAAAGGGGCGCTGTCCACCCTGTCGCCAGGGGCGGAGGACCTGGTAGGGTGAGGTAGGGCAGTCGCCCTACCTTGACTCAGCCGCAAGTCCTTACCCCAAAGCGATTCCGCTGGTAGTCAGTAGCCATGCACAGTTTGGAAGTTCGAATATCTGAGTCTGGATACGAATGCTGCCCAGCCGAAGGTAGAAGATGAGCAGTTGAGACGAAACGTTTACTTGGGCTGTGGGCTGGGCTTTGATTAGTTTAGGACGCTATTGGTCTACTGTAGAGTCTGACTCCGACGATCTGTGATCTCGCCCTTTTGTCTTCTCCATCGTGAACTTGCGAGGGAACCGTGTTTGGCGATGTGATGAGATTGTGAGGGCACCGGCCATCAAGGAGGCGTCAGGCGATAGGCCAATAGTTCGGCACTTCCTGGTTCGTGCACTTTCTGCTCCTTCTTGCTCCTCCAGCAACAAGGTTAGAACTTGCAACAGGCCCAACAGTATTAGATTGGCGCCGTTCATCTTCAGTTGTCAGTTGTTTACTTATGCCTTGAAATAATCAATTTGTTCACTTCCTAAATGCTTTTTTTTATATATTTTGTGGTGGACGACCATGATGTCTTTGTATGAATTATTTTAGGGCTTGTTCGGTTAGCGGTGAATGACACCAAGAATCATTTATACTATTAAAAGTTTATATAAATTATCTAACAATCTTACCGTAATTTTTTTTTCTGGGAGTCATTCCTAAAAAGAGAACAGAGCAGAGATAGTAATACTTTGCTATCTATGTTATTGATTTTGCCCTACCTTAAATTTTTTCTGTCCTCCGCCACTGCCTGTCGCCATGGTGCTAGTTGCCTGAAAACCCGCTGTGTTCATCGTGTTCTTGCATTCTGTTTTGTTCGATCCATCCACTGATACAACAATTGATCGTGATCCTCGTTCTACAAAGACTAAAGGTCCTGCTTGAAATTGCATATATAAAAATTGATTATAATTTTGGCAATAAAAAAATCTCTAGTATAGGAAATCAAAGTGTTTTTGGCAATTCTGATTGTATGACAACTGGGAGTCAACAATGACATATGTTTCCTCTACTTCCTCATATCACCCTCGATTGCTCTATCTCACTCAGCCATCTTTCGTCGCCAGAGACATTTAGCTCCGAACTCCCACGCCTCCATCACCGCCTCTATCTAAATGCTTCTTGGCCGACAAAGGGAGCAGGGAGCATCGCCACCGACCGTGCTAGTGTGGGGTGGTTGGGCAGCGAACAAGCGGCGGAGCAAACAAATGAGGAGCAGTTTGCCTCCGATCGAACAATCCCACGTGGGGGTGGCGATAGAGCTTAGCCCAGCGTGGCGGGCAGCGGGGAAGCGGGCGGGGAGCAGAGGGGCAACTAGTGGAAATTCACTTGTGCTAATCGCGTGGGAGGCCGCATTAGTACAAAAAATGTTGCTATACTAGTTGAAGTGCTATTACTTTGTCCGCTCGATTCTAGACAATCTAAAAACATACAAGAACATTTAGGTTGGAGTCTTGATTATTTTCACATACAGTCCAATCATAAGTAGTTCTAAACACAATGCATAGTGGACGGAGGGAGTGGCCATAGCGAGAGCCAATCGTGAGTGCATATTAATTTGCTTTGGTGAATACAAAAAAATAAGCACTTTGAGGATTTGAGCTCATGGGCTCTAGCACAAATAACACCTCTCTATAACTGCACAAGCATTCATTTATGATGATATAGTATATAGGACGCTATCTTTTTGTTAATATTTTGTTATCTTGTATTGAACACTTTAGTCCTAAACGAATTCAAATCACAAAATTTTCTACTTCTCAAGTTCTACATTTTCAATAAAGGAGGTGTCTACATAAAAGATAGTTTGATTTTTTTTCCAGAATTGGAATCTCAAAATCATTGAAATAAAAAACTTGTTAACTGTAAAGGTGTATATTGTGTTGAGAACTATGCCATTTGAAATTTTAGAATATATAAAAATTTATAAGAAATATGAATTACTTGACTAAAAGACTTGTTAAAAACTCTCTCCATCCTAAATTATTATAAGTCATTCCAAGAATCTTAAAGACTCCAAAGATTTCAAGTTTAACCAAAATTATAGAAAAAAATTATAAAGATTTATAACATCAAATAGGTATAGTAAAAATATAATTGATAAAAAATCTGATGATACTTAGTTGATATTATAATTGTTATATTATTTTATATAAATTTGATCAAACTTAATATACTTTAACTTTCCAAGTTTCTTGGACTGACTTATAAATTGGGATGGAAGAAATAAAAACATGTGTATAGTATTGGGAGCCACTACTTTTTATGTAGATCTTGTTAACATCCAAGATTATTCAAAATTTTGAATTTCAATATCAATGAGCTTAATACAAATTTTTGGGACTCTAATTTTTTTCAAATAAAAAAAATATATCAACTAAATTTTTTTCATGATGTACAATTTTAGTATAAAGTGTGCCTTTATCTAAATTCATATTAAAAATTATGAATTTATTTGAGATAAATATTTTTAAATGTGGACCTGTTAATCAATCATCTAGAGGATGACACTTAGACTATCAGCTTATATTAATATCATTTTTCAGAGGCAGGCATTGTAAGAAGCCCACCTCTGTTAATTGTTGATTAACAGAGGTGTCTCTAAAAATGATTAATACATGCAAGCGGTGTTTGTCTGGAGGCCACATGACAAATTTATAGAGGTGAAACCATAAATTGTTTTTATAGTAGTGATATAGAGAGTAGAGTGTGGTGGCAAGTGTGGAGAGAGGAGTAAAATTTGGGTCAAGGATAGGAGAGACGATATGACAATGAGTGCCGCAAAAGATTTGAGTTTCAGCCACTGGTGTGGGGGTATATATGTTTGGAGGTATCTTCACATATTGAATAATGCCGATATAGATAAGTATATGTGTCTAGTTGTGAAGCAAAAATTATATATGGACAAAAAACGCCATCTTCTAGCTAGGTGAAAACATGAAAACCATTTTTTTTAAAAAAAAAAATATGTTTTGAGTCATTTAAAAATTCCAAACCTTATTAGTACATCTATCTGCTCTACTCTCGCGAAAAAGTAGAAATGCAAACTTTAGTTTCAGCTGAGGGTTTGCGGTACGAGGATACTGATGATTGCTACGCGGTCTCACGGCACGTGTGTGTTCCCAAATTGGGGGCGTTGGGGAGACGGACGATTGCAACCACACACGTACTGGCAGGGACGCGATGCCACAGAATCCCCGACGATGCTGCTGGCGTCCGTCCCGGCGGACCGACGTGGTGTCTCAACCTCGCGGCCACTTGGAGAGAAAGCCCGGACCCTACGGCCAGATGCTGTGCAGTGTGCACACGGTGGACCACGCCCGCGCCTGTACGTGGCCACAGAAAATAGTCTCTCTCTCTCATATATAGTATACAACATATAGTTTAGAATAAGATTTAATTTAAACATTAAAAATATAAATTATAAATAACTTTTAAGTTGTTAAATCTGAAAATGTAAAAATTATATCAATAGATTTTAGAAAAATATTTTCATAAAACTATATATATATATATATATATATATTATTTATAATAAATATATTTTAAAAAAATGATCAGTCAAAGTTAATGTGTCAGTCTAAAACGACATATTTTACGAGTACCAAGAGACTACACACGGAGGTTTGTTTTGCATGATTATTTATTTATTTATATATGGACGTATGTGCTACCATGCGGCCTGCCTGCCTACCTGTTGCCATATCCATGGTCACGGGAGCGCGCGCGGCCGCCGGCTTGCTTTGCTGTGTACTACGTACGTACGTGCTGCTGGCTGCTTATTATTATTGGTGATGATGATGAGATGCAGGGAAAGGGATAATGGACCGCATCGATCGAGCCAATGCCAAATCATGCCGCGGTGCTTTCGAAATTATACTAATTAACAACGATGTGATCGGTTCTCAGTTACAATTACAATGTGACTGATTATCGTCTTCGTTGTACGTGTCGCGGCCCTTCATAGCTCCATGGCTTGCTCCGTTTAATTTTGATGTGCAAGGACTACGTTAATTCGTACATGGCCGGCGACAGGGGCAGCTTCAATTAAGGGAGGCGGCCTTCATGAATGAGCTAATAAACACTAGAAATTAAGAGCTAATGAAGGATTAATAGAGGCAGTAATAGGATGTTGGGGGTGCCAGGCCCCCCTAGCCCCTCCCTTCCGCCCCTGTCTGGCGATGTATGTATATGTATCCATCTATACATACAGTTTTATCAATTCTTGGAATTAATAATGATTAGAAAACTCAGAGATTATTAAGATATATTATTAGAACAATATATATATTTTCGACGGCGCTCATTTCTTTTGTTGATATGATGAGGGATTATTAGGGTACGTGTTGCGTGCATCTCTTGTGAATATCACACGCGTATTATTAGTTTATGAAGACCTTGAAAAAAAACATAACGTGAGGTTCACAAGAAATTTGAAACGGCGCTGTACAATCCATCCATGTTTTCTACAGACATGCGGAATTAACCTAGTGTTCAAATTCTTCAGTCATTTTAAAAATACGCAAATTGAGTTTACATCATATGGTTATGATTAATTAATATGTATAGCCGGACTTATAATAAGGGACTCCGCAATGGACTAAGCTCAAACAAACAGGTCCTCAATTCTTCGGTGCTCATATTTTTTTAGATTATTTTTATTAGTATATATACAATGGCACTATTCTTTTAATAGTGGACAACATGCCTAGCAAAGTTACAAGGTGAGTTGCTAACCACTGCACCATAGTGTTACTTTTGTCTAGATTTAGTTTTGGTTCCCCATATATAATATTAAACCGAGTGTAAATTACTTGTTTGAAGCACTAAATGAATTCAACAAAAATGTTGTAAACCACAAAGTTTCATAACTTTTTTACATCTACACTTTTCGTTTAGAAATTTTTTCCATCCAAGGTCATTTATAAAATTTGAATTTTAAAATTTTGAAATTCAAACGCAGTTTTGACAAGATGATTTTAAATAAAAAAAGTTGTCAACTACAATGTTTAGTAAATTTTCAAGATCTACAATGTTTATTTTGGTTGTTTTTCCATCTGAGGTAGTTTGAAAATTTTGAATTTTAAAATTTTGAAATTCAAACACAGTTTTTTCATGACAAAATAATTTCAAATAAAATAGTTGTCAACTATAATGTTTCATAACTTTTTGAGATCTGGAAAGTTTATTTTGGCTGTTTTTTTATCTGAGGTCGTTTGAAAAATTCAAATTTTAAAATTTTAATTTCAAACGTAGTTTTGCATGACAAGATGATTTCAAATTAAAAAATTATCGGTTTCATAACTTTTTGAGATCTACAAAGTTTATTTTGCTATTTGGTCATCTATTCATCCGACATTGTCGTTAGAACATTATTCATAAATCTTATATATATCTCTCTTATACAATAGAGATATGTAAGATTTGTGACTAAAAGAGCCCTTTGTTTCATCGCCTCCGACTCCTTGCGTCCATAGCAAGTAGTGACATTCTAAACATAACCATAATATTGGATCAAAACCTTATCTAAAACGATTTCTTTTACTGTAAAGAAGGAGTACATGTACATGTTCTAAAAGTAATGTGAGCATATAACGTATAAAAGAAACATTATTGGAAAAAGTAATGTGAGCACAACAAGTCAACGACTAGTTGGCATATATGGCGCCACACTTGCATTCAGCTCTTGTATACGTGTGCATTATACAGTAGCACTACGTGCTAGCTAGATAGAGACGAGACTGTGACACATGTAGCTTAACACGAGAACCAACGAGGCAAATTAAGATCAAAGGCTAAAGTTTTCATACTTACGAGGATCGATGGGAGAGCAATTGTCCTAGCTAGCACTAGCTAACTATTCGGTTTATCCATCCAAAATTTTGTAATAATGGATTGTGTACATCTTTAAATGTAGAAGTCAGATTTTGTTATCGTTAATCTAAAAAAAGCTAACTACTCAGTGGATCGAGTCACTCGTGAATCGTGATACGTGCTTGCCTCACTAGTGACGTCATTTCCGGGCCTCTTTTCACCGACCTGACGCCGACCGGCCGGCGAGGTCGATCGATCGATCGAACGCGTGGACTTGCCACCAGCTCGTTCATAAACCAAATCACGTAGTCCCGTTCAGCGTTCTAGCTTGCACCGCCCTTATGCCCCTTGCTTCATGTACATTATATTGTTTGCTAGTAACTAAATACAGTAATATAATACAATATATACTCCCTCCGTATCGGAAATAGAAGACGTTTTAGACAAAGTTTGAGTCAAACATTGGGAATATAAATCATCTATAACTTTTAAATTATTGAGTTTGTAAATGTAAAAATTATATGAATAGATTTGTCTTGAAAAATATTTTCATAAAAGTATACATATATCATTTTTCCATAAATATTTTTATAAAAATAAAGGGTCAAAGTTGTGTTTTAGAGACCGTGTAGCTGTCTTAAACGTCTTCTATTTCCGATACGGAGGGAGTATATAGAAGATATCTTCTGGGAAGTGTAAGCTCTTTGGTAAGTGGGAGGATCGTGTCACGTGTGAATCGTGATCCAAACAAAGGTTTCAACTTGGGAGCAAAAATATACAAAGACCATATGTCCATATGAATTTGATGAGACATGAAATTTCATCTACTAGCTTATCTAGCAGAATGGGTATCACTTTGCTGTGACCATGCATAGTTCTGTTGGATTCAGTGAGCCTGATCGAACTAGAGAACCACCGCCACGTAAAATATTAAGTGTGTCCCAAGGAAGCAATATGGGTGACTGATATTTATATATATACTATATATATATTTATCCTTAGGCATCGACAGTGGTATAAGCCTAATTAAACTAACCTCTCTAGGAGTGCTATCTTCTAGCAAAAGCTCATAGTATGACTCACATAACACTTTCACATGATCTTAGAATGTGTGTATCTCACATAACACTTTCACATGATCTTAGAATGTGTGTATGAGTCTAACACTTGATTAAAAGCTGAATTTTCTCTCTCTTCTATTAAAATATAAAAGAAAAATAACGGCCTTCCTCTAGCAAAGACAAGAAAAGTAGACTCATCCGCCCATCTCAAAATCCTAGGTAATGTTTCCATTTGGAGAATCGTAGATAGAAGAGTTTTGGAGTACCTTGGCAACACCTCCAAGAAGGGAAACAACACCTAAAGGCATCGCTATTGTCAAAACATCTAAGATCATGGGCAAGGCTTTCGCCAGCACATTCACAAAACCCCACCCACTATTTACATGCAAAAAAGTCCACCAACTACACATATGGAGTATTGTAACTCGTCACAAGGCGATGTCATAGTCACCCTCGAGCTCCACGATAGTCGATGTTTGCAATGCTGCCTATGCGCCACCACCGAGAATATTCAAAGGTATGGTACATTGTGACACCATACTAAAGCATCGCTCCACCATGCCACTGTTCCTCCACACCAACACTACACGTTGTGTGGTCACTGCACTGCCGCGATGTACACATACGGGCTCTATATTGGTAATGCACTATGCCACGCCTGCGCTGTCCATGAATGGCCTATATATGGTTGTTGCGCCTCATGTGAAGTCACCATGCCTCTGCACAGCCCTTGTTAGCTTTAAGTATATTGCTTCCTTTTCTTAGTTGTGTTTGGTTTGGAGACGAGGCAGAATGAGATGGTGTCGTTCGAGTTTTTTTGGGACAGGATGATCCCATCTCATGTTTGATTGTTTGGATGGAATCATCCTTGATTTGTATTTGGTAGGAGAGATGAAAAAAGGAGATCACGAAGCACCATTTTACTTCCACTAGCAAGCGTTAAAATGGGCTCATGTGTAACCCACTTTTCTTTTTTTTCTTCCACTTCTTCATTGCAATGAAGAGCATGTAGAAAGCTAGCGGAGTAATAGACCGTGGATTGGGGAGGGCCAGCAGTGAGGCGAGGAGGCCGACGTCGAGGTGAACAAACTAGCCTCGGGGTGGGTCGGGGAGGTTGACGACAGAGTTGGCGGACCGCTAGGTGGAGCGAGGCCCAGTATTGGCGAGGCTGACAATAGGTCATGTTTGCTATAGGGCAGGACATAAAGGTCGACGCTACCATGCATGAGGGAAGAGGGCATCCGTCCGGTTTCAAGGAATGTTGTTGTCCTTAAATCTAAGACAATATTCTCTCCCTTGCAAAAAAAAGAGAGAGAGAATATTCTCCCCCAAAAAATGATCCTATCCCAAATGTCTCCTAACCAAACACTAAGATGAAGAGGAATGTCGCACCTCATCACTATTTCCTGGCTCTAGACTAAAGTCCACCTTAGCCAAACATGAATAATTGATTTCATTGTTCAACTTACATTTGGATTAAAGTTAGATAAGAGAGATAAATATGATGCATAATTGCAAAAATAAAAGGAAGGACTTTTTCTAGCTCCTTTAGAAAGATTGAATGAGTACCTAGATCGTTACTAAAACTCAAGAATATACATATGGATGACTATAATTGTGCTCTCTGCTGGTCTCAAAGAGAACATCTTCCATCTCATGTCTGACTGTCCCCTTGCTATTAGTTCCTGGTACAACTTAATTTTGTTGGTGTGCCATCAAACTATGAGCCAGTGGAGATTTTTGAAAGCCTCAAAGAATAGATAAGAGTTCCATTCTTTGAAATCATCATAACCATGTGATGGGCCATTTGGACAATGTGCAACAATGCTATTCAAGAATATCCCACTTTCAATGCAGCGTGCAAGTTTGTTTTCATAAAAGAGTTTGCTCTAGTTATACTTACAACAACTAGAGCAGTTGCTGCTCTCCTTTGGGCAATTTGTCTAACAAGGAATGGGGTAGTTTTTGACAAATGCAAACCTAAATCTCTTATGCAGGTACTATTTCGAGGAACACATTGGCTGCGTCAATGGACGATGCTGCTACGGCATGAAGAACTTCAGGTTCATTTGATCTCTGTGGCGCAACAACTAGAAATGTCGGCTTTAGTTTTCTTCGGTTCAAATGGTTGACTGTCGCAACAACATGTCGGTTTTGTTTAGTCAAAAACTTTTACTTGTCCCGTTTGCGTTGAGTGTGTTTGTAAGTTTTCTACTTTCAGCCAAACTTTGTGTTGTGTGTGGAGTCTGTTCTGTGTGGCCTGATTCTATCCTTGGATAGATGAAACCTGATTTTATATCTTTTATCTAAAAAAAGTTATACTTACAACAAAATCAAAATTCCGTCCTCTTATATTGATCTACGGCTAGAAGTATTTGTGTAATTTTTCTTATTTTCTTTGTTTTGTGGGTTCATTTGTTGTATTTTTTTTCTTTTTTTTTTTGTGAAAACCTTTGTTGCATTCTCAACCCCTTTTATTTAATAAAATTTTAGTTGGGGCTCACACCGCTCCTTTTTTCAAAAAAAAAATGATGCATTATGTTAGACTAGGCCTAAGCAGAGACCATGCTTAGTTCTGGGTGTGGGGGAAAGGGGGGTGTTGACATTGCCATTGTCATTTTCTACTGGCCGCTCTGCTCTGCACCCCCGTTACGGCACAGAGGATCCTGTGGGTCCTCCGTGCCACTCGGAAGCCACCAGCGCGGGCAGCCAAAGCAGGCCGGCAGGGGGGCCGGATGCCACGGCTGAAACGGCAGTCCCGCAAGCAACAGCATCGACCAGGCTCTTGCATTGCATTGCATTGCGTTGCAGTCCCTTTTGTCCCGCCACCGGCCACCAATTTGATACACCCTCTTGCCTATCTCTCACTCTCTATCTCCATGGCCATGTCTCCGTGTACATATCCCGTGACCGCCGGCCGCGTATATCATCGCTGAATCTGAGCCTCCACACAAGAGTCAAACGCATAGCCTGATCCCCAGTTACCACAAGCTAAGCCCACTTGCTAGCTAGTTATCCCTGCAATTGCTGCATCCTCTGCTTCCAAAGCACAAAGCAGCAGCTTTCTCCCTTCTACTGTTCCTCGCTCGCTTGCTCCCTCAGTTCGCTCTTCTTCTTCTTGCTGCTGCTGCTGCTGCTGCTAGTTGTGCGAGGTCGTCGGTCGCTCGGTGAGGTGGAAGAAGGAGTTGATCAAGAGCTAGGGGAGGAAGGACGTACGAAGGTGCTGGATCGGAAGGTATTGATGGCTTTGCATCCTGTTGGCAATAGGCTTTGCTGTTGATGCTGTAGTAGTTAGTCTATACGGGTGTTTCCTTCCATGGGTTCCCTTTCTAGCTGGTAAGTAGCTTCTACCTATCTACTAGCTCTTCGTCGATGCCAGTAGTGTAGTATTCATTTATGTTCTGCAGGGTTACCATCTAAACTCTGTGTCACTTGTATTTTTTTGTGAGAGTTTGTATCTGCCCTGTGGAAGCTTCCACTCCAATCATTTCTAGATACATAGAGTGTAGCTTGGGCTTCCTGCACCCACATTCCAGCGTCTCCTGGCCAGTAGTCCTGCTCCTGCACAAGTGTATTTCCTTTGTCGGTACGCTGAATATTTGCAGCCTCCAATTAAGGAAGCACCAGTTTTCCACCGCCATACATATGTTTTTTTTTTTCGTTTTACTTGGTAAATTGAATTGTTTCTATTCATTTCCCTTTTTCTTCCTTTGTGGGCTTTTAACTTTGTTGAAATAACCTTATTGAACAAATAGACATGATCATTCAACAAATAGCTAACGTTTCTACACCTAAAATCAATACGTGCTATATTTTTTTGGAACCATTTTATCACCAAAGAAATGCCTCAACAGGGAGGAAACCAGTTTTTTTTTTAAAGAAAAAACAATCCGGGCAGAAGAGCTGTCATTAACATATATTAATAGATGTAAAGAAGAAGAGGAAGCAACCTGTTTGGTGCTGTGGGGTTTCATGATACGAACTGATTTGATGACTCCAGATGATTTTCTGGCATGTGTCGTTATAACAGTCCAATATCTCACTCTCAGATAGGGGATATATGAACCTGTTGGAGTTATGACTAGTTGACTATGCGGCCGAAACTATATTAATTCAGGAACACTTATTTGCAGGCTTTTTTTAGTAAGATGTAAAGAAAAACAGTAAAAAATTATAGGTGAGGTACAAACTCTTCCCAAATCTACATTCTCTGAGAAATTTTGGGTTTTGAACTTTTGATATTCATGAAAAAGTGGAAATGATGGTTCATCTTTCTTGATTTATCCTTCTAAGTACACCTACAATTTTTTTATTTATTTGACATGATAAGTAAGAATCAATCTATAGATACTGAATGAGGATTCCAACATATATGCATTATATTTCAAAACCACAGTCATAACACAAAAAGGTTGTAGACTAGTTGTCACGTTTTGTGCAGCAATGAAAGAGTACATGATACTGTGGACAATTAGTAAGTGGAGCTAGAACCCAAAAAAATTTCTTTAGCAAGATCAAAAGCTACCACCGATAATTATTCTTTACCGTTGTCATTTTAGAATTCAGTCATGGGGCAAAACATGCTAGGTCGATTTCTTCTTTTCTTGGCCATATATACCGCCAAGAACTGATACCGAAATTGGATCAAATCCTCCCCCAATAACTCTCTCCTTTACACGTACAGGTCCCTCATAACGTGTCGCTTCTAGGTTTCACTAGTTATTATCCAGCTAAGCACCACGATTTTGGGCCATTTCCCCATGTTAGACACTGATGGCTCACTAAAATAGTAAAGTATGCTCCCACTGAAATTGCTTTGACCATCTTCTTTTTATCCTTGTGTGTGGATTCCATCATCTGATCCCATTATACATCTTGGTGAGTGCTCTGTCTTTTCGCCCCCGCCGGTTAACTTGGGTGGAGGTGAATATGTGTGGTGTGGCTTCCATGAGGCAAGCTATTGCGTTTCCTGGTGTTCGTGGTGAAATGTAGACAACAGAACAGGGTAGATGTAGTGGAAGGTGGTAGCTGGCAGGTCATCGTCTCTCAACATGTTTACATAGGAAACCCAACTTGGGGCCTTGGGGTGTCCAAATCATCTACTACCAGTTTCTACATATAGTTGTGCCCACCTATGCAGTTTTTATTTTTGAGGCTGACATTAGCCTAGTCCAAAAAATATTGTAAAAGATTTGAATTCTCTGTCACTTCAACTCATCTAATACAGTATCACCAAGAATTGAGTGGTTAATGACCCTGCCTCATATCGCCTGTTTTCCATTTTCAGGTCTTCTGAATCTCTCAAGACATTCAGGACAGCACAAGAATCCCATGTGATTCATTTCTTGAGAGAAAAGAATCTGCCAACACCATCTGCTGCTTGCAATGAGAGGACAAATCCTTGCCTGCCTCCCTCTGAATCTGATCACACTCCTCTCGCTCTTCCTGAGCTGCACCTGCCAAACCGACTCCCAGACACACGCCCTCCTCCAGTTCAAGGCCGGGCTGAACGACCCTCTGAACCACCTCGTGTCATGGACGAACGCCACCTCCAAGTGCCGCTTCTTCGGCGTCCGGTGCGACGACGACGACGGCACCGGCTCCGGCACGGTCACCGAGATCTCGCTGTCGAGCATGAACCTCTCCGGCGGGATCTCGCCGTCCGTCGGGGCGCTGCGCGACCTGACGCGGCTGCAGCTCGACTCCAACTCGCTGTCGGGGCCCGTGCCGCCTGAGCTGGCGAAATGCACGCAGCTCCTGTTCCTGAACCTGTCCTACAACAGCCTCGCCGGGGAGCTGCCGGACCTGTCCGCGCTGACGGCGCTCCAGACCGTCGACGTCGAGAACAATGCCTTCACCGGGCGGTTCCCGGCGTGGGTCGGCAACCTCTCCGGCCTCACCACGCTCAGCGTCGGCATCAACAGCTACGACCCAGGGGAGACGCCGCCGAGCATCGGCGATCTCAGGAACCTGACGTACCTGTTCCTGGCGGGCAGCAGCTTGACGGGGGTGATACCAGACTCCATCTTCGGGCTCACCGCGCTGGAGACGCTGGACATGTCGATGAACAGTCTCACCGGCGTGATCCCGCCGGCGATCGGGAACCTCCGGAACCTGTGGAAGATCGAGCTGTACAAGAACAACCTCGCCGGCGAGCTCCCGCCGGAGCTAGGGAAACTGACCAAGCTGCGGGAGATCGACGTGTCCCGGAACCAGATCAGCGGCGGGATCCCCGCGGCGTTCGCGGCGCTCACGGGGTTCACGGTCATCCAGCTCTACCACAACAACCTATCCGGGCCGATCCCGGAGGAGTGGGGCGACCTGCGGTACCTGACGAGCTTCTCCATCTACGAGAACCGCTTCTCCGGCGAGTTCCCGGCCAACTTCGGCCGGTTCTCACCGCTCAACAGCGTTGACATCTCCGAGAACGCCTTCGTCGGGCCGTTCCCGAGGTACCTGTGCCACGGCAACAACCTCCTGTACCTTCTCGCTCTCCAGAACGGCTTCTCCGGTGAGTTCCCGGAGGAGTACGCGGCGTGCCACAGCCTGCAACGCTTCCGGATCAACAAGAACCAGTTCACCGGCGACCTCCCGGAAGGCCTGTGGGGGCTCCCGGCGGCGACGATCATCGACGTGTCCGACAACGGGTTCACCGGAGCCATGTCGCCGCTGATCGGGCAGGCGCAGAGCCTCAACCAGCTGTGGCTGCAGAACAACAACCTCAGCGGGGCAATACCACCGGAGATTGGCCGGCTCGATCAGGTGCAGAAGCTCTACCTGTCCAACAACAACTTGTCGGGCTCCATACCGTCGGAGATCGGCAGCCTGTCGCAGCTGACGGCGCTGCACCTGGAGCACAACGCGTTCAGCGGCTCCTTGCCGGACGACATCGGCGGCTGCGTAAGGCTCGTCGAGATCGACGTCTCCCAGAACACGCTGTCCGGTCCGATTCCGGCGTCGCTGTCACTGCTGTCGTCGCTCAACTCGCTGAACCTCTCCAACAACCAGCTCAGCGGGCCGATCCCGACGAGCCTCCAGGCGCTCAAGCTCAGCTCCATCGACTTCTCCTCGAACCAGCTCACTGGGGACGTGCCGCCGGGGCTTCTGGTGCTCAGCGACGGCAGCCAGGCGTTTGCCCGGAACCCCAGCCTCTGCGTGGACGGCAGGTCCGACGTCGGCGTCTGCAACGTGGACGGCGACCACAAGGACGGCCTCCTCGCCAGGAAATCGCAGCTTGTGCTGGTGCTGGTCCT
The DNA here is from genome assembly GCA_022036555.1 of Microstegium vimineum. Lineage (NCBI taxonomy): Eukaryota > Viridiplantae > Streptophyta > Magnoliopsida > Poales > Poaceae > Microstegium > Microstegium vimineum. Next base: position 19,005,867 of record CM039133.1, read on the forward strand.
TGTCTCGGCGACGCTGCTGCTCGTGGCCGGCATCCTGTTCGTGAGCTACCGGAGCTTCAAGCTCGAGGAGCTCAAGAAGAGGGACCTGGAGCGCGGCGGCGACGGGTGTGGACAGTGGAAGCTGGAGTCGTTCCACCCGCTGGAGCTGGACGCCGACGAGATCTGCGCCATCGGGGAGGAGAACCTGATCGGGTCAGGCGGCACAGGGCGCGTGTACCGGCTGGAGCTCAAGGGCGGCGGCGTGGTGGCCGTGAAGCGGCTGTGGAAGGGCAACGCGGCGCGGGTGATGGCCGCCGAGATGGCCATCCTCGGCAAGGTCCGGCACCGGAACATCCTCAAGCTGCACGCGTGCCTGTCGCGCGGCGAGCTCAACTTCATCGTCTACGAGTACATGCCACGCGGCAACCTCCACCAGGCGCTCCGGCGGGAGATCAAGGGCAGCGGGCGCCCGGAGCTGAACTGGCCGCGCCGGTGCAAGATCGCGCTCGGTGCGGCCAAGGGGATCATGTACCTCCACCACGACTGCACGCCGGCCATCATCCACCGCGACATCAAGTCCACCAACATCCTGCTCGATGAGAACTACGAGGCCAAGATCGCCGACTTCGGCATCGCCAAGGTCGCCGAGGATTCCTCCGACTCCGAGTTCAGCTGCTTCGCCGGAACCCATGGCTACCTCGCGCCCGGTGAGTCTTCTTGTTCATCTGACACCCTTGCACAATTGTTTGCATGCCACGTGCTGACGACCTGCTGGGGTTTTCATGCTTGCAGAGCTGGCCTACTCGCTCAAAGTGACGGAGAAGACGGACGTGTACAGCTTCGGCGTGGTGCTGCTGGAGCTGGTCACCGGCCGGAGCCCGATCGACCCGCGCTTCGGCGAGGGCAGGGACATCGTGTCCTGGCTGTCCAGCAAGCTCGCCTCGGAGAGCCTCGACGACGTCCTGGACCCGCGGGTCGCCGTGCTGCCCAGGGAGAGGGACGACATGCTCAAGGTGCTCAAGATCGCCGTGCTCTGCACCGCCAAGCTGCCGGCGGGCCGGCCGACCATGAGGGACGTGGTGAAGATGCTCACCGACGCCGGCGGCGCGGGGCCCTGCAGCCCGCGCAGCCAGCCGCCGTCAAGAGTGTGCAGCAACAAGAGCTGCTGCTGAATTTTTGGAGCAGGCTCTGCGTCTTGCCACCGACAGATATGCCTCTGCTTCTTCGTTGAATTCCTGGTGCCATCTGCGCTGTCTGATAGGACAATTCATAGGATCGTGTACTTGCAGGTATTTTGTACAATGATTAAACTGAAGTACTCCTTCATCGTCGTTAATGTATGTCATATTTTGGTCAAAAGACCTTTTTTAGAAGATGCAATGATGTCGAGCATATATATACTATTTCCTCCGTTCCATATTTTGCTTTTTTAATTCATAACTATTGCAATTCACCTAGATATATATTGTGTCTAGCTACATAGTAAAGATATAAATCTAGACATGCCAAAATATCTTTTACTTTTTTGTTCATCTGGCAATGTCATACTGGCCATTTTGCAGATTCATTTGGAAGAGTGGCATAAGCTGCTTTTGATCTTACTAGGTACTAGAGACTTGCGCGCGCATGGAATGCAATAATGTTAACAAAAAATGAATATTACAAGCTCTATTTGAAAAATGAAATAATGTTGATACAAATTGGATACATCACAAAAGGTATTTGTTTCCACGACTCAGACCACAGTTAGGCCAACAAGACAACAATACGTGTGCAATCTCAAGCTAAATTTCTAAAATTGTTGGGACATGTTCATATCATATATATATTACATGGGACATAAGTTTAATGGTTTACAGAAAAATAGGCCTTACTTACAGAAAGATAATCCATCATAATAAATATGTTATACATGATTGTACAATATTCTAAATAAGTTTCAGTCCAATTTTCTATTGAAGACTCTTTCTATGTGTTCCATTTTGAAAAGCATGAAATGCTTATTGGTTCATGGAATGAAACCCAAACCACTATGATGACAGATACAACATCAGTGCTACTTGTGCAATGACTAAGCCCAAGTAGGCCCTTCAACTGCTGCAGTTCAATTTATAACAATGGCAGCTCCTCCGATGAATCCATTGACTGGGGAGAGAAAATCAACAAGCAAGCCCAAACTCAAAAAGGGTCCATGGAAAATACTAATTAGTGAAAGCAAGGAAAGTAGGTACATCATAATCACAAGACTGCAAAGGCACTGAACAGACCAAATACAGAGGGGAAGATACCTGTAAAGAATGTCACAATGAAAACGCTTTTAATAGGAAGCCAAATAGATGTTCGGCTTGGCTATCTTTTGACCATTGAAGAAAGCAAGAGTGACACAGTAGCAACAGGTCCAGTGGCTATCTCCATGTCCCCGTTATAACATACACAAGAGGTGGCAAAACACTTGTATCTTACCACAAACAATAAAAACAGGCCATGTAGAATTGATATTGCACACCCAGGGAATGTGAAACGTTGGGGTTCACTCTTTGATGCAACTGCCAAAATTCCATCACATCAAGCTTCACTTATATTTGACTCCTCTACGTTTTTCTTTAGAGAAATGTCTCCTCTAAGTTTACTTTACAGTGTGGTGTGTGTGTATATATATATTTCTATAGCATTAGGATGAGTCCAATTCATGAAAGGAATGGATATGCTAGACGGGTGGCCCTTTTTCCTATATATTGCTACTACATTTGAGAATCCCTTTATTATTATCGCTAAAAATATATAGGGTAGTTTTCTTGGAAATATTAGTAAAGCAAAAGTGCAGTGGATTAATAGGTACGTATTGAAAGCAGCAGTTTCTGAAGAAAAAAAAAACAGTGTGTTGGAAGAAGGGACAATGGTTTTAGTTAATGCAGACATTCATAACTCTCGAAGCATGGAGTGTAACATCAATTTTTAAGGGTAAATGCACAAGGATAATTAATACAAGAGCCTTCGATGATCCTACACAGGGAAAGATTGTACATGAGATACCTTCAAGAGCTAACCATTTATTTGAGCCCGTGGTTGTTCACTCCATCCTAAATATTTCAGAGATAACCCAGTATATAGTTGGAAAAAACAGTAAATGTTAGTGTTGCATTTCATATCAATTGCAAAAAAAAAAACTGAAAGATTTTAACAGGAATATAGAAAAGCATATTCTGAAACTACTAAAAAATGATGGTACTTTCTGCATTAGTTTGCTGGAAGGAAGAATCTATCAGATAAACAAAAGGTGCAGATTTCTCAACATGAAACTGTAAACTGGTACAATTAATGCTTTTAGAGATATTTTGCTAAGAGCATTGTTCTGATTTTGAGAAACAACTCTATTTTTCGTATCCATAGAAAATAATTAGAAAGCACTGGGAAGAGGTATGTATTTTCCAAAAAAGAAATGGCTTCTTTTTTTGTAGATTTCTAGAATGAAATTACACACACCAGCAATTAAAGAAAGTAGCAGAATATAAGGAGGTCCAGCTACAGTAAGGTGATAAGCTAATATATTAGATGTAAGTATTAATTCTTTACAGCCAAGCAAATAGGCATGTGAGAACTAAGAATTTATCCATATTTAAGCATTAGTTAAGTACACAACAAAATTTGCCATACATTTTGGCATGCTATCAGTTAAAATACAGAGGCCCTGACCAAGCCTCATGCCTCAGGGTGAGCACACACCAACACCTTTTATGAAATCAGGCATGAGTAAAACTGGATATACAAGGAGTGCAATAAGCAGTGATATGCACTGATGCATCTATGACACAAATAAAAATGTATTTTGCAAAGCACTAAAATGCTGCAGATAAAAGATTTCATAAAGACATGAGCATATACATTTGCCCATGCTATATCTTGAACTCTACAACAATTAGTTTGTTCTCATGGGCATAGCCCAACATGGCAACAGTTAACCGTATATAAGATTAAAAATGTCAATCTACTGAACCGAAAAGTTCATTGGCATTTTCTCTCGACACTATAAATAAAAACTCTTGTAAACTCAAATGCAACAATATGTTGTGAAAGAATAGTATACCTAAAAAAACAATCTGTACAAAAGCTTGCTTCTGTACACTCAAAATTTGAAGCAAGGGATGTGTACAGTTTTTACAAATATTAATAGAAGGATATGCACTCCTGTATTTGCATTCTTAGATAAATTAGTGCCAAAAATTACATAGTTCAACATATATTCAGAATTTCTTTTATAGATTGGCTATCCATTTGCTTCTTTTCTAATAATCACCAAATGACTGGGACTGTAATTAACAACAAAAAAGGACTGACAGGAAACATTATATTACCAATGTCAGATTCAGTTTCATACTGGAAGGCAAAATCAAACATATATATGATTTTACACCCCCAAAAATAAATCTATAAATCCATCCCTACATTGGCATCCTATTGCAAAAATACAATGAGGAACACATACTTGACCCAGAGCTTTCATCTTGGGCACCCCCTAGCCACAACCAGTGAATTAAAGCTCCCTTCCGCTCACCAGCACCTTAAAAAATGCAGTCACCACACAGAAGAAAAATATGAACACAAATGATCCATGGACAAAATATTGGCTGAAAAGTAACGACATCAGCATTGTCGACCATCCATTGGCTTTGCTAATTACTCAGTGAAAGCATGCTGCAAATGATAACCCCTTCTGCATCTGAACATTGAGATTGATGGAGCACTTGAAAGGTACTGACAAAATGCAACTTTTGTCTGTCTTTTTTTTATCGAAATGAAGTAGCTCAAATGCAGAACCAGGATAAGATGCATCCCAGCGGCATGGTAAGCTAGCATCATTCAGCGTACCAACCTCATTTTAAAACATTCAGCATAGATAGCATCATTCAGTTCCATACAACATGGTAATCGCTAACAACAATGGAGCAAGAGAGCAGTTCTGGCCATGACATCGAGGGTTGGTGCTGCTCCGGCTAAGTTGCATCGTCAAAGCTCGGCTCATCCACTCATGGGCCTGCACAAAAAAACCAAAACGCGTACAAGGTCAAGTCTGAATCCATCCCCACCAAACCCTGGACCTGAAAGGCCTAAAAATTTCATGAAAGGGGCAGCATCTGTTAGGAGCCCTCCACACCGCAAACACTAAAGAACCCAATGCAAAAGCTCTGGATCATACCTATAGTTCACTGTAGTCCAGCATCAGCACGAGAAATCACTCAGCCCCAACGTATCGCACCTAGGAAAATCCAAGCAGAAAAAATCGGAGAAATTAGAAAGGGGCTTCCTGTCTCCTCAAGTTGACACATTAGCTCTGAAAACGACGTCAGCTCCCACACGGCCAGCACCACGACGACCACTCTTGCATTACATCGAACACCAATGGTGCGAGCATTGCCCACGCCTCGCCCGACGTCAGCTCCCACACGGCCAGCACCACGACGACCATTCTTGCATTACATCGAACACCTATGGTGCGAACATTGCCCAAAACACCTCCCCACGCCTCGCCGGCCAAATCCAGAGGCCACAACATGGAACAAAGCTCCCGTATCACCAGCTACACCATTGGCGCAAGCGGTGACCCCCCCACACCGCAACAACGGCTTCCTGACCAGAGCCGACCGCCCCCACCCCACAGCGGCCGCGCCGCGCAACAACGACGGTCGGACCAGCAGGCCGTACCAGCGCAAGAGGTCCATATCCCACAAGCGAAAAATGTCGGAATCAGAACAGGAGGGGATAGCGTGCACGCACCTCGGAAGACAGCCGAACGAAAGGGGAGGAGAGAGCCTCCATCGCAGTGCACGGCGGCACGGGTGGAGCGGCCACCGGCGGGCCCGACGGCGTTGCGCCGCCGAGCTGCCGTGTGTCCCCGCGTCGCACCTGCAGGGGAGAGCGGGGGTGCGGCGCTGCGCCTCCATGGCCGCCGGTGGCATGTCCCCGCAGTGGAGAGCCGGGGGGGGGGGGGGGGGGGGGGCGGGAGCGCGTCGTGCCGACGAGCGGGGTGAGGGACCGAGGGAGAGAAGGGAGACGGGGGAGTCGAGAGACGAGGCGAGGAGGGGCGGTGGGCTGGGTAAGGCCCCTAGGAGAGGGTAATGTCCGCAAAAGAGTCAGGCGGACGGTTAATCGCAAAAAAACACCAAATCAAGATTTTATCTCTTCGGCCGAATTATTCGCGTAATACATGGATCTATATGGGAAAAAACAGAACACATGTACTGCTCATGAAGGAACTGGGTGGACTGCAGGTTGATTTAGGTGAAACTCGAGGGCCTTTACGTTAAATTAAATCGGCAAGTGCCTGCGCCTCGATCCTGGCCGTCCAGAGGCGTGGATCAGACGGCCGATCAGGGCGAGGCCTCGTCCAGGCCGGCGCTTCTAAAGAGAGTTCATTCGCCCATGCACTGCAATGGCCACGGTCACACAAAATGTACCCTGAGATAACATCTCTTCCTATAAAAATAACATGGAAATAAAATACATGAACACTTCATGGTATATATATCTACAGTTAAAATTAAATCCTTCTTTTGGAGCAAATAATAAGGGTCATCATATCTTGAAGTCATCATGGCAACAGCTCAAATATTTGTGATGTAAGATGCAGACAAAGATAAGTATTGGTATACTTTCCTTTGAATGTTTTTTTTAAAAACAAGTGTGTCCTTAATAAGTAAAGTTTATTTTATTAATTAAATCGTTCCAAAAAAAAATTGTTTCAATTTTTATTAATCAAGAGCCAAATAAACTAAAGTAGGACAATTGGTTACATCATTGTTATGTGCCCCAAAAAAAATCTAATTTCAGATGGAGCCCTTCTCTCTAGGTCACTGAACTTCTCCATCTTCGTTCATATTTGGTAAAACTAGTTACAACCACCCCTGGAAGAACTATGTCTCTGTATCGAAACCATATGGGCATTGTGCTCCCAAACACCACCCCTTCAATTGCTCTTTGAGAAGAGCATGGAAAACACAATCTAATTTCACCAAATATGAGTAAAGTTGGAAGCCACAAACCTGCAAGAACTTTGGTTTGGTATTTGGGTCAGTGCCTTGGGACAGGTATTGTAAATGGGAAAAAAAGTAACCATGAGATTAAGATAAATTATCAAAATTCTAAACTTAAGATGTCTATAATGATAACATAACAGTTCTTGATCAGCAATCCATTTGCTGATAGTAGGATCACTCAATGGGAAAGATGAAAGGACCTCTATATGTCAGGTCTATTGCATATTTGTTTGAGCTCTGATATCTTGATCATGTGCTCCAGGTTCTTCTTAAATTGGGCAGACCTCCCACCTTCTGCATCTCCAGCTCATTGTCTGTCTTGCAGTTTAGAGGGGCTCAACTTTCAAATTCTTTTCCAGGGACCAAAATTGATAGATCCTTGGAAACAATGTTGAACCATAAGGGGAGAGATTTCCAACAGTACTGGTCAAATATCTGGTTGCAAAGACATGCCTCCACTAACTCCCAAATGTGCAGATACTCAACCAGCACCTGTACTGTTAGAGCTCCATTGATATCAGCCACCCAGGCACGATTGTAAACTGCCTCAGTCTTGTCTATACAACCCTTTTGGAGAGCATCTTGTGGAAGTTAGGGGCCAATTCTGCCATTGTCTTTCCCTGCAACCAACGATCAGCCCAGAACCTAATTTGTTCACCATTACCAATTATACAGTCCACAGACACATTAAATAGAGGTTGAGCATTCTGCAGTACTTGAACTGATAGCCCAGCCAATGGTTGTAAAGGATCTGTATTTTTTTCCCACAACCAACGGATGCTTAATGCCCATCCCATTATTTTAAGATTATCAATACCAATGCCACTGAATTCAAGCGGATGCTACACCCTTTCCCAGGCCACCAGACAATTACCTCCATTGGCTTGTTCTTGGCCCCACTAGAGACTGCATTTTTGTCGATGGCCTTGACAACCTATTTTGCAATCATCATAAGATAAACATGAGTAGTTGTCAGCGCCATCTGGACCATAATTAGGACTCCCAGCTCTATTCATCAGAGAAGCTTTCCATCCTGGGACGTGATCTGCATCCTAATCAATCAGAGGTAACAAATCAGCTTTGGAACAGTAAGGAGGAGGCCAAGGTAAGTGCATGGGAAATCCTTCACTGCAGATAAAATTTCAGAAGTGTGCTGCAAGTCTTCAACAAAGCAATGGATGGGGGTTGCAGAACTCTTTGCTAATCCTCTTGGGATTACTTCCACTTATATGCAGCGGATTACAAGTACTCAGTCCATGATCCGAGTAAGACGAGAGGCATTCATAAACTGATGCTACCGGAATGAAATTCGGTTACATTGTTGCTCTCAACAAATCTTATAATTTGGAACAGAGGGAGTATTAGTTAGAAGTGTTAAACAATAACTAATTCTTATGTCTACTAAGATGTTAAGCCGTGAGAGAGCACGGGTTGTTGATGGACTAGTTAGGCAAATAGATTAAGCCTGCCAAATTGCATATGTGATATGTACACAGTTCTAGATGATATGGGAGCGCCAGACTGTACTTATAGAGATTGTGTCATGCACCTAATGGCACCTATCCAGCCCACGGCCAATGGGCCAGTTGTGGCCCATGTGAGGGGCGCGCATCCAGGAATGGCGGCAGCGGCGGCCGCGCTATAGTACCCCCGCGTGAACAGTAACCACCAGGGAATAAAATAGGAATAGAAAGCAAATTAGGATATTAGAGTTTGGTTTAGGAAGAATAATTGAATAAAGGAAAGGATAGTTAGAATAGGGAAAGGATTAAAATTGGAAAGAGGATCCAATCTATAAGGATACCTCTCTTAGTTGCTTGGGATACAAGTCCTTTAGGAACTATAAATATAGGGGGGATGTAATCAATTGAATCAAGGAAGAATAGAGCTATTGCTCTCCCTCTACCCCTCTCCTTGCGCCTCTCTCTCTGCTATCTCTCTCTTGACGCCGTCTCTCCTCCCTTCTCCCTGCGTCGTCCCCCTGAACCCTAGCCGCCGCCCTCCATAGCCGTTGCACCTCCATACGTCCAAGGACGTATTACAGATTGTATGAATAAATTAACAAGAAGAAACTTAGCAAAAATGAAGTGCTCAAACGTGAATGAGAAGCTACTCCATACACCAATGTCCAAACTACTCTTATGCTTCACCTGAACCAGAAGCTCTTGCCTTGTATTACAAACAATTATGTGAATACTCTCCAATTGTGAAATTGGTGCTGCATCTTATGTATATATGGAGATCAACATCATATCCCAGAATTACACTATACACGAGAGTGCTTCAGTTGGTAGATTCTATGCACATTTCGTGTAAATCTAAGCTAGTTACTATAGATAAGTGTACCACAGGTTTATGGAAGGTGAAAACGAAAACATTTCAGCCAAACATCTTTAGGACACATAAATGGCTGCATGAAAGCACCAAACATTTCTATCCTACTCAAGAAAAGGAAGCAGGACAGAAAATAATCATTTCTATACTACTCATAACTAGCAGCATTCAATATTAGGCTAGTACCCTAGCTTAAATGATTATAAAGCAGAATCATTATATAGCTGAACATCAACTACATGTCAGTACAAATTACAGAAATATGACCTTTTCTCGGTTGTTGTTGGCCGGTAACAATATCCAGAATTCACTTTTTCTGCGGTACCAAATCAGAATATTCAAAATAAGTTGGATGGATACCTTGAGAGGCTAAAATTGTCACTGTCCCTTAAGCAGAAGTGTACCTGCAGACGACAATCACGACACCTATCCTGCATACTTTTGTGCAGGACAAATGATAATAGACATGAGTTTGAATGTTTGTCAGATAGAAGATAGTTCACTAATGAGATTCAGAATTTAGATTGACATAGAGAAGCAGAGATGAGCAATCCTCATCATTTCCGCATTAGTTCCTCGACACCTCATGTGCCATGACCTGGCTGGACTGGAGTGCAACATAGGTCTTCAGATGGACTCTGCAATTCCTGCGCTCACTTCACTGCTGTTGCGGAGAAAGTTGTTCTTATTTTAAATAGAACCCATGGATGAATCAAAGCTGTAGTAGAGACATCATTAAACCAAGCCAAATCAACAGGGAGTATAGGAAAAGCGTTGAGATAACACTGCAAAGTGGTGACCATCAAAGCCAGCTCCGGATGCAATAAGCACGGATGTCCATGCGAAGGAGAAAAGTTGGAAATGAAATGAAACCACATGATATAGGAGCTAACTGCAAGCAAAATAAACCAAAAAAATACGATGGATCTACAGATAAGGGGAATGTTGAAGGAGACGCTGGTGTATGGCGGTGGTCTGGGCACTGATGACTGAAAGGCTTCATGCTTCAACGGATATGGAGAGGAATAGGAGCTGGTCCTGGTGCCTGGCGTGGAGGAAGAGCAGAGAAAAGAGCTGACTTGTTTCTGGTGGCTTCCGGTTAGAGAAGAATAAGAGAGGATTGACCACAAACCTTGCAGGCAATAATGCATCGAGCAGCAGATGGGCATCACCAAAGTCTCCGTTGCCTGCGGCTGTCTGGATGATGGCTGGCGCGCGAGCGCGAGGCAGCACATGGGCGCGAGGGAGCTGCGCGACGCCGGAGCCAATAGCCTTCTTCCTCGCATGCTCCGTGCGTGGTGCACTGGTGCTGGTGCCTACTCTATGTGGCTACGTCGTAGCTCCTCCGTTAGCGGTGGCCGGTGGGCTGCGGAACGTCTGGGACAAATCTTCCCGTTCTAGCCGTCGGAAGGGAGAGCTCTCCTCCAATTTTTCTTCTTGGGCCTTACTTGTGTCTCATGGCCCAGTAAATAAATATTGTGTTTCGTTCCTCCGCAGCTCCTGTGTATTTTTTCTATTCTTTTCTTTTCCTTTTTTTTTGTTTTCTTTTATTTCTATTTTTTCTTTTCTTATATTTTCTCTTATTATTTTTTTATTTTCGTGATTTTATTTATTTTTTATGGTTTTTATCCTTATTATCATTCTTTATTCTTTTGGCCTTTCTTTTATTTCTGTTTGCTTTTACTGTAATTATACTATAATTAAATTTATTTATTTATTTATTTATTTTAAATTATATGTTTACCATATGGTTTATTAAATTAAATTAAATTAAATTATTATACTTTTTATTTACTCCAATTGAATATTTTAAAAATTATGTTTTAACATTTTAATTTTATACATCCATGTGATACTATAATGTTTATGCGGTATATATGTGATGTTTGATAATGTATTTTTATTTATTTAAATAATAGTTTTCTTATTCTATGAGATTTTATGATGTTGTTTGATAATATATTTTTATTTCACACAATATAAATGAGATGTTTCGTGGGATTTTGAGATGTTCACATAATATAAATAAGATATTTCAACATGTATCTTTGATGGTATTACTCAATACCCGTGACGGCCTTGAGACATTTTGTGCTATGTATTTGAGTTGTTTGATTGTGCTTTTATTATTTTTGTTTCCTCAATTTTGTTCTAAATTTTATTAATTTTATTGTATATTTAACTTACTCATTTATTCTTTTTATATATTTCAAAGAATTTGTTATTCATTTTTATTTTTCATTTTTCTTAATTATTTTTACTCGAATTAATTGTTTACATTATTTCTTTTATTTTTATTTTCCTTTTTTATTTTCTACATTCCATGGAGTATACGAGATGCTGTGATGTTCTATTATATATTTAGGATATTCATACACTATAAATGAGATGTTCCATGATTAGTATTCACATATTACCTATGAGATGTTTATACACTATATTTCAATTAGCATCACATAATATTTCTCTTTCATTGCATCCAACCAAGTAGGTAGATTGCATTTTGGTATTATTATTTATACCTTGCTTTAGTGGTGTTGTCATTAATTACCAAATAGGAGAGATTATAAGGAAAATGGCACATATCAAAGGGACATTCGAGATTTTTGTGATTAAGTGATAACATGATCATTGAGGTTAATGTTGTTTGCTAGTATATTAGATTTTAGTCCCATGGATGCAAGGATGGATTTCAGCGAGGTCACATAGAGATCAAATGATCAACAACTCCAAGCAAAGATCAATGACTACCATGAAGACACTAGAAGATGAGTAAGAAGCTTAAGAAATCAAGTGGAAGAATCATGGATGAAACGCAAAGAAACAAAGATCAAAGAACACTAAAGTGCTCAGATAGGAGCACTGAGCTTTCCAATCAAGTCTTGTCCGAGGCTAAAGGAGTGAAGATCCCCACCTTATCTTATGGTGGTCACCAAAGTGGCGCACCAGAGGTTCGCTTTATAGATGGTGCTAGAGACTCAACTTAGATTTCTAACCATCGGTTGCAATGGCTAGTCGACATGGCATCACTAAAACTCTCTAGTAGGTTGTTAATGGAGCTCTCCATTGACTATAGTTTTTGCAATGTGAAATACAATTGTCTAGTTTGGTATTGGAGCCATTTAATCCCCAAAACAACCAAATGGAGTGTGTTAGAGGTAAGAGAAATTACTTGTGAGTTGAGGCTCATCCATTAATTTTCTAGCCACAAAAAATGCTCAAGAAAAGCTTAGGCCATTAGCAAAAGTGCTATGTGTAGTGCTTATGCGTGTTAGAGGATGCTTTATTGCTTGCTTTAGATTTGGGTCTACTGTTTAGTGAGATTTTCATAGCTAGAATCTTTGGGGTGCATGCATACAATAGGTATTGTACACTAGGGGTATGTAGTCTTATGATGCCCTTTGACTTATGGATGGCCACATGTGGAAGTACTCGGGAACACGCGACCCTTAGTGGTTGTTCTAAAGCTCGATAGTGAATTCAAATGGCGTGGTGGTCGAGAGAAGGTCCACTTGCGATCCAACAAAGGACTAGGGAAAACATAAGGTTCTCAATACCTCTGATTCATTTACATTTTTGCATTTACTTTGTATTCCTTGATTTGTGCTTTATATTCTTAGCAAGGATTTCCTTTGGCATGGGCGGGCTTTGCGTCTGCTCAGGGCCACATTGCTAATATAAGTACCTTTGGTACATATTTTGCATTGATCTTATCTCAAGCATTTGTGTAGCCTAAAAGGGCACCAACTAGGTCTAATGTGTAGTCTATTGTGACAATCAATGGTTCTAGATTTGTGTATCATGTTTCTCGCATGTTACGGCCGACAAATCAAGGAGACACATAGTTTCTATCTAGTTCTAGTTTATTGTTTATCTTTTGTTAGTCCATAATATGCTGCTTTTTATGTAATACATTACAATTTACATTATCATTGTTTCACTTTGACACTTAGGTCCTCTTTAGAGTTTTACTCTGAGGCCCCAAAATTCTAAGGGATGCCATTGCTTCCTAGTCTAACCCTAGATTAGTTGATATGATTCGAACTTAAGGTGTAAATTTGCGTCAGAGATAGTGAACACTTACCAAAGCCTCGGTGTATAGCTAGATAGATTTGTGTGTAGGTTTTGATAAGTATTTCCACAATTCCAAATTGTATGATGTCTTGACCTTTTTAAATACTTTGCTTTTTTTATTGTGTATGTATCTTAAGCTTAACTAATTATAGATAAAAGTATCAACATTTATGATATCAAATAAACTGTTCACTAGAAATTTAGTCAGAAGCACTTTAGCGGGCACGCAAACCATTTTTTTTTAACAAAGGTAGTACCCTATAGGCACTGCAGATTAGTATGAAAATTACATAAAAATAAAAATTGGACATTAATTCTTAGCCTTACAACTAGTTAGGCTGCTGCAAGTGGCGGGCAAGGCCCAAGTTAGCTAGCCTTAGCTGTGCGAGTACAGTCCCTTGCACGCCCATGCCAAAGCCCTGATCCTCGCTCTAGTGCTCTCTACTCAGCGGTACAGTAGGAGGCTTGGTGGCACCCTCGCAATCAAACATACAGCACAGTGTAGAGGCCCTAAAAGCAAGGGAGGGAATCGGCTGCAATGATGGTCAAAGTACACACACCTCATCTCAAGAATCTCCCAGCAGCAGGCGGCCCCCGTTCAGCTGTTCCCACTCCTTTACCTACACGGGGGGTACTGTACCTGTACGTACGTAGGGCCCAGCAGCAACCCATCATGCCGCCCAAACTCCAGCAATGCCATCTGAAAGCTAGTAGCTCTCTCTCCCAAACGGCCAAACCCAAGTGATGATGATGCATGACTGACCAAAGCTAAGAAAAAGAAGCTAATCATCCTACGTACACTAAACAGCACGATCAGCTGCGTGCTACGGTCATTACACACACGCACACGCACATCGGAGATGGATCAGACGACGTCGTGCGCCGCCGCGCCGACCTGGTTCCGGCGCTCGTCCAGCGCGCTGCTGACCCGGGCGTACCCGTGGCTCACCCAGTCGTAACAGTGCAGCGCGACGTAGACGCCCAGGCCAGCGATGATGCCGTTGGCGATGGAGAAGGAGAGCGGCATGAGCGCCATGGTGACGAACGCCGGGACGCCCTCCTTCATGTCGCCCCAGTCGATGTCCCTGGCGACGCGCATCATCATGGCGCCCACCAGCACGAGCGACGGGCCCACGGCCCACGGCGGCACGCTCATGAGCAGCGGGCCGAAGAAGAGCGACGCGAGGAAGCAGGCCGCCACGGTGATCGCCGTCAGCCCCGTCCGCCCGCCCTCCCGGATCCCCGCCGTTGACTCGATGTACGTGGTCACCGTCGAGCTCCCTAGCCCCGCGCTGAGCACCGTCGACCCGGCGTCCACCAGGAACGCGCGGTACTCGCCCTCGAACGACCCGCCGCCGTGCTCGTCGACGAAGCCGCCGTACTCGGCCATGGAGTACATTGTCCCCGTCGTGTCAAGGACGTCGACGTAGAGGAGCGTGAGCAGGGACAGCCAGACGTTGCCGTGCCGGAACCCGGCGAAGCTGATCTGCCCCGCGGTGCCTCGGATCATGTGGAAGTCCACCACCTTCTTGAAGTAGTCGAAGCCGGCATTCCCCGCCGGCGTGTCCGGGAACACCGTCACGCTGGTGCCTCTGATCCAGGACACGGCGGTGACGAAGACGATGCCGTAGATCATGCTCCCTTTGACGTCTCTAGCCAGACAGGTGGCCGTGACGAGGAAGCCGACGGCGCCGAGCCAGAACGTGGGGCTACGCATAGTGCCGCCGAGACAGGCGCCCGTGACCGGGTCCACGTCGGAGCAGGCCGTGAGCGTGACCAGCGTCGATGGGCTAGCGCCGACGAGCCCGACTCCCTGGTGGGACTGTAGGCCCGTGAAGGCCAGGAACAGGCCGATGCCGACCGCCGACGCCAGACGGATGTTGCGTGGGATCATCCGCGCCAGCCTTGACCGGAGCCCCACGGCGGAGAGCGCGAAGAAGACGAGCCCTTCCAGCATCACCACGCCCAGCGCCGTGCGGTAGGCGATGGGGCCGGACCCGTGGAACCCCACCATGTTGTAGGCGAAGTAGGCGTTGGCGCCCATCCCGGGCGCTAGAGCTAGCGGGAGGTTGGCGAAGACGCCCATGGCGAAGGACCCCGCCATGGCGGCCACGGCTGTCGCCACGATCAGGTCGCTCTTGGTGCGCGCCAGGCACTGCTCGTACCCTGGGTTTGCCGCCGCGGCCAGCGTGCACTCCGGCCCAGGCTGCGCCTGCGGCGGCGTGGCGGGGGTGCAGTCCAGCGCCGTGCACGGCCCGCCGGAGTCGGTGAGGATCGCGGCGTTGACGGAGATGATGTAGGCCATGGTGAGGAACGTGGCCGCGCCCGCGCGAAGCTCCTTGGTGAACGTGCTCTTGCGCGCGTCCAGCTTGAAGTAGGTCCCCACGCGGCTCCCCGCCACGGCGCGGTTCACGGACGCCTCTGCCGCCGACAGCCTGCTCCATGGCCCCGTCGCCTTGGACGTCGTCGTCATCATCTTGTTGATGGCTTCGTCGTCGTTGGATCGTTAATTCTCCTCCCCTGGTGTTACGAGAGTTGAGACGCGTGTGTGGGGGTGGTCTTACGAGTCTGGGGGGACCCGACCCCGACTCGGCCGGAGTTTATATGCATGTTGCTAGTAGCCTAGTAGTGAGGTGGGAGAAGACTGGCCGCGCGCCGGCCTGCTCTGGATCGAGAGGGTTGAAGAAACGTTTGTTTGGGGGTGGGTAGACGTGCGTGAGCGAGTGGCATCCTTTTGCCTTTTCCTGGGAACGGTGCACGCTCTGACAAGTGAAAATTTTTCAGCAGGGTCCACTTTTCCTCAAGTTTTGTTGTCTATTCCGCGTCATGATATGAACGCTTGCAACCAGCTGGTCATGGATCATGTGACTCCCACTCAGCGAGGTCAATCGATTTGCAGGGTTTCGTTTCATACTAAAAAATTTCAGGTAATAAACGTGAGCTTCAGTTTCTACGCACAAGTTAAGCCTGAAAAAAACGAGGTAGGTTTGGTTTGGTTTGGTTCAAAAGATGTACTGCTACAAAGTTACATTGCATCAGTTTCAACTTATAATGTGGTGGTATATATGGTACTACCTTCTATTGCGGAGGAACCTACAAGTGTTTTACGGATCAAAAGAAAGACCTGGCTATAGTATACCAGCAAAAAAAATTGGGACAAAATTATATTGGAACAAAAGCATTACTAGTAGTATTTTAGGCAAAGCGGCATGGGGGTTGTGCGCTGCGTCAAGTGTCCACGTTTACAGCGCGAAACCACGCAAAACGAACTCAACCGCTGGGACAGAAGCGGAACTGAGCAAATGCCACCAATCAATAAAATAAAGTCGTCAAGGAACGATCGAACATGCATGGTTTCTCGGTAGTTCAGAAAACAAACGACCCACTTGTGAGCCTGCACATGCATGCGATGCGCGCAGGTCGTACTGAATTATGTCTTTCAGCATATTTTACGCAAATGCTACGTGGATAGTTAGTTGATGTTACAATGTTATGTTGCGCCGACTGAAGCCTGCACGTTTACAGCGCGAAGTCAAGCAAAACGGGGGATTAAATATCGGGTCGTCGTTGTTAGTATACACGTACGAACGAGTACACGTCTTTGATATATAGATCAACTTGATACACAACTTAAATGATCAAGCATCTCCAGGCTATTTATGATATCTGCACCACGCTGGCAGCATGACCTTGCGTCTTGTGTTTCCTATCATCCATGTATAGCAACCACGGAGAAGAATATTTATGTCCACAAACCAATGAACCACCTAGGAACCGTGATAGGAGAGGACATCCACGCCATCCGAAAAAAAATCCCCATCCTTCGGTTTTCTATCTACTACGAACCAACTAGGGTAGGGAGATACTAGCGCCCGGACATCCGGACAAAAGCACGCGTCCGGCCCACACCTCCTCTGACGCGCGCACCCGTAGACACTGCGCCTGACGTTACTTCTCCGTGACTTGTCTCTCTCCGCATGTGGATCCTATGTCCCCTCTGTCACGCACACCCGCAGGAAAATATCGCGCTCGTCACACTTTCCCCTGACCCTCCTATCTCTATCCACGTGGGGGAGCTTGGGAGCCGAGACGAGGACAAGCACACGCCGTCCGCGTCACCAAGTGCCCCATCCGCCAACCCCCAGCTTGTCAAACCCCATCACTGGCGTTCGGGCATTACCTCCATGACGCTCCTGTCTCTCCATGTGGGCGAAGCCCGAGAGCCGAGATAAGGATAAGCATGCCCGTTCACGTGACCCAACGCCCCATCTGATGACCCCCAACTCGCCGTACCCCAACCATGGCGTCCGGGCGGCCTTTTAAAGCATGAAACACTTGAATACAACATGCGTTTAAAGAAGATGAAACATTTGTAGCATACACTTGCAACATGTGTGTGAAACATATGCAACATGCAAAAACACTTACCCCAATATAAGGCTCAAACAGCTGAAACATTCGGAATATACTTTTGCAACATATGTGTGAAACATATGTAAGATCCAAATAAAAATGTTTGCAATAACACATTTGGAACAGATGAAACATTTTGAACAAACGCTTGCAACGTGTCTCTGAAACACTTGCAACATATGCAACATGAACAACATCCCCCAGATCTACTTTTGCAACATATGTATGATTCAACTGCAACATACCTCTAATATGTCTGAAACAACTCAAACATATATCTGCAACATGGGGGGGGGGGGATAGAGCTTGGCGCGGGAAGCGCCATGGCCGCCGGGTTGGGGAAAGCTCGACCCTAGGTGAGAGAGTGTGTGGCTAGGGGTGGTGAGGGCACCACGCAGGGGAGGAAGAAAGCCGCCGACTTTCCTGCAACATCATCACGCTACCTTCAAAGGATTTTCGCCCCGATGGATCTCGCCAGTGTGGGGGAGAGAGCCGCCGGATCTGCAGGCGTTGGGGGCTTTGGGTGGAGGAGAACGCCGGTGTGTGGGAGGAGACGCTGAGGTTGAGGAGGGCGTGCAGTGGGTGTCTCCTGGGTGGAGAAGGAGGAGGTCGCGGAGGTAGGGACTTTCAAGGATTTCGCCCCCACGGATCTCGCCGGTGTGGGGGGAGAGAGCCGCCGGATCTGCAGGCGTTGGGGGCTCTTGTGGGAGTAGACGCTGAGGTCGAGGATGGCGCGCGCTAGGTGTCGCCGGGGAGGAGAAGGTAGAGGTCACAGAGGTAGGGAGGAGGACGGCGCTGTCAACAAGAAGGGATCAGGATGTGGAGAAGACGAGCGGTAGGCGTGGAGGAGCACGATTGTGGACTCGCTGTGCTGCGATGATTTTTATTTTTTAAAAACCGAGAGTGGATAAGAATGGATGTTGGCCTTCCGTCTTCGAGAAGGTCCGTCCAGCGCGGACGGACGTAGTAACAGGAGCATTACCGACTAGGGTATAGAAGGGGAGGGATTGTTGGTGGCGCCGGGGCAGTGTTAAATTTTACTAGTGGTCCTTTAACCGTGTGTTTGGTTTGGGGATGAAGTGGGTTAGGTTTGGTCTAACTCATATTTCTGAGTTGAGATGAACCCATCTCATGTTTGGTTGAACCCAATTTTTTATTTGGTTGCAGGGATGAAGAGGGGATGGAATGGATGAGATTTTTACACCGTAAACGATAGCCATTAATTAATGGAGCCCAACCTGTTAGCCTATTTTTTCTTTTCCCTTATCTCTTCTTCCTCTGCTCGCCCGTATCCGGCGGCCGAGTGACACCCCACCCCACGCCAGCGGCCAAAGGCCCACCTCGCCTCGCCCCATGGCCCAGTGTCGCCTTGCAACGCCACGACGTCCCTGCGTCGCCCCACCACGCCATGGCGTCCCAGCACTGCTCCACTCTGCCCTCCCTATTCCACCCCGCCCTAGTGGCATAGCGGAGCCCCGACGGACCACGCCTCCCTACACCGGCCTGGTGGCCCCGCGACGCTCCGACTTCGATGATCAGCGTGGTCGCGCCTCCTCGCCCAGCCCCCGCCCCGGTGTCTCCCGTTGCGCTAGCGCCCGCCCCATTCCCTCCCTGCTCTGATGACCTAGTGGCCACGCGGAGCTCCAGCGAGCTAGCGACCAGCGCCTCCCATCTGGCCCAACTAGGTTGTCCCGCACTGTGAGCGAGACAGAGAGCGATGGAACCCGACTGGGTCGACGTGATCCCCTCGTTTTGGAGGGATGAGGCCAAACTGCATATCAGAGGTATATTCCAACCTGGGTTGATCTAAACGCAGGTCAATCTGGGTTGAACCCTTCCAACCCACTGCAACCCTCAAACCAAACATACGGTAACGTATCCCGATTTTTCACTCAAGCTAGCTTTTGTATACTTGAAAATTGCAGATTTGGCTCACTAAATTGGTTTCAGTTTTTAATCCTGATCGATACTAGTAAATTGTACAATAACCTCTCTAAACTTACTCTTTCAGATTTATAAGCTTTTCTCAAAATTCTTATCCCAATATAGGTGCTTGAAAAATACACACTAACACTACTACAATAGTCATTTTCAGTAGCGGCACTTTTGGTTTCCCACAGCGTCTAAAGCGGTCCACTGCGGTGGCATGATCACGGTAAATCATGGCCTCCCCATAGCAGGCCGCTTTGCCCGCTACGGTTAATCGATTTACCCCAGTGTTGGTATTTCTTATGACTATTGGATAAATCCGCAAGCGCACAAATTATACTGTTGTAGCACTTCACCTAGGAGTATTCCAAGACATCGTAATTTATATTTTCCCAAGGGAAAGCTGGGCTAGAAATGATAATTAGAGAGATATCCTAGAGAGCACCTCAACTTAGTATCGACTAGTATAGGGGGTAGAAGAATAAAGTGATAGGAAGGGGTGATGAATGAATAAGCCAAGATATAAGATAACTTAGAGATAACTAGTGAGTATAGCTAGGTGGAAGGACAATGAGAGAGTATAAGGACTCCAATGTAATTCACTCTACTTCAATATACTTAGCCAATTAATTAGTCTAAACACTATAGTTTGTCTCCTCAATACAAGTATGCTAGACGAGAGGATAGATCAGTAGGAGGACAAAACTTCTACCGAACCGCGCCTCTTTTTATGGGGGCCTTACCTTTTAAGAACTTGCCTAAGAACACGTGGTGGAATACAAAGACTAGACAAGGCTGTCCCTCGCTTGCTAGCTACCACAAACAATCCGTGCAACAAGGGTATTTCTTAACGCAAACAGATAAATCCGCAAACTCACGGATACCGCTGTAGCTTTCACCCGTGAGTATTACAAGGGTATCGATTTCCACGGGGAACGCGAAATGTATTAGAGAAGAACTAAGAATGTCCAAGGATAGATAATATATATTATTTTGGTGGTAGATAAGATAAATGGGTAGAAAATGATAAGTGGGTAAATAATGATAACTAGGTAAAGAGAGATTGTAGAGTTTTCTAAGGGGTTTATATAATCAAAGGCCCACGATACTCTATCCACTTTGGAACAACAGTACCTTCCCGACTCTCGATAAATACTGGGAGAAAGGTAGTCGAGAGAGGCTGCCAAAAGCTCTACGAAAACACCAACCCGAATGTGGTGGACTACAAAGGCCTTACAGAGTTGTCACCCTGGGGCTACCACAACTATCCGTAGGATTGGGCGCAAACTCAGGTAAACTCTAGTTTAGACACCACGTCTACACTATCGCTTATTACTCTAATCCGAATTCAGAACTAGAGCACTCAATACGAGCGGAGATCCTGTAAATAGAATAAAGTAAGAACTGAAATAAGATACTTAGAAATAATAAATGAAGAACCTAGAGATTGCTCAGAACCAGATGCTGCAAAGGTACAATGTTGAGAAAGATTTGACAGATCCGGCTCCTCCTAGCTCTCTCCTCCTCCCTCTCACCTCTAATTACAACTAGATGAACTAGAACTAGAAGAACTAGATCTAGACAACTAGAGGGATCTCTCTCCTTCTCTATATCTAATTGAAACCCTAGCTTTTGCTCTGGAGAAGAATAATGAGATGAGATGATCCTCAGGGGGGGTCAGGGGCCTTGCTTATATAGCCTTTTCAAATGAACGTCGGTCGTCGGATCAAACCGACCTTAGGCGAAGGGTTTAGATTGATCCTCAAAGACGGTGGAGCATAATCCGCGAGGTGGAAGGTGATTGGCCACCTGGCCAGGGCGGGCGCCCTGACTCCGGGCCCGTTTCGCCTCCCGTTTGTTCTGGTGTCTCCCGGAAAGTTCTAGAGTGCAGAAAATTGTGCGGTTGATAATGATCTCTATGTAAACATGACATGTGGGCCTTTCCTTAGTATTTTCTGATAACCCCTGCAGAAACTGACATTCACCAAAACTTGTGAAATTATGTTAGTATAAACCCTAATTCTAGCTATGGGTTTCATTTAGATCCTTTTCCTTGTTTAGTTGACGGTTAAAATTGGTACTTAAGGGCCGTCAACAATAGGCCCCTGAACTTTGAAAATGCATTTTTGGCCCCCTTAAACTTGTTAGGTGGTACACCACAAGCCCATACTTGCCATGCGGACATTTTTTTACCAATGTGGCGTTGCTAGGTGGTAAAAAAGATACACCAGCGGAAAATATATACCATGCAGACATTTTTTTACCACAAGCCCATATCAGCGAAGAATATATATACCATGCGGACATTTTTTTTACCAAAGAAAGCACGACCCTAGCCACCAGCGATGCTTCTCCTAGGTGCAGGTCAAACCGCGCACACGTGGCTCTTGTCGGCAATGCTTGCGCATGGCTGGCCATGGTATGACCGGAACAACACACAGAAGCATTGCCGATCGAATATCAGTGAAGAATATATATACCATGCGGACATTTTTTTTACCAAAGAAAGCACGACCCTAGCCACCAGCGATGCTTCTCCTAGGTGCAGGTCAAACCGCACACACGTGGCTCTTGTCGGCAATGCTTGCGCATGGCTGGCCATGGTATGACCGGAGCAACACACAGAAGCATTGCCGATCGAAGCCACATGCACGTGGTGTTGCCTACAAGTAGGAGAAGTATCACTGGCGGCTAGGGTCATACTTTTCGCGATGCGCCACGACGCCACCACATCCTCCAGCAGCTGATGCTCCCCTTGCGAGCACCTCTATGTGGAGGCATCTCTTACAACGATGATAGAAACATGGATTGAATTTAAGAGAATTTGATGCTTAACTTTTTACCATGTAACAACGCCACATTGGCAAAAAAAAATACCCATGGCAAGTATGGGCCCGTGTTGTACCACTTAACAAGTTTAGGGGGCCAAAAATGCATTTTCAAAGTTCAGGGGCCTATGTGTACCACTTAACAAGTTTAAGGGGTCAGAAATGCATTTTCAAAGTTCAAGGGCCTATGTGATACATGCTTACAAGTTCGAGGGCCCCTAGTGCATTTAACTCTTATGTTGTGGAGATCTTTCACCTCGTCTAAAATCCTTTTCACACCCAACTAGGAGAGGTATTTCTAGTTTAAATATCTTGTGTACCTAAGTAATTAGAAATTTTGATCATTTGATAAACTATAGTTTTGCAGCCGATCGAGCTACCGACTCACACCATTGTTTTTTCTTGTTCTTTTTAAACTTGTGATAAAGAGATCCCTTTGGGTCCTCTAATTCGTGCTCTAGGCTTCAGGGCCTTTTGTGTGGGTTAGTCCTAGATTATGGTTCTTCAATTGTTCGGAGATCGAATTGAAGAATAATTATCTGTTATTCTTCGTTCTGATGTCGTTAAGATTGCGCCATTTCCTAGGAAGTTCATACCACAATGGAAGTGGAAGCAAGTGATGTGTTGCATTAGTGGAAGGCTGTCCACGCGAAAAAGAGCAAAATATGTGTTGCTCGTGAACTGGCTCAGTTGGCAAAACTAACACGATGCTTAGTAGTTTGGCGTTTCCATTCACTTGTATGTAAGTATGTTCATCAAACTGTTGCTCGAGAATGTATTACAGTTGCTAAGTGATTAATAAAGCCTAAAATTATGGTCCCCAGCTAGATCACCAGAGACGCATTGACGATTTATCTGGATGGTCATATGGCATGGATGGTCCAGGGATAAAAGGCCTACCATTCACCACACGAAGGATTCCTAGTGGCATTAGATATGCTAGATCTAGCATCCATGTTGAACATTTTGACATTGTTGTTGTTGTGGTCTGCAACACCCGCGAACCACAGTCGTCGGCACCGGAAAGGCACGCGAAGGTACACACATGCATCCTGTCTAACTCACCTGCTATTTAATAGTGGCACACACCCGTTGTCAAAATGCAGCACTTTGGTTAGGCCAGTTTCAACTCCGCCAACCGATCGAGGGAGTGGCGCTTGTTGGGCATGCATGCAAGAAACTGAAGACCCCGAACTACTAATCAACCACTGCTAGCTAGTGCTAATTTTTGAAAACTTTATGCCCTCCTGCCTAATTTCAGAATGACTTGCCCAAATGGTTAACCAGTAAGCTATCATCCCCTACCCTATGAATTGTACTGTCAAAGTTAGCTAGCTAGGCACCTACCTAACACACAGGGATGCTAGCTGCTAGTGCTACCAATTAATGGTGATCGCCGGCAGGTCTCGTCACTACTACGACCATCTGTATTTCTTGTCTGTGTGTTTGCGTCCGTTGAGGCTGTTTGGATTGAGCTTCGGCAACCACCATCTGCACTGCGGTCGTCGATCTGCAGCACCTGTAGTAGGAATAAATAAACAAATTGGGAATCATATGCTTGCTCGTGCACAAATATAAAATTCCAAATGCAAATCCATCACCTGCACTGCACTACTATACATGTGGTTCGGTTGTGCATTAGTTGAGCTCCACAATCTTGCAAGCACTATGATCGATACACTTGATTTCACGTGAATATACTATAGGGAGAAGAGATTGATCAACATAATTGATCATCAACTGTATTAGTGGATGGAGATTCAAGCGATCTCGCTCGCCCAACTGTTTTCGAAAGGGCCGCTACTGACAGATGGATTTGCGATCCTCTGAACGCGATCTGGGGATTTCCCCTGTACGGAGTCATCATCTATTCTTCCCTTTGGATAATGGATAGAGTACTGCTCTGGCTCTTTCTCCGGCTCTGGCTTTAGTTCGTCATCAAGTGAGGAATTTTAAAGGGGAGCAGATTCGCTCAACAATTCTCCGTGCAATAGATTAGGACGGCATGCTGCGATGGTTTTTATTTTTTTGCAATTGGAATTTTCAACTCCAAAAAGCCGCCAACTTTGCTTACACACCAAACAGTTGTTCAGATACTCTTGTTGAGCATATATACATAACTTACTCTCACATGCCCGTCTTTCTGTCGTCAAGTAGTGGGGCGTGCTAATCGTTGTTTAATTTGGCATAATATTTAAGAGAGCCTCATGTACGTCTTCTTGCTTAAAGGCACATCATCGATCTTGGAATTCCGGCGCCTGCCTGCCACAACAGTGTTCCAGATCGACATAGCTCGATCTGCTTGCACAATACTACTAGCTGCAGCTCTCAATCAAGGGCGGCATATATATATATGGATATGGCACTGATGTGCTACAGTTTCTAGCTAAAAGAATAATGTTTAGTTTTCGCGACCATGCCGTGCCACGTATTTCATTAAGAGAAAAAGAAAATGAAGTATATAATTAACCTTCCGATTCGTTCTACGACGCACACAACACGTCATGCATTACGCTATGAAAGACGTAATTTGTTCTTATATTACACTAAGAAACACATCAGCATATACAGTTTCTAGCTAAGGAAATGATGCTTATAACCTGCCGACGCATGGTGTCTTTTGATTTGCCAATTCTTGCACGAGACACTAGTCCAATTGGAACCGAGTCCAATATTCTTGCAATGCCACTACCCACTAACTTTGAAGCATGCAGTACCTGATTATGGAAGAGAATCCGACATGAGGTCGAAAAAATGGCCAACAAGGAGGATGAGGATGTTGGGTAAAAGGGGGTTCCAGGTGGAGCCACTTGTTTCTTTCGATCCGCTCTCCAATATTCCACCACACCAGCACAAGCACAATGCATGCGATCCCCCACGCAAACGCTTGCTTCTCCGGCGCTCACACCTCTCTCTCTGCCGCTCTACGTACGCCTGGCTGGCTGGCCGACGTAGTACTGGTTGCCAAGTGCGTGCTGTCGGGTCGTCGACAGCTCTGGGCCTTTGTGGCTAAACTACGTTCACTACTTTGAATGGAAAAGGAGAGGGAATGCTTTGTGCTCCCTGCTCTGAGTGTGATGTGGTGGCTAAAACTATTTTCATTGAGGGAAAAAGTTAACAAACTTTATATTATATTCAATGCAAGAGGCTTCTATTCGTCAATCAATGGAAGACGACTTTGTCTGTCGACACTATATATGGTTCCTTCCTATGGCGTGAATGTTGACTTTTTAGTCTCTCATATATGTACATGTAGTAGGATGTGTTCGTGTGCACGTTCATATGGTGTGTGTGTGTGTGCGCATCAGTGCATGAATGTATATAGGTGTCGGCATCGGTACTGTGCTTGGCAAAATGAAAGTTTTTACTACATATATGACGATTATTTTGGATTGGGTAAAGTTCCAAAGAAGAACTATAGATATAGATACAGAAACACTGGACTGATTTCCAAAGATGCATGAAAGAGAAGTAGTAATACAAATGGAATAAATGATGAAGCAGTTAGTTCAAGTAGAAAAGAAATTAAAGTAAAACCAACACTAGGTTGGAAAACATTGCACAAAGGACATGTTCCTACAAATCAGTACTAGTTTCATGCACATAAGTTCTAATATTTTTAGTCTTTGACATATTTTCCTATTTTCATTAGACAAGGACATGACATTAAATTCATCAATTCTTGTGGATCCACGCTACCTTGGTCATATTTTGTAATATGGTTTGAAATCACTTCACATAACTGGATTACTAGCTGCAAATTGCCTGGTACATTGCACAATTATACCTAATCATTCACACAGAACTCGCGCCCGCGTCCCCACCCCTCAGTTGCCTTGCCGCGTCATGGGTGATGTCGAGGCAAGCAAAATCCACTGGGGCTGTGCCCTCCATGCGCGCCGTTGACATCTACTGCAGCCGCACTAGTGACATCCGTCGTGGCCATGCCCTCCATGCGCGTCTCTTTCTCACAGGCACAGCATCCGCGTCCACCTCGGTGGGCCTAGGGCCGCGCCATCGGGGATGAGCGATGGTGCCTTGTGTGCTCGTTGTTTGAAGAAATTGTCCTATTCGAGAGAAACAATCACTCGGGAAAAAATAGAGCAATATATTTCATAACCAGTGGTAGGTGAATAGTTTTTTTATGTCACCCACCTCCATAGGAGGTGAAAGCAGAGGGAGTTAGAAAGGTCCTTGTGTGATTTTAGTAATTGAGTGACAACTTAGGTGAACTAATATGTGTTCAAGTGATACATACACAGGAGATTAGTTCACAGGTGATTGTGTGATGAAGGAGCTTATTGCACATGAGACATGACATGGAGTCATGTGATCAAGGTGGAGAAGATCAAGATGAGGCTTGGCTTGATGGACCGGTTGCAAGTGTGAAGGGCAAGCGTGTGATGCTTGGCGTCGATGGACCAAGGCAACGGTGAAGAGCGAGTGAGGTCAAGATCGATGAACCAATACGGTCATGTGATGATATGGAGTGGATCATATCAATTGACAAGTGGTTGGTGCATGTGTTGCATCAACATTGGAGAAGGAGATGGAATGGAATGCGCAAGGCAAAGGTATAACCATAGGGCATTTCCATTTCACCGGTCATAGGTGTGTAGAGAAGTATATGACCGGGTTTAGGATAGATAGCCGTACTATCAAGAGGGACAAACTTGTTTGCATATCGGTTATCTAGTGCCACTTGAGCGATCTAACTTTGCGATGCATTAGGATCGAGTGGTGTGGTGAGAGCAAGTGAAAAATGCTTTGAAAATGATTGTGAAAATGCTAACACACATGCACAAGGTGGTGATCACATTTGTGTTAGCACATGAAAAGCAAAGGAAGAAGTTGGGAAGTGTCTCGGCTGAAAACCAAGCTCCGGACGCTAGGGTTCCTGAGGTCCGGACCATTGGAGAATGCGTTCGGAGGCAAACCCTAGGTCTCGGAGAGGTTGTGAGCTCCGGACTGTGGTCCGGACGCAGGGGTTGTGGCGGTCTGGACCATTGGCTGTGTGTACGGTCGCACACCCCCCCTGTCTGTGCTTTGCTGACCGTGGAGGTCCGGACGCTGTTTGACGTCCGGACGGTGGCTCCGGACAATCGTCCGGAGGTTTTGAGCTCTCAGGTTCGACTCTGCATAGAGTCCGGATGTTGGAGGTGTTGGTCCGGAGGTGTGTCCGGACGCGTCTGGAGGACACGTGGCGGCGATCGACGCAGCACGCCAATGGTCGGTTCAAACGGCTAGGAGGTCCGGACGCTGGGCGTTGGTCCGGACACCCCATGCAGCTGCGTCCGGACCTGCGTCCGGAGGTTGTGCAGGAAGCCCATTGAGTGGGTAAAACGGCTAGTTTCGTGGGTGTGGCTATTTATAGCCCTTGGCCGGCCCTTGGGGCTGGCGGAGCACCTTGGGGTTGTGTTACCCTTAGTTGTGCTTGGTTGGGAGCCCTCTAACTCACACACACTTGATAGTGTTCATCCGATTGTGTTGCTTTGAGAGATTGCATCGTGTGGCACTAGGTGATCGTGTTGCAACGGAGGTTGCCACCTCCTAGACGGCTTGGTGATCAAGTCTCCGTCGAAGCACATAAGAAGCTTGTGTGTGGCTCCGGAGAAGAGCTTTGTGAGGGGCATTGTGCTCGCCCCGCGGAAGATCGCGAAGAGCAACTCTAGTTGAAGGTATCATTGAGTTCCCTCATCTTGTGTTGGTTAGGCGGCAACCCTTGAGGGGGTTAGGCGAGTGAGGCATGTAAAAAGTCGTAAACCTCCAAGTGAGTGAGCCGATACAACGGGGACTAGCTTGGTGGCGACCAAGTGAACCTCGGGAGAAAATTCACCATGTCAACCTTGTCTACATCTTCTCGGTGGTTTGCATTCTCCAAATCACTAGCTTGTATTTACTTATTCATACTTGTGCTCGTGATTAGTTGTTGCTCTTGTAACTAGTTTTGCTTGTGTAGCTTGCCTAGTTACCTTCTAGCTTGTGTAGCATAGAAGTAGCTCTTGAGTGGCTAATTGGTTTGTGTAGCCTTGTTAGTCACATTGCTTAGTTTGTGTAGCTAAGTAAGTTGAGCTCTCTAGTTGGCTTGTGTAGTCTTGCTAGAGAGAATTGCTAGTGAGCTTAGGTGTTTTGTGCTTTGCTTACTAGTATGTGTAGGAGCTTCCGGTTTGCTTAGAGTACTAGTTGCTTAGGTTTGTGTGACCTTGCAACCTAGACTTGTTTAGGTGAGCTTCCTAGCCCGGCACCTTAGCATAATAGACATACTTTGCTAGGTGCTAGAGTTATAGGTAGAGGGGTGTAGTCTTGGCTAGACCGATAGTTTTAATTCCGCATTTGATTCGGTTAGCCGTTGCGCTTAAGTTTTAGAAAGGACCCTAACCCCCCCCCTCTCTCTAGTCCGCCATCTCGACCCTTCAGAGTTGTTGTGAATTGTCCTAGAGGAAAAACAGCTTTTAGCTTTTTAGCCCAACCAAAGAGGTCCTAACTCACGATACTCATTCATTAATGCCCCTAAGCTCCAATCACATTTGTAACTTCAATTAGTGCCTATCGTGAACCTATAACCACCATATTCAAAATATAGTAAACATAATTCCCATAGTTAAGGGTGGATTACATGTATCATTTTCTTTACCACCAATATGTTGTAAAACTCCTAGGATAACTTAGGAAGGAGAGAGTATCTGCTTATTATTACTCCCCCATCCCATGAAATTTGATGTTTCATGATTTAAAAATTCTTAGAAAACTTGATGTTTTATTTCTTGGACACTAGATTTGACCTTAAGTAAAAGTGATAGTTTTACAGTTAAATCAATGTACATATAGCAATAATGAATCAAAGAAACACATGAAATTTAACATGTAAAGCTATCACTTTAAATAAAGATATTGCTTTGGTTCCTCAAAATGGACGTAATACTAACTAAAGGAAACCTAACTAAAAGAAATTGGCAAGAAAACAAATATTATTGCTTCTACCGTGTTTTTAGTGTAAATATGCTAAATTTCTTTGGCATGCATTGCATATGGTGTTTGGTATTACCCAACTCTGTAGCAAACCTTTTTTAGAATTGGTACAAACAGTGTATGAAAAATATTCAAATTTGTTATTACTAGCAGGGGCAGCTGCCTTCTGTTGGTCCTTATGGCCCACTAGAAATGATAGTGTTTTTGACAAGTGCAGTCCTAAAGTATTTTTGCAGATCTTATTTAGGGGAACGTATTGGTTCTGATTTTGAGGTTAGTTGCAGCGAAGTAAAGAAAAGAAAGAATGCCTCGTATTGTTTACATATTTATGTTTTTCAACATTTTCACCGACCCTTGATTTTTCACTTTTTTAAAACCTTTTTTTAATATTTGACTCTTACTTTGCAGCTTACAAAAAAAACCAAAAAAATTTAGAGCTCAACAGATAAAAGATGACAAGTAAATAACAAAATGTGTGATCTAAAATTCGTGCCAAAACTAATAATTCATCTATGATAATAGAAATTTCATTGTCGATGACAAACAAACTCTATAATAAATCTAATTCATCAAAACAATTCTACATACTAGTTTACGATGATTTTAATGTCATTTTCTTGGCTTTAGTTGTTTTTGGCGACGTTTTCTTTGACAATTATTTTATCGTCGCGAACATATAGGGCAACAACATCTTGCGACAATTTCTAGCAAAATTGTCGTAAATTAGCGACAAATCCCCCATCGTCATAAGAAAAACGTTACAAAAGGCTAGGTTTCTTGTAGTGACCCTGGATACATCGGTTTTGTCATTCTTTTCCTCTTATAGATGATCAATTATGTTTAGAATTGCAAACTGGTTTTCTATCTTTTCTGTGAGTCTGTTTTTTAAAAACATAAGTGTGAGAACTTCATAATAATGTGGTCTGGTTTCTCCCGTACGAATGAGAATGAAGCTAGTTGTTTATTCCATTATCTAGAAAGATTAGGTCGATATCAACATTCCCACCGCCAATGCAATTAGCACCGTTTGTGGTTGCACATGTACGCACTTATGTGTCGATACATTCATGTTGGTTAGCAACGTATTATTCCTTTAATTAGCTACTTATTTATGGTAATTAGCGTGGATCATTTTCAATAAATATGGCCATGAATAATTTCCACGGAGCACTAATAATCTTTTCTAAAAAAATCCTAGAACACCAAATATTTTGGGGACGTTAACAAGCGCCTTGTAGCACTAATCTTTCCTTTCGCTGACCATATATTGCTAATGTGGGGACAATTCTTGTATTTTCCTAACTGTCTAATAGGCCTGAAAGATATGTGCCTAAGGTAATGAGCACCATCAACAAAACAAAAAAAGAGATCACAGTCATCTTTGAGTTAGTGATCTCACCTTTTTCTCATTTCTCCACAACTCTCTCATCGACTTCCTTGAGGCTACGTATGGCACAATTCAACAGACCACTAGCTAAGAGCAAATGATATATGCCATTCCATTGAGATTATAATGGAGTTTGAAGGTACTGGAGATATGTGGTCGGTATATGCTGGTGTAGACATAGCACTATATATGGACATGAATTTTGACTTTGCTAGATAGTGGCAGTTAAAAGCTGTGGTGCTAGTTTTGTCGGCGATTTACCAAACACGGTAAACTACGATGTCAAGGCATTGTAGAAAGCCAGACAAAATTGAAACACCGATATCACGCTGTCTCTTATCTACGTGGACACTTAATTTTTGATATAGAAGGAAGTGTGTTAGAGCACCTTCAAGGCTTCAATGGTGACTTATGAGCTAGCTCTAAGCATATTATTTCATAGTCTAATAAAAGAAAGAGAAATTATTTCTTGATCACGTACTCTAAAACCATGTTAGATTGTCATGCGTATGGGGCTATTAGTATTATGAGATATATGCTAAAAGTTAATATTATTGGAGAATTTTTTCTAGAGTTAATAACTGATGTACTCTCATTTGCTATACTCTATGATACCCCTTCAGCAACTTTTTACCTCTATTTTGTCAATTATGTGTCCACCTCTGTAGAAGTATAGAGGTTATCACAAATGGGGGCTAGGATTTGAACAAAATCTTAGCTTAAGACGTTGCTATACTATACAAGATTTTTCAGTGGTTGAATAGGTAGCAGCACTAGGTGGAGAAAAGGAGGAATACGTCCTTGGTCAAATTTCTGACATGAGGCCCTATCAGCATGCTTTTCCTCTCTGTGTATATTTATGCTCAAAATCTAGATAGCCACACTGCTCAGATTCGTCACCAAAACCAAGGATGGAGGGGCACTTGGCAGAATCATGTTTTTCGTCAGGAAGACCTAAACATGTCACAAATAATGTGGTAGGATGAAGAAAGCCTAGCTAGGTTACCTACAGTAAGCTACTCCTGGCATTTCGCCACTGAATGAAAAGACTAGAAGTATTATTGGAATCCCTTGAAGTGAACGCCTGACTCGGCAGACCTCCATTCCGCGCGGGATGTATCAACAACACTTTTACCCTCTTCAGCTTTATTTTTACTTTTATTCTTCTTTTAAGGAGTGCCTACTTTTGAAAGAAAATGTTCCAATATTTTTGTTAAAAAAGATTGATGTATCGTCTTTTCCTAGTAGTAGCAGCGTTAGAAGATCTACCAGGCATATTCAATGGAATGGAGGTATAATTCTCAAATTAATTGTATAACTTTTTGAAGAAACATGTGTCCGGGAAAATATCAAATATTGAGCTCTTTAGAAATAGATTTTTAGAGACAATTGATGATTTGATGCGCCTCTAAAAATAATTGGACCACAATAAAATTCATACCATTTCCAAATTAAATCTGATAAAGACTAACTTTATACCATATCATAGTAGTCAAAAAGATCTGTAACTCTGTATTGAATGACTATTTTATTTGAAATCATTTAATGTCCAAAAATATTGTTCATATGATAATTTTAAATTCATTTTTATTTTCAAATGACTTAAAATAAAGTTATATTACTTGAAGAGATCTGTAACTTTATCGTTGATTACCTTTTTCATTTAAACCATTTAATGACCTAAACTATTCAGAAACAAATTGATATTATGTTCAACACCTTATGGATATATAGTTATCAGTTTTTTTCTTAATCATCAGAGCAGTAAGAACAAGAAGGAAATAATCAAAGTAGTCACACTCTCCTTTTCCTCAGCTGATGCTTTCTAGATGATGTCCAACAAAGATTCTACGTAAGTCATAAGGGTATAATAACACTACACCTTCAATACTTTTACTAGCTGCATTATAATTTTCTAAAGGTACTTTGCAGAAGATGCCAATCCATATTGATACTAGAGAGCCTGCCAAGCAGAGTAAATAAAATATAAAAATAAGAACATATAGTTCAAATGAACATGCAACAGTACTCAAAAGGGCAAAAGAACCAAAGCTGGTTCACACAACTGAGCCGTCGTAAGCCGAGAATAGTATAGCTTATCTCTGTAATCTAATCTGAGTTCCACGCAGGTTAGCAGACTCAGGTCAACCTTTATCTATCTTTTTAAGTTCCAGTCTAATAACTTGCAGTACTTGCTTAGTGTGTGCTCCTGCACTACCACATGGCTTTTCTTCGTTGGCTATGTGTCATGTGGGGAAAGGTCTACACGAGGAGAAGAAGGGCGCATGGCAGAGCTGGTGGCGCGCGAGGACGCGGTGCGCGCGGGGACTGCGGACACAGGGGGCGCGCACGCAGCTGGTTCGGCTGGGCCAAGTGGCTAAGTAGGAAAGATATTATTAGTTTCCTTTTCAGTTAATTAGATCCAAGATTTAGGGAGATTGTTACTCCCGGTAGTCTGGGCTACGGCCTTATATATCTTGTAACCGGAACCATTAAGGATTAAGCAAGATCAATTACCCTAATCTCTCTCCCTCTCGAGCTCTCAAGCCCAGGCAGCCGTGAGGGGCATAACCTCCGCTACTGGAAGACACGGCAGGAGACTACGAACTCCGTAGTCGAGGGCCGCCTACCCTGGATCATAATGCCCTTGATAACATGGTATCAACGTCACGTCGATCCTCGCCCACACGCTCCGATCAATCCTCTTCAGCACACACCCACCACCAGAGCCCGCCGTCGCCATCCCCCACCAGTTCGCCGCTAGCCCTGTCTTCCGAGATGAGTGAGCCCACCCTAGCTGATGTGCTCGCATCCCTCAAAACCCTCTCCACGGACGTGAACGCCATGAAAGTCGATATGGCGGCAATGAAGGAGAAGTCCGCCTCATCGTCCGACAACGGCGGTGGCCGCCGCGCCGATGATCAGCGTGACTTCGATCAGCCCCCTAAGCACAAAAAGTGGGATTTTCCCCGCTTTGATGGCACGACGGACCCGATGCTCTTCCTCAACAAGTGTGAGTCCTACTTTCGCCAGCACCGAACCATGGCCGAGGAGCGCGTCTGGATGGCATCTTACAACTTGGATGACGTCGCGCAACTGTGGTACAATCAACTTCAAGAGGACGAGGGCGCACCCACCTGGGGGCGTTTCAAGGAGTTGCTGAACTTGCGCTTCGGGCCGCCCCTCCGGTCGGCGCCATTGTTCGAACTCGCCGAATGTCGGCGGACCGGGACCGTGGAGGAGTACGCCAACCGGTTTCAGGCGCTGCTGCCTCGCGCGGGTCGTCTTGATGAAGCTCAGCGTCTAGCTCTTCACCGGCGGACTGCTACCGCCCCTCATCCACGTCGTCTGCATACACAACCCGGAGACCCTGGCCGCCGCAATGAGTTTGGCCCGCCAGGTGGAGCTCATGGAGAACGACCGGCTGGTGCACCCACCGCCTCGACTGCCACCGCGCGGTCCCCCCCCCCCCCCCCCGCGCGCCTCGGCCCGCGCTTCTGGCGCCCCAGCCCCCGCTGGCGCTCCCCGCACCACTGGCGGCCGCCCAGCATGGCCGCGGCGATGGCCCCCAGAGGCGCCTCACCCCGGAGGAGATGGCCGAACGACATCATCAAGGCTGGTGTTTTAATTGCAATGAGAAGTTCTCACGTGGCCACAACCGGTTTTGCCAGCGCATCTTCTTCATCGGCGGGGTGGAGATCGACGACGTCGCGGACGACGAAGCCGCCGCAGTAGCCGAGGCCGGAGAAACGGAGGCGTCCGTGTTCTCCCTCCATGCGGTGGTCGGCGTGGCCATGGGAAAGACCATGCAGATCCGCGTGGTGGTGGGCATGACATCCTTCATCGCCCTCCTCGACACCGGCTCGACTCATAACTTCATCACAGAAACAGCGGTGCGGCGATCTGGGCTGCCCATCCAGCCCCGTCCACGCCTGACGGCCACTGTGGCCAACGGTGAGAAGGTGCCCTGCCCAGGCGTCCTCCGTCGCGCACCACTCAACATCGGCGACCTCGGCTTCGTGGTCGATTTGTTCGTCATGCCTCTTGCAGGGTACGACCTAGTGCTCGGCACCCAGTGGATGGAGACCCTAGGGCGCCTGACATGGGACTTCACCGCGAGAACGATGTCGTTCACGCGCCAAGGCCGCACGATCTGCTGGACAGGGGTCCCGCTACCGGAGGTGGGGGAGTCCTGCGCGTCCACGACGTCGGCACCGTTGCTCGATGAGCTCCTCGCCGGCTTTGAGGACGTCTTCGAGGAGCCGCGCGGTCTGCCGCCCAAGCACGCCCGCGACCACGTCATCACCCTCAAGCCGGACGCACAGCTGGTGGCGGTCCGCCCCTATCGCTACTCGGCTGCCCACAAGGACGAATTGGAGCGGCAGTGCGCCGCCATGATCGAGCAAGGCATCGTCCGACGCAGCGACTCTGCGTTTTCCTCACCAGTACTCCTCGTCAAGAAGGCGGACGGGGCATGGCGCTTCTGCGTTGACTACCGCGCCCTGAACGCACTCACCGTCAAGGACGCGTTCCCGATCCCCGTCGTCGATGAGCTCCACGGCGCCCGCTTCTTCACCAAGCTCGACCTCCGGTCGGGGTATCACCAAGTCCGCATGCGCCCCGACGACATCCTTAAAACGGCGTTCCGCACCCACGACGGCCTCTACGAATTCCTGGTGATGTCGTTCGGGTTGTGCAACGCCCCGGCAACGTTCCAGGCGCTCATGAATGACGTTCTACGTCCCTTCCTGCGCCGGTTCGTCCTTGTATTTTTTGATGACATTCTAATCTATAGCCAGACATGGGCGAAGCATCTGCGTCACCTACGCGTCGTGCTCACTGAGCTCCGGCGCCACCAGCTTTTTGTGAAGCGCAACAAGTGCGCGTTCGGCAAACCGTCTGTCTCCTACCTCGGCCACATCATCTCGGTGTCCGGCGTCGCCATGGACCCGGCCAAGGTGCAGGTCATCCGAGACTTGCCTGTCCCCCGGTCCGCCCGAGCCGTGCACGGCTTCCTCGGCTTGGCGGGGTACTACCGGAAATTCGTCCACGGCTATGGCGCCGTAACCGCCCCGCTAACCGGCCTCCTCAAGAAGGAGGGGTTCGTCTAGAATGACGCCGCCGCCGCGGCGTTTGATGCCCTCAAGGCCGCCGTCACTTCGGCGCCCATCCTCACCATGCCGGACTTCACCAAGCCTTTCACCGTCGAGTGTGACGCGTCTTCGCACGGGTTCGGTGCGGTCCTCATCCAGGAGGGTCACCCAATCACCTTCTTCAGCAGGTCGGTCGCACCTCGACATCGCGCACTCGCCGCCTACGAGCGTGAGCTCTTCGGCCTGGTCTATGTCGTGCGGCACTGGAGGCCATACCTATGGGGACGCCGCTTCCTGGTGAAGACCGATCACTACAGCCTCAAGTACTTGCTGGACCAGCGGCTCTCGGCGATTCCCCAACACCATTGGGTGGGGAAGCTCCTCAGCTTCGATTTCGCAGTGGAGTACAAGCCGGGCATGGCGAACGTAGTCGCTGACGCGCTCTCACGTCAGGACACGAAGGACAGCGAGACCAGCACCATTCTCGCCCGATCAGCCCCGCGCTTTGAATTCATCACTCGCCTCCGGCAAGTCCACGGTTCGGATCCGGCGCTGCTGGCGCTGAGTCAGGAGATCACCAGCGGCACGCGCGGCGACCCCTGGTCCCTGGTGGACGGCATGGTCTAGTACAAGGGCCGCCTCTACATCCCGCCCGCCTCAGCCCTCGTCCAGGAGATCATGCAGGCGGTGCACGAGGACGGCCATGAAGGCGTGCAGCGGACGCTTCATCGACTCCGCCGCGACTTCCACTTTCCTAACATGAAATAGTTGGTGTAGGAATTTGTCCGAGGTTGCATCATATGCCAGCGCTACAAGGCCAAACACTTGAACCCGGGGGGTCTGCTCATGCCCCTGCCGGTGCCGCACAGCGTCTGGACTAACGTCGCGCTGGACTTAGTCGAGGCGCTGCCCAAGGTGCGCGGCAAGACCGTCATCTTGACGGTGGTGGACCGTTTCAGCAAGTACTGCCACTTCATACCCCTGGCGCATCCGTACTCGGCCGAGTCCGTCGCCGAAGCTTTCTTCACCGACATTGTTCGCCTGCATGGCGTTCCGCAGTCGCTGGTGTCGGATCGTGATCCGGTCTTCACGTCCAAATTCGGGCGCGAGCTCATGCGCCTGATGGGGACCAAGCTTCACATGACCACGGCGTTCCATCCTCAATCGGATGGTCAGTCCGAGGCGGCGAACCGAGTCATCATCATGTATTTGCGATGCCTCACAGGGGACAGGCCGCGACAATGGCTACGGTGGCTGCCGTGGGCGGAGTTCGTCTTCAATACCGCCTACCAGACGTCCCTGCGTGACACACCATTTCGTGTCGTTTACGGCCGCGACCCGCCATCGATCCGATCCTACGAACTGGGTGACACAAGGGTTGTTGTTGTCGCTCGGGGCATGGAGGAGCGCGCAGAGTTCCTCGACGACATTCGCTCGCGGCTAGAGCAGGCACAGCAGGTCCAGAAGCGCCACTACGATGCGGGACATCGCCAGGTGGTCTACCAAGTGGGCGACTGGGTCTTCCTCCGTCTACGACAGCGCCCGACTGCTTCACTTCCCCAGGCGTCAACAGGCAAGCTCAAGCCCCGCTACTTCGGGTTGTACCGCGTCACCGAGATGATCAACAACGTGGTCGTCCGCCTCGCGCTGCCACCCAGCGCCCGCCTGCACGACGTGTTTCATGTTGGGCTCCTCAAGAAGTTCCAGGGGACGTCGCCGGAGGTGCCGCCACCACTTCCCCCAGTCCACCATGGCGCGATTGCGCCAGAGCCTGAATGCGCGGTGCGCTATCGGTTTGCCCGTGGGGTGCGCCAGGTCCTGATCCAATGGAAGGACGAATCAGCTGCTTCGTCCACGTTGGAGGACGTCGACACATTCCACGCCAAGCATCCTCAATTCCAGCTCGAGGACGAGCTGGGTCTCGACGGAGGGGGAGATGTCATGTGGGGAAAGGTCTACACGAGGAGAAGAAGGGCCAGGGACCTACGCCGAGCAGCAGAGCGCGCGGCAGAGCTGGTGGCGCGCGAGGACGCGGTGCGCGCGGGGACTGCGGACGCAGGGGACGCGCACGCAGCTGGTTCGGTTGGGCCAAGTGGCTAAGTAGGAAAGATATTATTAGTTTCCTTTTCAGTTAATTAGATCCAAGATTTAGGGAGATTGTTACTCCCGGTAGTTTGGGCTACGGCCTTATATATCTTGTAACCGGAACCATTAAGGATTAAGCAAGATCAATTACCCTAATCTCTCTCTCCCTCTCGAGCTCTCAAGCCCAGGCAGCTGTGAGGGACATAACCTCCGCTACTGGAAGACACGGCATGAGACTACGAACTCCGTAGTCGAGGGCCGCCTACTCTGGATCATAGTGCCCTTGACACTATGTGCTTGTTATTTTATTTCTGCAAGGCTGCGAATAAAGACTCATCCATCTGTTGCTTGTGGGAACTGGAAGAGATGATCGAGCAAATTGTATACTAAGCTCTTGAAAATGAGTGCACAATGCACTGGAACGAGTCTTCTTTTTAGGACCAAACGCAAAAAAAAAGCTAATTGGTCTGGTACCTGCAAAGTTGGCACATGCTTTATGGGCTAATTGTAATAAGACAACAATGAGTGTTATGTGCACCTTTAAGTGAATCACAGAATGTTAATACGACATGATGTTGCCATAGTGTAAAGTGGACATATGCATGCTACTTTTCTACTTTAGCAGTTTATATTAATTATTATGCATACAGAACAGTCGTTTCATGCTACAGGTTCTTTATCAAAAGTGTACATCTGCTGTATGGGACAAAGTATTATGCTGTAGTATGTGAAACTCTTGGCACATCTTTTGTCTTGTATTTCTGATTCAAGGATACTTAGTAATAAACAAAGCAATTTGAAAAAAAATGTAAATAAAAACATAAAGAGGAAAATGGTCTACATATCTTTTGTAAATCATAGAAATTATTATTGTGAGAAATGAGTAGATATGTCCTCTCTCCGCTCCAAAATATCTGTCGATTTCACGAGAAACAACTTTGATAAAATGTATCATAAAAACTATTAATATTTATGGTTTATAATTAGTATCATTACAGAGATATTTGAATCTAGCTTTTTAATAAATTTATTTGAGGATATAAATGTTGCACGTATTTTCTATAAATCGAGTCAAACTTGTGACACGAAAACCGAAAATGACAATTAATATGGAACGGAAGGAGTACGCGTAAGAGCATGACTAATAATACATCCAAGCACTGGTTGTATAGATCCTTATCGCTTATCTCTCAGCCCACTCATATAATAGTTACACCTTCACACTTAATTCATCATAGGATTTTTTTGGTTCTTGTGTTCAAGCTTACAACTCACTTCTCCTCTTTCTTCTTTCTTCTCTCCTCCACATTAGCATTTAGCGTACTTGCGGCCCTTTATTATTGCTCTAAAGGATTACTGCACTCGGGAGCACCCGTGGCTAACACGCAAATGAAACGATGACACGCCGATATGACGTTCCTAAACACATCGTCCGCCATGTGTGGGCCTGGATCTTGGACGCCATGGCTAAATGGGCCCTATAGCATTTTTATTGGCTCCTCTATGCTCTGCACCAGTTCCTGTCTGGTCTTATGCAGCCCATTATTTGAGGCACTCTCCTCTCCCTTGCTTGGGACACAGTGGTGGAGTCGTCACCACCGCACCTCCAGAGCAGGGCACCCCTTCCTTTCCCTCTATCATAATATCACAATAGCGACTCTGACTACGAAGTAGCACATGCAAAAACAACAAGACCACCAATTCTAATAAACCCCTTACGAACTAAACCTCTGGCCACCAGATCAGATTAACGTCCATATATACGATCATGGAATCAATGTTCGTCTAACGTTTATTTAAATAGTGTTTAAATTGTAAACGTAAGCAATCTATATTAATTATGGTGAATTAAACGGTTAGGCTGTTTAAACCTAGTTAAACCATTGAAACCGGATTGCTCTAAACAGAACAAAAATTTGTTCCACTGTGGCTAAAAAAATCCGTTCCATTCACACAACTAATTAAGAAAACACTGTGGCTTAAACCTCTACCAATGTACATACCAAAGAATTATAGTATATATATAATAATGAATTATACATATGGCATCCACATTAAAGTAGCGCTTAAATACACGCACCAAAACAACGGGCCAACCAATTCCTAAAGTGCCTCTCGCAGATGCATATATATAGGCCCAACAAGAGCTTCCCAGAAAAGGCCCAAACACGCAAATAATGCACATTTGAGCCTACATGAACCCCGAGCACCACCTTTCAGCGTAGGAAAAAGTCTACATAACCCCCTCAAGTATGAGAGGTGAACTACTT
This sequence comes from Microstegium vimineum, assembly GCA_022036555.1. Classification (NCBI taxonomy): domain Eukaryota; kingdom Viridiplantae; phylum Streptophyta; class Magnoliopsida; order Poales; family Poaceae; genus Microstegium; species Microstegium vimineum. Next base: position 19,046,259 of record CM039133.1, read on the forward strand.
AACCCCTTGAACTATAAAACCGGTTATTCTACCCCTAAACTATTAAAACCGACCAAATAACCCTCTCTAGGTGGTTTTGAGGGTGGTTTTGTCTTTTTCTTTTTTAATTATTTCGGTAGAATCTTTAAAAAATCATAATAAATTATAGAAAAAATCATAAAATAGAAAATCTAATTTTGTTGTACTCACATGAGTAGATCTACACATTGAACGTATAATATGACATGCTTAAGTACAAAGTGTTTGCTATAGATTTAGATCTATGTTTTTCTATAATTAATTAGAAAAATTCATAACTATAATTTCCATGGTCTAATTGTTGTGAAATTTTTATGGTAGGCTAATTATTGTATGTTTCAACTGTAGTAAAAATTTCATATTGATTGGATCATGTATAATTTAGTTATAAGTTTATTTGAATTTAACTAATGTATAAACATATATAAATCAATAATTAATTTATACGTGATCCAATGAGTATGAAATTTTTACTACATTTGAAGCATACAATAGTTAGCCTACCATAAAAATTTCACCACAATTAGACCATGGAAATTATAGTTATGAATTTTTATAACTAATTATAGAAAAACATAGATCTAAATCTATAGCAAACACTTTGTACTTAAGCATGTCATATTATACGTTCAATGTGTAGATCTACTCATGTGGAGTACAACAAAATTAGATTTTCTATTTTACGATTTTTCTATGATTTATTATGTTTTTTTCAAAGATTCATCCAAAATAAATTAAAAAGAAAAAAGGCAAAACCACCCTCAAAACCGTGTACAGGAGGTTATTTGGCCGGTTTTGATAGTTCAGGGGATAGAATAACCGGTTTCATAGTTCAGGAGGTTAAGTAGTCCCCTAATAGTTGAGAGGGGTTATGTAGACTTTTCGTTTGAGCGTACCACCGACCCAGCAGCAGCATCCACATTTGCAGAAGCTAGCAGGAGCAGCGGCGGTAAGCAGGCCTCGTACCGTCGTACGCAGGCAGACCACAAAGTTGGCGACGGTGGGCCGGAGGGGATCGATTAACATGTGGACTGAGGCAATTAGGCCCAGCTAGAGAGGATTAGCAAGGGATGTCGGATGGCGAGAATAACAACAGAAAGGATTTTGCGATGAGGGAATTGGCCATGGACCCATGATGTCAGTCAATCAAACCAAAGGAATTGTTGACGTACACATCAACGCGACGCGGCTGCTCACATTGACCGGTGGGACGGCCATGGCGGCGCAGTGGCCGAGTCACTTGAGCGAAGCTAATGGAGATGGTCGCATCGTGGTGGCCGGAGTTGAGGGAGATGACCGGAGCGTGGTGGCCGGAGTTGAGGGAGATGATCGGAGCGTGGTGGCCGGAGTTAAGGGAGATGGCATGACAGATGGGCCACTGGCTTGGCTAAAATGCAGAAGTTGAGCATCTCTAGCAATGCAGCCTGACTCCTCATTTTAACTTCCGCAAATCTGGTTTAGAGGCTATCCAAACAACCAAACATCCTAAAGCGCATTATGAAAGTCTGGCTAGATCCAACCAAACACAGCCGCCTAGCCTGTTGTCCCCGTGCTCGTTGTATCAGCTAGCCCGCCACATGTCCCCGGGGTCCCCGTGTCCAGGCCCCAAAAGGATTCGCTTGCAGTCCGTACCAGTACCAAGTACCAGACTACCAGCTCTTCTTTAATAAATCAAAGGAGCTGCAGCTGCTCGTCTAGTCGTGCCAAAAAAGATAGTAGTTGAATGGATTACGAGGAACCTTTGACACACACTACGAGACTAGCAAGCTTTTTGGGCTTTTGACGTCGGCCCTGTTAGAGTAACTCCAACAGTTTTGTATGTTTTGTTTGGTAAAATTAGGAATTTGTCAAGTACTAAATAAATATGACATAGATAAAAAGAGTCAATCTCCAACAGTTTCATATTATTCACTTGGCAAAACTAAAAATTGTATACGCAAGAGGAAAATATTCTGCGGGAGTAGCGCATGGGGCAAGTGTCAAGTGAACCGAAGTTTGGCATAAATGTCAAATTTCACCTGATGTTTGTTAAGTTAACAAAAATGTCAAACCTATTTGTCAAACTGTTGGATAGGAGATTTTTAGACTTTTTAGCAAAAACAAGAATGTCAAGCTCATTTGCAATACTGTTGGAGTTGCTCTTAGCTTGTCGCACGCGAACTTGACAAAATTTGGAGATGTATGTAAAAAATATAATTAATTGTATAGTTTATTTGTAATTTTCGAAATAAATCTTTTGAACGGTTACTTTATGATTGGGCAATAATTACCAAATATAAACGAAACGTTACACTATTTTACATGTGTAAAGATTTTGGATCTAAACAAGTCTTAGGGGTTGTTTAGTTTCCTTCAAAAATCCAAAACTTTATCAGATTCTCTGTCACATCGAATCTTTGAACGCATGTATGGAGCATTAAATATAGATAAAAAATAACTAATTACATAATTTATCTGTAATTTCCAAGATGAATCTTTCGAACCTAGTTACTCCATGATTGGACAATAATTACCAAATACAAACGAAACACTACAGAACTTGCCCTTCTAAATTCCAAAACTTTACAAGATTTTATGTCACATCGAATCTTTGGATGTATGCATAGAACATTAAATATAGTTAAAATAAATAAATAATTGCGAGACAAATCTTTTGAGTCTAGTTACTTATGATTGAACAATAATTACTAAATACTCAATCATAGAGTAACTAGACTCAAAAAATTCGTCTCGCAAATTATAAATAAACTGTGTAGTTATTTATTTATTTTAACTATATTTAATACTCCATGCATACGTCCAAAGAATCGATGTGACATAGAATCTTGTAAAGTTTTGGAATTTGGAAGGGAACTAAACATGTCTTGGTTTTTTTCTCCGTTGCATACAGTATATATGTCAATGAATCATCATATGGGTATATCAATTGTTTTTTATAATTCTTCCCTCATCATCGAATCTAAGGACAATGCCAAAAACCTTTGAAGTCTAACTTGTAGACTGTCGATGGTTAAAACCGAATTATAAAATATAGTAATAAACTATTTGAATTCCTATTTCTTAAGCTGTTTGTGTACCTGTACCTGTTTTCATATAATAAAATTTCTCTGTAAGGGTGCAAACTCCTCCAATTTCATAAAAAAACTATTTAAATTTCTAAGCCAGAGTGTGGTTGGATGTCACAAATTTAAATAAGTGTGCAGCATCTTCAGTAAATAGTCAGGCAGAGATGTACATCTGCTGATTGGGCAAGCCTTGGGCAGCGATGTCACAAGTTTGAACAAGTCACGTTAGGATAGCCGCCTATATAGAAAAAAATAATCCATAGAGAAAGATATATTTTATTACAAACCTCAACGTCGTGGGTCAAGAAGCTAGTGACCTTTTTTTAAGTTCTTCTAAACTTATAGCTCTAAATTTTAAAGTTAAAGCTCCAAACCATAAACTAGAGTTTTATATCTCAAAACTAAACTAAAGTGTTGTAAATGTTTTAAAGTTAAGTTAGGAGGAGATCTAAATAGGCCTTTAATGATATGGAGATCACACAATAGCTCTTCTTCTTTTCTTTTTTTGCGAACACACACACAATAGCTCTTCTACTACTAGTCTATCTACTACGTTATGTCCATGTTCCCTTGTGCGGTGGCTTATGGAATTATACAATTTGAGAGATCAATGTTATATACTGTATTTTTATTTTATTATATAAACAAGAACCTTACGAAACAAGTCTACTGTACATAAAACTAGTCTTAAGTTCTTACATATTCTCTTTCTTTTGTCTTCCTTCTTCTTCTTTCTACCACCGAAAAATGAGGAAGACGGATCTGAAACTTATTCTCCCTAGTCCTTCATCATGGTTAAATCTAACCACAACAAAATGGAGAAGAGACCGAAGAAAAATATTCCATGACGATGACATCATCTCCGCCTTGATGTCGTTGTCCGGAAATAAAAGTCTCCATGTCGTCATGCTGATGAAGTTGATGACGTCATAGATGTCGTCCTCGACTTCAATGGATCCGCCATGGAGAAGACAATTTCACTTGCTCTCTCGCCGTCGCCGGAGAGGAACAGGAGAAAAAAAGATAAATCTTCAATACTAAGAAACTTGACATGAAGAAATCATAACCCTAAAAACTCAATATAATAGAAAACTTATTAGAAAACTATGTATGCTCACTCCCTTGAGCCTCCCACGGGATGTCGGAGGGGAATGGAGGGGGACCAACGGTGGAGAGATGGAGGCGGCGGCGCTAGGCCATAGGAAATAAGAAGGAAGACAAAAGAAAGAAGAAGTTTCTCATCTCCGCCTGCAGGGATGTTGGCCGTCGTTCGTTAGGCATCTGTTCTTAGGCCTATTGCTGTTGTCGAGTATTTGCATGTACGGTCTTCTATACGAAGCGTCAAACATGTTTGGTTTTGAGATTTGGAGATGTTCACCGTCTGGGTATAATTTAGATGAAAACCAGTTTCTGGATATATCTAGTATAATGCAGAGTGTTTGTAACGTGTTAATGTACCCAACGATGATATAATATAATTTTTCTTTCATAAAAAAAATGTAGAATAGTACGTCAATTGAGTAGTTCAAACAAGTGGCATTTAAGAGCATCTTCGAGAGATTAGTCAAATTATTTAATTTTTTAAATAAATTTAGCTATTATTAAAGAAAAAAAGTGTTTTAACAGACTCTGTAAATAACTCTCTAAATTTAGTAGCTCTTCATCTCACCTCATTTGCTCTTAACTTTTAAAAAATATACCTCACTAGCCATCTAGTCTCTTCATTTTACAATTTTATGGAGTCTATATTATCTATTTTAGAAAGTAACGAAATCAACAAATTTGACTAGTCTTTTTTTGTCTAATCTCTATATAGAAAAGAAGGGAGACAACCTCGAATAAAATCGATCTCTTATAGTACCTTTATCTGTATCTTCTATATCTAATATTAAATAGCTAAATTTTTCTTTTATTTTTAACCTACTAACTACCCATTAGTGGATAGTCTCTTCTATCCATCTTTTTTTTTCTTTCTAATCTTGTGTGCGACTCGATCTCATGACACGCGGAACAATTCAAAGCATCTCCAAAAGTCTTTCTAAATCTCACTCTCTAAATCATCATTTGGAGAGTCATTTACATAAAAATTATTTTGTATATCTTTTAATTTTCCAACAACTCTTCTAAATCCCATGCATACTCTAGAGAGTCATTTTCGTCTTCTATATTTGGCTATCGAAAAATCCGGAATAGAGGATGACTATATTTAGAAGACCATTTAGATAAGCTGTTGGAGGGTAGTTTTTGTTGACACAAAAAACGTCAGGATCTGCGAACACCTCGGGCTTATACCCGAAATTCAATATTCGGAGGCGTGCCAGTCGATTTGACCAGTTAATCGACAAGGACGATAACTAGAACAAGATTCAATCTAGACAACGGCATGCGCCCGGATGCTGAGATTGAGGCTTGATCAGGATAACTAGAGCAGAGCTGAACGAGACAACAGCGATGCGCCCAGATGTCAAAGCTCAGAAGTACTCCCACGCGAAACTTACAAGGGTTTGACGGAGATCAAGGTGATGCAGCCCGTCGAAGCTTGAAAAACTCGTTGATAATCTAATACTAATGCAATAAAGGGTAAATTACGATAAAATTAGAATAAGAATAAATTGGTTTGTTTTTTATATGATTGATATGTTTACACGCAGCCCTTGGACACATATTTATACTCCCGCATGGAGAGTTGTACAAAGACACGACTCGTATCTTTCCTAAAACAAACTCCTAACTTTAAGGAAACTGACTCGCGTAGGAGTCGGATAACAATATTATTTTCCTAAACAAACACACCTATTTTAAAGGAAAACAAACGACTCATGCAAGAGTCAGACCCAAATTGCTATAATAATACTGGTATAAAATCACCAGTTTCCTTATGTCTCTTCCTCGATGAAAACTTTCCATCGGCAGATCCCTTCAATCCGCGGCTTCCTTCTTTAGCTACTGGCAACCCCCTGCTGCCATCAAACGCTAAGTCACCTTGTGCTCATCGTCATCCCATGCCCATCGGGATCGGCAATACTTCCCGATCGGCAACCTTGTACTGGTAACTTGTCTTCACCAATCAATCCTTATCAGCAATCGGCAACATTTCCTTATCGGCAATCGGCTTCTACAGTTCTGGCGACAGCCATTTAACTCCTATCGGCAACACCCGAAACCTCCAGCTTCCATCGGCAACACAATTAGTCTTCCCACAACACACTTCCATCGGTAATACTGACTCATGACTTCGCGATGTCAATGGAAAACGGCTGCCAATCGACACAAGCCTTAGCTCATTTGACACGCGCCGAAAAACGGTGTCAACACATGCCCCCCAGTTTTGGAGTATATAATACTTTATGCGCCAAAATTCCCTCTACTGTAGCTGTTACCTCCGAGATAACTGCACAACTTCCTCGATCTCCGCACGCAGAACCGCAATTTATTAATAAAATCCCTCGATTATAGCACAAACAGTTGCAAATCTGACAATATCTCCTTGATTATCGCGCAAATCCACCACAGGCCTCTCCACATTCCTGTACAGTGTGAACCGACATCCCAAAATACCCCTGAGTAAGCTTATAAAAGTTACCAGTATCCAATCTGCCTTTTTACCCTAGGCCCACTTTCACTCTCCTTCTGCCTTCGTCTTCAACCTCCGGCGGTACCTCCGAAGAACACAAGCTCAAGTAACAGTGCTTTCTCCAATCCAAGGACGAACCGCAAGAACTCCGCAAGAACTCCTCAGCTCCAATGGCGATCCAAGTCGACATCCCTAAGGTAAATCCACTCTCCTTCTCATCCAACCTCCTGCTGGTTCCTTCGTTTGTATGAATCCCGTAATTTTTCTCCTTTTTCTTCCTTTGATTCCTTCTTTTTCTTTTTTCGAAACCTTAGGGTCGCTAGAACACAGCAAGTGTATTGGGCAGAGCGCAACTTGGATCAGTGCATCAGGCTCTCCATTGCCGATATGGAGAAGAACGAGAATATGCTGATAGCAGCCTCCTACTTCTGGTCTGACACCATAAACGCTTTCCTGTTCAGACATGGACCAGCCACTTCCACACTTGCCGATGTCCATATGTTAACCGGCCTAGACGTCTCTTCTGCCGATACCTTTACTCTGTTCAATAGGAAAGCCGAGTATAAGGTGAACACTCGGAATATCGACGGCTGGACCGGCTATATCCAGGAGTATCAGAAGACTGGATCGGTAAACCAGAGAGAGCACGCCACCTTCCTGAATATGTGGCTAGAAAAATTCATCTTCTGCGGCAGGGCGGTTGGACCCACTACTATGCATCTTTCGGTAGCCGAACTCCTTGCCGATGGAACAAGACTTCCGCTAGGCAGATATCTTCTTGGATCAGTGTACCGCCTGCTACATCAAGTGTCCAAAATGTTGTTGTTAGGTGAGCCCATCGGCAACCTTGGGAGTCCCTGGTGGTTTATCAACATGTGGCTGAACGCACACATGCACAAGGCCCTCCAGTTTGACTTGTTTGCTCAACGATTCCCAAGGGATATATCGGAAGATTAAAAATATAGGGATGATAAATCGGCAACTCGCCCTCCACTCAACTTCGGAGAGGCCATTATAGTGCTACCAGGTACCGATGCTGATGCAGAACAGTTCGGCTTATTCTTTCAGAGATTTTACAACAGAAACCCTGCTTCAGAACGGCTCTGGTGGCCATACGTTGATGAGAACAATCAATTTCCACTGCTGTTCAATCTGACCGATGGGAATGTGCCCCAGAATCAAACAATCATGAAGGCCAGTATTGTGCCCCGGGCCATCCCAGTCAATATTTTCGGATCCGGGAAGAATACCCCTCCATCCTACGAATTCTACTACCCATCGGCGGCGGCAAGACAACTGGCATTTGGCCAACTGCCGATCAAGCTTTGCTACTCCAAGGTGGTGAAGCCCAGGCAGACTATCTCCAGTACTCTAGAGTGGAACAAGGTCATCAATCTTCCTCCCAGTGCCGATATGTCAGACATTGATCTGTCTTCCTGGTCACCAACCTCCTTTATCACAAATGAGTATAAGTCTTGGTGGCAAGAATGGAGGTATCAACTGTTTGCCAAGTCGTCGCACTACTATCGGAATATAATTGACGACGATCACGTCATTCCCGACGATGCGGTAAATTTCATTCCGATGCATTCCTCATTACTTTATTCTTATCATCGGCATCTGACCCCTTTATACTCGACAGGTTGACGATCCGATTCCCCCGATGAGCAGGAGTGGCAAGCCCTTTAATCTCCGGATAATGAATCCCATCTCACTCATCGACAATAAGGCCCCCACGCTAGCTGCCTTCACCCCTCAGCAGGTACCCAAACCGACACCTGCAAAAACCAAGGCTACATCGGTCGCTGCTGCTGCCCTGACGCGGGTTTTTGCAGTAAACTCATCTTCACTCATACCGATCATATACTGTTTCATCGGCAACATTTTATTTTGTATAACTTGCATTATATTTTTAGGCAATGAGGTCATCGGCAGCTGCTTCGAACACTCAAGCATCTCCGAGTCCTGCTGCCGATGCCCCCAGTCTTCGTCAAAACGGGCCGGCCCTTCCACCGCCGCACCAAGGAAGAAAATTTGAGGCTGGCTACCCTATCTTCACCATTGACTCCAATCGCACCACCAACTGCCGATGCGCCAACGGCAGGACCGTCATCGGTTCCAACCCCTGATCATCCACTAGATGACATCCCTGATCAGGAGACAACTCCATCCGCTGTAGCTGCGGAGGCGACATTGGCATCGGCACCAGCTGAAATCCCCGATGAGAGAATGGTGTCACCACCACAGGAGCCAGCCACCACAGCGGAAGCAACACCAGCAACAATGCCGCCAGCACCAACGGCAACAACCGCTCCCTAAGCAGAAGCTCATTCATCAGCAACTGCTGCCGATTTCTAGGACGAAGCTGGACCATCCAACATACCAAGCCCTCGGCAAGAAATTCGCTTCAAGATGGTAAGTCGGTCACCTAAAAATTCATAGTATAATCTTATGATCGGCACATTTTAACTTCTTCTTTCTCAGGCCCAAGACTCCCCAGACAGCCTGTTCTCCTTTGGCCTTAACCCTTAGGACGAGGATGAACACCAAGAAGGCCCCGCTCGAGCAGACAGCCTATTCTCCTTCGCCATCGACATTTCTGATGAGGATGAGGATGAAGAAAGCTCTGCTCCAGCTCTATCGGCAGAGGTCAAGTCCAAGCTCGAAGCACTGCTTTCCTTGCTGCAACAAGACACATCCCAGCTCATCCAGGACTCAACTGCAGCAAGGATAGCTTTCAAGGATATCCAAGGCCACCTCCCTGCCGATATGGAAGAAACTCTTTTCCAGGCAACTTTCCTTGATAGCAAGCAGATCCAATACCAGAGGCTCTCCCGTCGCATAGCTGATAGGGTCGCCCTCAGGCTGAGGAAGAGAAGCTCAAATTCAAAAGTATTGTTGATGAAAAGCACAAGAGCATCGGCCAAGCAGAAGTCTTCAGCACCAACCTTGATCAAGAAATCACTCAGCTATTGGCAAAGAAGGAAGAGTTATTGGCTGAGTTACAAAGGGTTGAGGAAGCCCTGAACATAGCCAATCAGCAGAAAGCCCAACTGTCCGACACCATCAGGGTTCTGCGGCAAGAAAGAGACCAAAATGCCCGACAAGCCATCTTATTGAAGAAGAAGATCAAACCGATCGAGGATTCTGCCGATGCCGATGCCAAGGAGATGGATGAGATAGAGCAAATTCGCCTGCGTGCGATATCAGCCATCCAATCCTTGTTGTAATTCACTGTATTGGCCGTTGTAATGTTGATACTTGACTTGGCTCTATAATATAATGTCAATACGCTTTTACCGATGTATTATAACTTTTTCTTTCATCGGCATTCAAACGAGCACGCTATGCGTCTACCCAAATACTAGGGTAATATTTTTTCAAGTATTTACCATTAATTGCCCTAGAGAATGCAACTCCTTCGAGAGTTTCTAGAATATAAGCATTGCTAGGAGTAGATTGTTTTATCCGATAAGGACCTTCCCAGTTAGGAGACCATTTTCCAAACTTAGAACTCTTAGTCCCAATCGGTAAAATCAACTTCCAAACCAAATCGCCATCGGCAAAGTCTTTTACCTTTACTTTCTTGTCATACCATCTGGCAACCCTCTTCTTGTTTTCCTCAATGCTGATCAATGCCCTCAACCGATGACCTGCTAAGTCCTCTAACTCGTCTTTCATTAGAGTAGCATAATCATCGGTCGTCAATTGATCTTGAAAAGTCAATCGCCTAGAGCCAGTTTTAATTTCCCAAGGCAGGACAGCATCGTGTCCATAAACCAAATGATACGGCGAGACTTTGGTTGCACCATGACAAGCCATCCGATATGACCATAAGGCTTCGTTTAACACCACATGCCACCTTCTAGGGTTTTCTGCAATCTTGCGCTTTATAAGCTTAATAACTCCCTTATTAGTTGCTTCAGCTTGACCGTTAGCCTGAGCATAATAAGGAGAAGAATTCAATACCTTAAACCCCATACTAGCAGCAAACTCATCAAACTCTCCCGATGTGAACATGGTTCCTTGATCGGTAGTAATAGTTTGAGGAATACCGAATCGGTAAACAATGTGTTCTTTAACAAAATCCACTATGTTTGCTGATGTCACCTTCTTCAAAGGAATCGCCTCAACCCATTTAGTGAAGTAATCGGTAGCAACAAGTATAAACTTATGTCCCTTGCTTGATGGCGGATAAATCTGTCCGATGAGATCAATAGCCCATCCTCTAAACGGCCAAGGCTTGATTATAGGATTCATTGCCGATGTAGGTGCCCTCTGTACATTTCCAAACTTTTGACAATACTGACATCCTTTGAAGTAATTGAAGCAATCTTCAAGGATTGTTGGCCAATAATACCCATTCCGCCTAATCATCCATTTCATCTTGAATGCCGATTGATGTGCTCCACACACACCTTCATGGATTTCACCCATCAACTCTTTTGATTCCTCTTTATTAAGGCATCTGAGCAAAACTCCATCAATCGTCCGATAATACAATTCATCGTCAAGGAGCACATACTTAGTGGCTTGGAACCTTAGACGTCTTTCAACTTTCCTAGACGGATCCCTTAGGTAATCGGCAATCTCTTTTTTCCAGTCATCGGCAACTGCTACCGATGCCACGGCTTCTTGAATCGGCTGATACCCTGAAGCATTCTGTGCTAACCGATTGGCCTCTTCATTATGCAATCTAGAAATATGCTCGAGGCGGTACTCTTTGAACTCTTTTAACAACTGCACGCATCTTCCATGGATTGCAATTAAAGCTTCACTTCGGTATTCATTCATTCCAATCAATTGGTTGATTACTAACATGGAATCACCGAAGATTTCAACAACATCGGCATGTACCTCTCTGAGTAATTCCAACCCCTTAAGTAAAGCCTGATACTCAGCCTGATTGTTTGTTGAAGTAGCAACAATCGACAATGAAATTTAATACTTTCGTCCTCGGGGTGAAATTAAGAGAATACCGATACCTGCTCCATCCTTGCACGCAGACCCATCAAAGAATAAAGTCCAAGGAGCAATCTTCACAGAGCTTACCATATTGCAATGCTGAGTAACAAAATCGGCCATTACCTGACCCTTAACAGCCTTAGCCGATTCATACCTTAGGTCAAACTCCGAAAGTGCCAGAATCCACTTACCGATTCGTCCACTTAATATCGACATCGACAACATGTATTTAACCACATCATCTTTGCAGATAACAGTGCATTCGGCCGACAATAAATAATGCCTCAATTTAATGCAAGAGAAATATAAACATAAGCATAATCTCTCTATGGCCGAATACCTGGTTTCAGCATCCACCAACCTTCTGCTCAGGTAATATATTATACGTTACTTCCCTTCAAATTCTTGAATTAAGGCTGATCCGATAACACCGTCATCGGCAGACAAATATAACCTGAAAGGCTTTCCGTGCTGAGGTGGAACCAAGACTGGAGGGTTTACCAAATATTTCTTAATCTCCTCCAAGGCTAACTGTTGCTCTTCTTTCCATGTAAACTCTTGATCGGCTTTCAACTTTAACAATGGGCTAAAGGACTTAATCTTACCAGATAAGTTAGATATAAACCTTCTGATGAAATTAATCTTGCCGATCAAAGATTGCAGCTCAGTCTTGTTCGTAGGAGCAACCACTTTGTTAATTGCATCGATGGATTTCCTACCGATCTCGATGCCTCTTTGATGCACCATAAAGCCCAGAAACTGTCTTGTCGATACACCAAATGCACGCTTGTTAGGATTCATCTTCAACCCATGCTCCCTTGTGCATTCCAATATTTTTCGCAAATTGGCAAGATGCTTCTCGAAATCTCCAAACTTAACCACCACATCATCAATGTAGATTTCAACTATCGTGCCGATATATTTATGAAAGATGAAATTCATTGCTCTTTGATAAGTAGCACCGGCATTCTTCAAGCCAAAAGTCATGACAACCCACTCAAATAAACCGACGTGACCTGGACATCGAAAAGCAGTCTTGGATATGTCTTCTTCGGCCATGAATATCTGATTATATCCAGCATTACCATCCATGAAGCTATTGATTTGATGTCCAGCAGCAGCATCGATCAGTAGATCGGCAACGGGCATCGGGTAGCCATCCATTGGCGTAGCTTTGTTAAGATTCCTGAAATCAATACAAACACGAAATTTTCCATTCCTTTTATACACAGGAACCACATTAGAAATCCATTCGGCGTATCAGTATTGCCGAATGAATCCAGCTTCGATTAACCTGGTAATCTCAGCCTTGATGTCGGGTAGAATAGTAGGATTGCATCGGCGCGCAGGTTGCCAATGTGGTTGGAAACCAGACTTGATGGGTAACCGATGTTTAACTATTGATCGGTCTAAACCAGGCATCTCCGTATAATCCCAAGCAAAACAATCTTTATTTTCTTTCAATAAATCGGTTAACTGCTGTTTACATTGGGAATCTAACTTAGCACTAATAAAAGTAGGCCTAGATTTACTACCATCACTGATGTCTATCTCGAGTAAATCATCGGCGGACGTGAAGCCCTGCCCCAATTTTCCGTCGTCAGCGAACCGATCCATTAAAACTCTTCTTCAGGACCGACTGCTTGGATCGGTTTGATGCGGTGGTCGGCAACTTTGAGGAACTCTTTGTCCCAGGCTTCACCGGATATGCACCTGGTCTGCTCATAAGTTTCCGATTCTGCCGATGCAACAGTGGATGGGGCTTCACGTCGGACGACTTCAATTCTGTCCCCGATCCACTGTACAAGACTCTGATGCATAGTAGAAGGAATACAACAATTGGCGTGGATCCAATCTCTTCCGAGGAGCAAGTTATAGGTGCCTTTGCCACTGATTACAAAAAATGTTGTCGGCAAAGTTTTGCTGCCGATGGTTAAGTCAACACATACGACTCCCATGGTTGTTGACACGTTGCCTTCGAAATCCTTGAGCTTCATATCGGTCTTAACTAAGTCCTGGTCGCCTTTCCCAAGCTTTCTGAACACGACATATGGCATTATATTGATCGACGCGCCGCCATCTACCAGCATCTTTGTCATAGGCTGTCCATCCACTTTACCTTTAACGAACAGAGCCCTTAGGTGCTGCCTTTCATCATCGGCAGGCTTCTCAAAGACGGTCGTCATCGGATCCAGGACCAATTGCGCCATCTCTGCAGTCTCTTCATCATCGCTGACAGGTGCCATGAACTCCATCGGCAACATGACGACCATGTTAATTTCTGCCGATGGGTCCCTGTCCTTGCGCTTTGGCCTCCACTGCTTTTCCCTTGAGGGTTCTTCATTATCATACAGGTCATTGCGACGTTCGCGCTGAATCCTCCTCTTCTAAGTCTTGGTTAGACCCTTAGGGCACCACTGAGGAAGCTTGGTTTTCCAGACAGGCTGGCGCTGCTTTCCACCACTTGCATCGGTACTCCTTCCGATGTTGGGATCTCTGGAGAATATTTCTTCATCAGGTACTCTGGCATTGGCCATCTCCTCCAGCTCCTCTTGATCAACACGCCTGCCAAGCCTGTCATGGGCATTAAGTTTGCCCCCCAGTCGGTCACGTGCCGACCTCTTCTCTCTGAGCGGCTTGGCGTACCTGGATGCCCGATCATCAAAATAAGGTTTCTTACCTGACCGATCGGCAGTGTAATATCCATTGCATTCGGGGCAATTATCGGCAGTAGGCAGCTTGATGCCTTCTTCCCAATAGTGAACGAAGAAGGGGCACTTCCAGTGGTCCTTATGCCGAAGCCATTCCTGGTGCTCTTCTTCCTCTTGCCGATATCGCTCTTCACGTGATTGCCGATAGTCTTGCCTTGGCTGCTTGTGCGTGATTATAACACCAGGAGCCCTATCGGCACCGCTACCTTCGTCGGCAACCTTCTTGCCCTTTCTGTCATCGGCAAACCTTCTTGCGTCGCGCTCAGCTACTTGATGGTTAGGATCTACCGATGAGTTCTTCCTGGCAGCTTCCGATGTCAGCACTTTAGTTTTCCCACTAGCTTCCACCATGTTGTTTGGGAATGGGTGCTGATCAATCTTCATCGGTTTCTGGACTTTAGAATTCTCAAATTTGATGCGTCCAGATTCAATCTCTGACTGCAATTGCTGCCTGAATACCTTGCAGTCATTGGTACTGTGCGAAGTTGCATTATGCCACTTGCAGTACCTGATCTTCTTGAGCTCTTCGGCCGATGGAATTCCTTGGTTAGGTGCTAACTTGATTCGCCCCTCCTGAAGTAACAAGTCAAACATCCTATCGGTCTTGGTGATGTCAAAGGTGAACCTTTTGGTTTCTTTCTGACCGAACGGACAAGATACAGGCTTCTTATCCTTCACCCATTCGGCTGCATCGACGCTCAGCTCTTCATCTGACCCAGAATCTTCTTCTTGCCCGATGAAGGTCACCTTCTTGTTCCAAGTCTTTCTGGGTTCAAAGGTTTTAGTATCTTGATCGGCAATCCTTTGCACCAAATGACTTAGGTTTTCAAACTCTTGGGACGCGTACTTGTCCTTGATGTGCGGCAGTAACCCTTGAAAGGCCAAATCTGCCAGTTGCCGATCATCAAGTACCAAGCTGTAGCACTTGTTCTTCACGTCCCACAGCCTTTGAACAAAGCTTTCTACCGATTCGTCATTGCGTTGCCTCATCTTTACCAAATCGGTAAGTTTTTTCTCATGTATGCCAGCGAAGAAGTATTTATGAAATTGTCTCTCTAGATCAGCCCATGTGATTATAGAGTTTGGAGGCAGTGATATAAACCATGTAAATGCCGATCCAAACAATGATGAAGAGAACAATCTCACCCTCAATTCCTCCTTGCTGGCAGCTTCTCCGCACTGGATAATGAAGCGGTTGATGTGCTCCATTGTCGATGTGTCGTCTTGGCCGGAGAACTTAGTAAAATCAGACACTTTGTAACGATTTGGGAGAGGAATCAAGTCATATGTCGGAGGATACGAAGTCCGATAAGAGTATGTATTGACTTTGGGTTTAATGCCGAATTGTTCTTTCATAACTTCGGCAATCTTGTCGGCCCAATATGCATCCTGCTCCTGCCGACTCGTTGGCTGGTTGTTAACTGGTGGAGCCGGCTGATGCGCCTCTTGAAGATGATGCGGAGTAGTCACGGGCGCAGCACCAGTCATCTGAACACTATGCATCGGTTGATGTACCGATGGATAGTTTTGCACACTTGGCAGATTAGGTTGAGTCATTGTATTCATCGGTTGCTGTACCGATGGTCCGCTCTGAGTGTATGCTGGGCCTCCATAATGATGCATTGACACGCGAGGCAGTTGAGCTGGCGGCTGGTTGACCCACCCAGGATTATAAATCATCGGCATATGACTTATCAATGGTTGATAGCTGACTGGAGCGTGTGGCTCTTGTATTCTAGAGCAATCAATCACCAGATTACCTTGGGGAACTAGCACTCCAGCTTGAGGATTTGCCGCCGGAGGTTGACTGTTGGCTGCTATCATGTGCTGCATCGGCACAGAGCTCACCGATGGTGGCATCAGAGGTATCTTGGGAATTACTTGAAGATCTTCTGATGGCACTCGCACAGTTGGAGAAGGCGCAGAGTAATGCATCATAGGGGCCACCGGCTGTGATTGCGTTGCCGACGCCATAGAGCCCTTCCAAGCTTAGCTGTCTCCTTGCACCAGATTAGAACCAGGAGAGAGATTTGGAGGCATACCGTATCCCCACCGGTTAGTGGGAGCTGATTGACTCTGGATAGCAGGTCCCGAAATTGCCAACGCCACTGGATCTGTATCGAGCTTGATGACGCTGTCAGGGCTCGGCCTTGGCGGTATAGTCACATCAGCAGACGGCTCCACAGGAGTAGAAGACGCCAGCGGGGCTGCCGATGGACTTATAGATATCGATCCAAGTTGATGATACGCTGGACCAACATACTGAGGTGCACGTCTTTCTTTGAATGATTGCATGACAGCATTGTAGACAGTATTGGATAGCACGCCGGAGTGGCTAATTAATGCTTGACTTAGAGCAGAATTAACCATCTCTTGTAGCTTACCAGGATTGGCGTCGTACGTGACCTGTCGTGGCAATGGCGGATCTTGCTTCTGGATTGCCTCGCCGCTCCTGCTTAGGCTAAAGGATTTGAGATATAACTGCTTGTATTCCTCCATAGCCCGCTCCATGGCCAGCTTCTGATCATCTTTTAGATCGGCCTCAGAGACTTCAATGACGTTCATCTGGTTAACGTCTGCGTTATCACCCATGATAGATGTATGATTTATATAATTGTGTCCCACCGAGCGTGCCAAAAGAGGTGTTGACACAAAAAGCGTCAGGATCTGCGAACACCTCGGGCTTATACCCGAAATTCGATATCCGGAGGCGTGCCAGTCGATTTGACCAGTTAATCGACAAGGACGATAACTAGAACAAGATTCAATCTAGACAACGGCGATGCGCCCGGATGCTGAGATTGAAGCTTGATCAGGATAACTAGAGCAGAGCTGAACGAGACAACAACGATGCGCCCGGATGTCAAAGCTCAGAAGTACTCCCACGCGGAACTTACAAGGGTTTGACGGAGATCAAGGTGATGCAGCCCGTCGAAGCTTGAAGAACTCGTTGATAATCTAATACTAATACAATAAAGGGTAAATTGCGATAAAAGTAGAATAAAAATAAATTGGTTTGTTTTTGATATGATTGATATGTTTACACGCAGTCCTTGGACACATATTTATACTTATGCATAGAGAGTTGTACAAAGACACGACTCGTATCTTTCCTAAAACAAACTCCTAACTTTAAGGAAACTGACTCGCGCAGGAGTCAGATAACAATATTATTTTCCTAAACAAACACACCTATTTTAAAGGAAAACAAACGACTCATGCAAGAGTCAGACCCAAATTGCTATAATAATACTGGTATAAAATTACCAGTTTCCTTATGCCTCTTCCTCAATGAAAACTTTCCATCGGCAAATCCCTTCAATCCGCGGCTTCTTTCTTTGGCTACTGGCAATCCCCTGCTGCCATCAAACGCTAAGTCACCCTGTGCTCATCGGCATCCCATGTCCATCGGCATCGGCAATACTTCCCGATCGGCAACCTTGTACTGGTAACTTGTTTTCACCAATCAATCCCTATCAGCAATCGGCAACATTTCCTTATCGGCAATCGGCTTCTACAGTTTTGGCGACAGCCATTCAACTCCTATCGGTAACACCCGAAACCTCCAACTTCCATCAGCAACATACTTAGTCTCCCCACAACACACTTCCATCGGCAATACTGACTCATGACTTCCCGATGTCGATGGAAAACGGCTACCGATCGACACAAGCCTTAACTCATTTGATACGCGCCGAAAAACGGTGTCAACAGTTTTTTACCAAAATAGGATATGGAGATCCTCTTACGATGAGTAACAAATGAACATGTTTGCTAGTCCATATAGAAAATTAACATTTTTTACTGTAACGTTTTTAAAATGTATATAATGGAAAGGGATAAGCATGGGTCGTCTTTATCTTGTTGGACTTCGGAGACAGATAACAGAGTCTGTCAGAGGGAGAAGCACGGCGAGAGCGTGCTCGTGGGTACCCGTCTCCATCTACTAGAGCGCGTGATCGATCGAGTTGCCGTTTCCAAAACCCCAATCCGATCTTCTACTTCCGATCGAGCCGCAAACAAGGCAGCAAGAAGGCCGACGCCGGCGCCGGAGCGGATGGCGATGGGAGCGGCGGTTCGCGCGGCGGGCGCGGACGCCGTGGTGACGTTCCTGTGGGTGCTGTGCGCCTCCGCGCTCGGCGCCTCCACGGCGGCCGTGACGTCGTACCTGGGGGTGCAGGAGAGCGCCGGCCACTACGCGCTCCTCGTCACCGCGTCCCTCCTCTCGGTGCTCCTCTTCACCTTCGACCTCCTCTGCGGCGCGCTCGGCGGCGCCAGCTTCAACCCCACTGACTTCGCCGCCTCCTATGCCGCCGGACTCGACAGCCCCTCCCTCTTCTCCGTCGCGCTTCGCTTTCCGGCGCAGGTACGGTAGCGATCGGTTTTTCGCCCTTCCTGAATTCAGTGGAATCTAGTCGAATTCTGAAGCAGCATCTTTGTTAATTGTTATTGATGCTAGGCCGCCGGCGCTGTGGGCGGCGCCCTTGCGATCTCGGAGCTGATGCCGGCGCAGTACAAGCACACGCTCGCGGGCCCCTCGCTCAAGGTAGATCCCCACACCGGCGCCCTTGCCGAAGGGGTGCTCACCTTCGTCATCACACTGATCGTGCTCTGGGTCATCGTCAAGGGCCCCCGCAACGCCGTCCTCAAGACCTTGTTGCTCTCAGTCTCCATTGTCTCCGTCATCCTCGCAGGCGCAGAGTACACCGGACCGTCCATGAACCCAGCTAATGTCAGTATCTTGCCTTTCCTTTCATTTGGATTCTCTGTGTTTGTTTGCTTCAGTGTCCATGATTAGCTAGGTTCCGTCACCATCTACTCCGTACTACTAATTTTGTTCCCAAGAATGGCATTGGTGCAGGCCATAGAAAACCAAATTAAATGCTTTTCAGGTGTGATATTTCATCCTAGACCCCTACAGCTTCATAAGTACCATTCCTAGCTAAAATCTAACCTCCAATAACTATAATGGGCTTAGCAATAAAAGAACATGCATACTGATGGGAATGTCACAGCCAAAACTCAGGTTGCAATGATTCCATCCTATAGCAATTATCAGAGAAGTCTTTGTTAAGAAAAACGTACTGCCAGAATATTGGTATGTACGTATTTGGCAGTTCAAAGCATTTCTTTTTATTCTTTTACCACTACCTGTCAATTGTAGTAATCATTTATTTGGAGAAATACTTCTCTTATGTTTGTGATGTAAAGTTGCTTATTCATTATTTTTCACTTTGATTTGTCCGTCTGTTTTTTAGCAGTCAAAGAGTACTGCTTACAAAACAGTCTTGAGTCCTTTCTTTTTCGTTTTTCCTTTTTACAAAGGAGCATAACCCCTTGTTATGTACAAGTACAGTGCAAGGTGCTTAGACTCAAGTGCTTAAGAAGAGAGAATGTTGTCATATATCTAAGCATCGGTATAGAAGATAGTTCCTACAATACAAACATGTGGATAGGCTCGACGGCCTTCTTAGCATTAAGCATTAATAGTAACTTAAGCATCTTATCCACTTTCAATCTAAGCATCAAGTGGAAGAAAGTTTTTCGCTAAGCACATCCATTATACATGCTCTTACCAAGGCGGTACCAGCTTTCTGTGACACCGAAAATAAATTCTTTCTGACATATTATACCTTTTTAGGAAAAGGTTAATGTAGACTGCATTTTAGTTTAAGTTTGGCACTTTATATATGGGCATGGCTTGATTTTCTTTTTCTAGAACAGGGTCTAGCTAGATAAACACTATAGTTTGTTAGAAAAATACTTTTATAATTTTATAATTTACTGTTTGATTGGTATAAAGTTAGAAAGCTAATGGTCACAGTTATAACTAAGATAATGAACTAATCTGCACATAATTTTGTAATTTTTTAAACTGGAGAATGTACCCTTTGCTTTTTTATTAAGCTAATCACTATTATCGATGAATAGTTGTATTTTGACCATTACTTTCTTTGGGCCTATAGGGTTGACCAAGTCTGTTCAGTTCGCACTCTACTTTGGTAGTTTGGTTGTTTGGCCAACCAGTCAAGCCTGAACTTGACTGAATTGACTCAAGCACACGAACTAAAATACTGAAGAAAGCAGCTGCAGCTGTATGATTTGAAGTTTTTAGCTCTAGTTAGTAGTTATTATACCAATCTATGTATAATTCTGGTTTATATATATGTGCATTATTCCACACATTTATGACAGGACGAATAAATGTGATTTGTTGAAATAAAACCTATAAATAAAGCCATCAGTTAACAACGTATGTAGAGGTTATTTCTATTGATGACATTATCAAAAGCATATTTCATAGTTGCCTCCATGGTAAGAGATATCTGTTTTTTTTATCAGGGCTCAGTATGCTTCACATAGTATTTCTAAATCCTGAATTAATGTGTTGTTAACTTATTTTAAGTTATTTCTCCTTTTGAGCAGCTCGGAGGTATCCTGTTTGTATCCATTTTCAGCCATGCATTTTGTAGGAAAACAAGCATTAATCATATCTTGGTTTCCCTTTACTTATTAATTTGTTTTTGGTCAATTATCATGAATAGGCATTTGGCTGGGCATATGTTAACAATTGGCACAACACATGGGAGCAGCTGTATGTGTACTGGATATGCCCCTTTATTGGGGCCATGCTTGCTGGATGGATCTTTAGGGCGGTGTTCCTACCACCGGCACCTAAGCCCAAGACCAAGAAAGCATGACAAAATTGAAGCTTGTATTCATATATAGTCATCACTCGGTTGTGGATGCTGGTTTTGAAGAAATCAGCAAATGAGGAAGGTCAAATAAGCTCCTGAGTTGTATTCGATTTCCTCAACTTAACACAAATTGGGTGTTGTCCTCTGTTACTTATTGTTCATCAATAATTTATGTGTACTTATAAATTTGGGCCAGTCAGGATGTATTTTAATCTTTTTGATTTATTTTTTCCTTTGTGAATATGGTGAAATCATCGATCTCAACTGAAGCTGGAGTACTAACTATCCATAGTAGAAAGATCAACGACATTTTATATTTTTGTGACACCAGAAACTTTTATAAGGTTGAAAACCCATTTTAAGATTCATCCGTAAGTTTTCTAAGATAAACTTACTCATCAATGTACTCTCGAGGGCAAGCTTTCCCTATCTCTACGGTTTGGGTCCTATAGCATCCGATGCTTAAATTATGTAGTAATTTGAATGTTTGGGTCTGAAAGGATCAAGATGTCCAAGAGGGGGGGTGAATTGGGCTCTTTTTAATTTCTAAACAAGAATTAAACCTATAAAGAGCTAATTAACCCCTAGTGCCTACCGCTTGTGTGTCCTAGCTAGAAGGCGGTAACAAAGCAAAGGAAAGCGAAAACTTCCTACACAATTCTAGTATGAAATGAAAGACAAATGCGGAAAGTAATGCGATAATAAAGAGCTAGGGAAAGAGATGCTTGACACGGCGATGTTTTGCCGAGGTGTCGAGGAGTCGACACTCCTCCCTAGTCCTCGTTGGAGCACCTCGCAAGGTATAGCTCCCCCTCAATCCTGCGCAAAGGATGAGTGCTCTCTACGGGCTGATTCTTCGCCACTCCGGCTCGGTGAATCGCCCACAACCGATCACACACGTCGATGGAGAAGAGCCGCCGACAATCTTCCGGCGATCACCTTCCTCCGAGCACCACCGGACCGTCTAGGTGATGTCGATCACCAAGAGTAACAAGCCTCGATCTTCGCTTGACTCACTCAAGCTTCACAACTAGAGGATGCACACTCGAACTCTTGGATGAACTAGAGAGAGGATGGATGGATTCGCGAATCACTCTCTCTCTCTAGGGCTCTTGCTCTCTTCCCAACCTTCTCAACGAACTCAGCAACTCAAATGAGCAAAGGCAAGGCGGGAGAGAAGTGGGAGGGGCTATAAATAGACCCTCTGAAAACTGCCTTGGGCTGGCATTTTAAGTTGGCGACGGACGCTCTGTCGACTAGGCGACGGACGGTCCGTCGCATGCCCAACGGCTAGTTTCTGTTCAAAATTGAGGCGACGGACGGTCCGACGCCTAGGCGACGGACGGTCCGACGCCTCTGTCTAACGGCTAGTTCTGACACAGTGTTCCCAGCGACGGACGCTACGTCACTGGGCGACGGACGCTCAGCCACAGCGTCCGACGCTAAATTCTGGCTAGGGTTTGAAATCACCCTCTCTGGAAGGTCAACGGACGCTCTCCGCAGCGTCCGACGCCTGGCCGACGGACAGCGTCCGACGCACCCTAAAAAACTTAGTCAGAAAACAACCTCTCTGGAAGGCCGACGGACGCTGTGGACTCAACCACCCAGCGTCCGGCGCCTTTGTCCGACGCGTCGGACAGCGTCCGGCGCCCCTGCCAGGAGCGTCCATCGCCCAGAAAATGATTTTGACAACTCCGTTTTTCGTCGCGATGAAAATGAAAGTTGTTCTAGGCTATCTTACGGTCACCATAGGCTTGCTTAGAGCTAAGGAAATCAAGTGTGCACCACACCTAAACATGAAGCTTTCCTAAGTCAAGCTACTAGTCTCAACCCCTCTTAATAGTACGGCCAAAGGTAAAAAGAGAAGCCCTATCTAATTCTAAGTGCCCTTCATCTCCTTATGGCACTTAGCCTATCATTCTAGGGTCTTCATCATGTCTCCTTCACAACCGAAACGATATCCATCTTGGGGGCCAAGTGATGACCTTTAGAGCCCATTCTCATTGATCACCATGGCTAGGCTACGCATAGCCTCTGCAAAACACACGTTAGCCATAATAATATCTAATTGTCGTTAATCACCGAAACCAACCAGGGCCATGATTCTTCAATCTCCCCCTTTTTGGTGATTGACGACAATAGAACCTCGAGTATGGATAAGAGTTTTGGTTAAGAAACGAGGGTGACTTGGAATGGTTGAGCAAGGGTTAGTGAGAAGGTAATGAAGTACACTTGCTCACCCAAGCCAAATCACAAAACATGGTACTTAAGGATATGAATGAAGAAGCAGTACTTCATGATATTCTCAAAGGATGTATCAGAGTAAAACGCGGAAGCTCAAATATCGTTAGGCAAAGAGATAAATCAAGAACATGAAACAACTCACAAGATATAATAGAGAACCACAAGAGTTTGTCACATACAACCATATATACATCAACCATCATCACATCACACATATAGACAAATGCAAAAAAGAGAGATAGGATGAAAGAGTACGGGGAAATAATCATACAAAGATCCAAATCCCTCCCCCTATCTCTATACTCGACCCTCTCTCCCCCTTTGGCGTCTAGCACCAAAAACTACGAGTCTGGGGCTGGAGAAGAAGGCGAAGTAGCGGCAGCTCGGCGATCCAGCATAATGAAGTCCTGAAGGTCGGACTCGTCTGACTCATCTGGCACGGTCTCTGCTGGTGTAGGCGCAACTGGGGTGGCCTCTGAAGCTGTCACTGGCACCTCTGGAGCTGCGGTCTCAACTGACTATCGTTGAGACTCTGCTGGTGCCTCGGACGGTCCTGCCTCAGTAGTAGTGGGCCTGGGGGCCCGACGAGTGAAAACTCGAGGCGAGGGGGATGTGGTCACTGCTAGTGCCACTAGGGACACTGCCGCTGCAACCTCTGCAGGCTGAGTCTGACCAGGAGAGGACACTGCCACTGTAACCTCATCTGCTAATGATATGGCATTCGTCTGAACGGCAGCTGGAGGTGTGGTGACTGTCTGTGCCGACTGCTCAGGTGCGATCTCCGACGACGCAACTGAGGACTGGTGAGTGCCTGTCACCGGAAGATCCACTGCGGTCTCTGGAGCTGGTGTGACCTGCTGAGGTGCTCCTGGGGAGTCTTCTCCCGTGATCTCCAGGTACGAAGCAGACAGATCTCGCGAGGCCTCTGCTAGTGTAGTTCCCCGGGTAGGAGTGAATCCCATTTGGAACTCTCCGGGTGAACCTATCCAAGAGGACACCTGGGTCCTCGGAGTCTGGTACTCTGGAGAAGCTGCTGGCTGGAAGGGATGTGTAGCTGGTGCCTGACTCTGCTGTCCTCTGGACGGTAACGCTGGAGTGGGCACCACTACTACTGGAGGCTGCGGTGGCGGAGAGGTGAACTGCTGCTGCTGAGAGACTGCGGGCAACTGAAAGTGTGGCGTCGAGGTCTGCCCGGAGCTAGAGGCTAGAAGACGCTCAAGTAGAGAGGGCTGAGTCTTCTGGATCTCTACATGCTGGAGCTGATAGGCTAGGAACTGGCGCTGGAACTCATCCTGCCTAGCCTGTGTCTGTGCCTGAGCGGCCAACTGCTGCTCAGTGAGCCTCCGTAAGTCTGCAGCCTGTCGTCTCTGCTCCTCTGCCTGACGAGATTGCTCCTCCTGCATCCTCGAGAGTACAGAAAGCAAGGTAGCCTCTGAGGAGCTGGAGCCTGGAGCTGGAGCTGCTGCAGCTGTGCCTGACCCACCAGCCTCGTGGTCATGTGTCATAGGTGTATACTCGTGCACGGGCTGGTAGTCCTCGTCCGAGCTGTCAGAGTCGAGATCCTCTCTAAACACTGTCTCTGCAGCTGTATCGATCTCGGCATCCAAACCAGCTAGCTCTGCCTGAGCTATTTGCTCAACTGTGGCATCGGCGACCTCGGCTGACTGTGGTGGCACTCCGGCCTGTCTCGTGCCTAGTCTGTAAGCTCTGCTGGGGCGAGGTAGCTGCCCATGAGCCACAAGCTGGCTCATCGAATAGACAGGAAACTCTGTAGCTGACCTCGTGAGGGTGACTCTCATAACCCCTGACCCAGTCTTGGCAACTACCAAGTAAGAGATCCAATGTGCGAACTATAGCTGCCAATGACCTCTAAATCCAGCAGCTATGATGTCCTCGAGCTCGCTCACTATCAGATCCATAGATCGAACTGCTCTTTCCGGACAACATGAGCTAGGAGCCAAAGCTGAAGTCGAGTGATAGTATCCCTAGCTCCAATCCTGGGTAGAATGGTCCGTCTGAGAACCTCGTGGAGGATCCGAGCCAAAGGAGTGAGGTCACGTGGCGTCCGGCTCGAACCCTCAGTGAACGGCTGCTGAAAGCACGGACTGACAAAGTCTGTGGATGGCACTATGCCATCGTGAGGTCTGCGAGGAGCCTCCTGATCCCCATAGCAAAGACTGTGGATCCTGGTAGGTGAAGATCCAAGGTGAAAGAGCTCTCGGAACCTGGCAGCTGTAACCCTGAAGTCACGTCCCTGATATGCGAAGTGAAGGAACTCGTGATCAGGTGAGATCCACAGAGAGGCGTAGAACTGATAGACCCACTCCTTCTGATATGCCCCTGAGCGACCCATCAGATCTGTCAATCCCTGGATGTACTGGAGATGCTGCAGGATCTCTGGACCGCCGATCCCCTCAATCTGAGTAGCTGGACACACCCTGTGGGCCCTGAGGGGAGCATCGGTGTCAACATACGCTCGGTAGAAGTCCTCGTGCACTGTGGTATAGAACTCTGGTCCGGCACGGGGATCCCTCTGAGGTGGGAACCAGGACTGGAAGTCGACGAACCGAAGCATCTGAACTTGCTTCGCTGTAAGTGTCCTGACCTGGTGCCTCACGGGGTCTGGGAGCCGGGGTCCTGGAGGGCTGGGTGGTGCACCTGAGCCTCGGGAACGAGTAACGCGACGGCTCATCAGCTCTCCAATAGAAGAGTGACCCGCGGCCTCGGTCGGCTCAGTCGCTGGGACTGGCTCTGTCGCTGGTGCCTCTGAAGCCGTGACAGGCTCTGACTCGGGAGGTGGAGGGGACTCACGACGCGCTCCACGGTGAGGCGAGAGCCTCAAACCGGCGCGACGTCCTCCTCGCTCAGCTCTCTCGGCTGCCTCTGCTACTGCAAGCGCGGCTACTGAATCTGGATCCATTGCCGGCCTCTTGCGCTTCCGGGAGATGACCTTCTGCTTGCCCTTTCCGCGGTTAGTGGGTGGACGCGGTGGAGATGGAGGGTCACCACCACTGCCGGGAACGGGACCTGCATTCTTCGTCCTTGCCATTTCTCAAGTCTACAACCAATCCACTGACAAGAATCCGCAACAAACAAACCACAACCCCACTGCCAATTAAACACTGTCCCTGATCCTCTTACAGACAACTACGAGAGTGGCACGCCGGCCCTGGACTGTCCTCGCGAGGCTTTGCCTCGATCCGTACTCGCGGGCTTTGCCCCGAGTTATCTATCACTGCCACTGTCTGAGTCTCTGATCAACTGACAAACTGACCCTGCTCGTCGGAAATAGATAGAGATATAAACCATAAGCATGTAACTAGAGGTACGGAGCTATAGAAGCATGATATAAGATAAGGATAGAACGTGAACTGTCCAACTGCCATACCTTGAGTCGCTGACTAAAAAGGAGAGAAAAGGTGAGAATTTCCCCGATCATTCAACCGCACTCCGCAATCCGCAAATCAATTCGCACTCTAATTAAGATAGAGAGATGAGGGATGAGAGTTGGGAAAAGAAATGTCGAGGAGATTTGCAATTTGGAGGATTGAAAGGATCACAGAATGAAAAGGGAGTTTCACCTTTGCACCCTAAGGGATGAATCGACCTCCAACAGGGAGAGCTCCTCGACCTAGAGCACTCCTGCCTGGCGGAGATAGAGCAGGGAACAAACTTGGAGCAGTGGAGATGCTTAGGCGCGAGGTGGAAGAGGAACCACGGCGGTGCAGGGCAGAGAGGAGTGCTGGGTGGCGCAGACAGGGGGCGGCGCAGGTGCGGGCGGCGCTTGGGAAGGAGCCCGGTGGCGCAGGGAGGAGATCCACGGCGACGTAGGTGGCAGCACGGAGGAGGAGCTCAACGGCGACGAGATCCGGTGGCTAGGGTTTGGGAAGGGCGCGGCGGCGGACTGAAACAGACGGGAGAAACAGAGAGGAGATCGGGGTTTTCAAAAAAAATTTCGCCGATTAGTTCGCGACGGACGGTCCGACGCATAGGCGACGGACGCTCCGTCGGCATGCGCCGGACGCTCGGGGAGCGTCCGACGGAATCGTCCGTCGGGCTTCCAGAGCCGATTTGAAACGCCCAGTCGCATTGACCGCGACGGACGCTTGGGAGAGCGTCCGTCGCCTTTTTGCGGGCAAGGTTAATCTCCGGACGATCGCGACGGACGCTGAGGCAATTGACACCGAGCGTCCGTCGGCAGCGTCCGACGCCTAAAAAGTGGAATTTTTCAAAATTTCTTTTTGCGTCTTTCTCCCAACCAAGTTCCAATCCCAATAAGATCCAAATAACACTTGATTGGACTTGATATGAGAACCATCTCTCAAACACTCATTTTCAATTATTTTGCCATAGGCTTAAATTTAATTTTTAGCTCAAAATATTCGAATGGAAGCGCCAAGGAGACATCATTTGGTCACAATAGGGGTAGAAGAGTGATTTGAGCTTGGAATGCTCCCCTAAGTGGACTACCATAGAGTATGCTCAAGAAAATTAACCGAAAAAGAAAGGGCAAACAACACACATGCAAAAGTTATGCAGTACGAAGAGTGAATCTAGGTTGCTTGCAAGTTTAAACCGTGGTTAAGCTTTGTCACACGCTTTGAGGGCGGTTATCTTAACCGCGTTAGCCAAGCCTATGTGCATTACCATATTAAACAAGTTATATTACATATGAATGCAAGGTTCACACATGATCATTTTTTAGTGAAATTAGAGTGATCAAGCACATTTAACTCGCTTCTCAACCTACAAAAGGTTGTTTCATCGAGTGGTTTAGTGAAGATATCCGCCAATTGCTCTTCGCTCTTAACTCCAACTAGTGTTATATCTTTCCTAGCCACATGATCTCTAAGAAAGTGATGGCGAATATCTATGTGCTTGGTGCGTGAGTGTTGAACCGGGTTGTTTGCAAGCTTTACGGCGCTTTCATTATCACACAAAAGTGGAACTTCTTTTAAAAACACGCCGTAATCAAAGAGTGTTTGGGTCATATATAAGATTTGTGCACAACTTGCTCCCATGGCAATGTATTCCGCCTCGGCGGTTGACAATGCCACACTATTTGCTTCTTTGAGGACCAAGAAACAAGTGATCTTCCTAGCATGTGGCACCGCCGGAGGTACTCTTCCTATCAACCTTACACCCGGCATAATCCGAATCGGAATAGCCAACTAGTTGGAAGGGAGCTCCTTTGGGATACCAAAGACCCGTGCTAGGGGTGTGCCTTAAGTACCTAAGGATTCTTTTAACCGCACAAAGATGCGACTCCTTAGGGTTTGCTTGAAACCTAGCACACATACACACACTAAACATGATATCCGGTCTAGAAGCGGTGAGGTAAAGTAAACTACCGATCATAGAACGATATAGAGTTTGGTCGATCGGTTTACCTCCCTCATCGAGATCGAGATGCCCATTAGTAGGCATTGGGGTCTTGATTGGCTTGCAATCCTCCATCTTGAATTTCTTGAGCACATCATAAGTGTACTTCTCTTGAGATATGAAGGTGCCCTCCCTCAATTGCTTCACTTGGAAGCCTAGGAAGAAGGTTAGCTCGCCAATCATCGACATCTCGAACTCCTTGGACATCAATGCACCAAATTCCTTGCTATGATCTTGGTTTGTTGACCCAAATATAATGTCATCGACATATACTTGGCAAACAAAAATCTCTCCATCTAGCACCTTGGTGAAGAGTGTGGTATCCACTTTCCCGATCTTGAAGCCTTCTTGAGTAGGAAGTCCTTAGCCTCTCATACCAAGCTCTTGGAGCTTGCTTCAATCCATAGAGTGCCTTGGACAACCTATACACATGATTAGGATAATTTTGGTCTTCAAACCCGGGAGGTTGTGAGACAAAAACAAGTTCATTAATGAAACTATTAAGAAAGGCACTCTTCACTCCATTTGAAAGAGTTTCATTTTATGGTGTGAAGCATATGCCAAAAGGATACGAATGGCTTCTAGTCTTGCAACCGGTGCAAAAGTCTCCCCAAAATCCAAGCCTTCAACTTGGGAGAACCCCTTTGCCACCAATCTTACCTTGTTTCTCACAACCACGCCTTGATCATCTTGCTTGTTCCTAAACACCCACTTGGTGCCAATGATTCTTGCTCCTTTGGGCTTTTCTACTAGTGTCCACACTTCGTTCCGGGTAAAGTTGTTCAACTCTTCGTGCATGGCGTTCACCCAATCCGGATCCGCAAGTGCATCCTCCACACTAGAAGGCTCAACAAAGGAAACAAAAGAGTGATGTTCAACATAAGAAGCAAGTTTAGATCATGTTGTTACCCCCCTTGATGGACTCCCTATGATGAGATCTTGAGGATGTGCTTGAAGCATAGGTGTAGATCTTCTATTGACCACTTGGGGAGGAGGTTGCGGTGCTTCAACATTGCTTGCTTCGGCCTCGGCTTGATCTTGAGGGATGTGAGTGTCATCTTGAGCTTCCCTCACTTGATCTTCTTCATCAACTTAAGGCGTGTGAGGTGGAGAAGGATCTTGATTCGCTTCATCTTCAACTTTTTCCACCTCTTGTGGGTTGATAGCACCAATTGGCATGTTCTTCATTGCCTCCCTCAAGGGTTCATCACCTACATCATCAATATTTTCATGCTCTTCTTGAGAGCCATTAGTTTCATCAAACTCCAAGTCATATGTTTCTTCAACTAAGCCGGTGGCTTTGTTAAATACACGGTATGCCTTGGATTTAAGTGAATACCCAACTAAGAAACCAATGTCACATCTTCTTTGGAACTTGCCCAAGTGTTGACGCTTCTTGTAGATGTACACTTTGCAACCAAACACTCGGAAAAAGGATATATCCGGTTTCTTTCCATTCACAAGCTCATAGGGGGTCTTCTTGAGAAGCCTTTGGACAAATAGCCCGGTTGGCCGCATAGCATGCGGTGTTGATTGCTTCGGCCCAAAACTTCTCGGGGGTGTTGTATTCATCAAGCATTGATCTTGCAAGTGTGATAAGTGTCCGGTTCTTCCTCTCTACTACACCATTTTGTTGAGGAGTATATGTGGCGGATACTTCATGCTTGATTCCAACTTCATCACAATAGTCTTCAATCTTGGTGTTTACAAACTCGGTCCCATTGTCACTTCTTATCTTCTTGATCTTCACATCAAATTCATTTTGGGCTCTAGTTGCAAACTTCTTGAATGTTGATTGAGTTTCTCCCTTGTCTTGAAGAAAGAACACCCAAGTGCATCTAGAGTAGTCATCAACTACCACCAAGCAAAAAAGGTTTCCGCCAAGGCTAGCATAGGTGGTAGGTCCAAATAGATCCATGTGGAGTAGCTCTAGAACTCTTGAGGTTGACATGAAAGCTTTGGTTGGATGAGTGTTTGCTACTTGCTTGCCGGCTTGACATGCACTACAAAGTTTATCTTTCTCAAACACCACATCCTTCACACCTCTTACCAATTCCTTCTTGACAAGCTTCTTCAAGGTTGACATTCCTACATGTGCTAATCTTCTATGCCATAGCCAACCCAAAGAACTCTTGGAGAAAAGACATGTTTGCAAACTAGCTTCATTTGAGGTGAAGTCCACTAGGTAGAGATTGTTGTGCCGAAACCCTTTGAATATCAATGATGAATCTTCAATCTTGGACACAACTACCTCATTTGGAGTGAAGAGACATTGGAAGCCAAGATCACATAGTTGTCCCACCGATAGCAAGTTGAAGCTCAATGATTGTACTAGCAAGACATTTGATATTGATTGATCATTTGAGATTGCCACTTTGCCTAGACCTTGCACTTTGCCTTTTGAATTGTCCCAAAGGTAATCTTGTCTTGTCCTTCACAATCTTCCTCGAGTGTGGTGAACATCCGGGAGTCACCGGTCATATGTTGAGTGCATCCACTATCAATCACCCAATGACTTCCACCGGTCTTGTAGTTCACCTACACACAAGCAATTTGGAGTTAAGCTTGTTGTTTGGGAGCCCACACATGGCGAGGTCCCATAGCCTTGTCCACCAACTCCTTAGCAACCCATAGCACTTTGGGCTTGTTCTTCATCTTTGGACCGAGAAATACAACTTGTGGTCTACCCTTGGAGTCCTTGTTAATAATGAAGTGTGCATCATGAGCGAAAGGCCTTATGTGCTTGGGCAAGGTCTTGGGCGGTGGAGTCTTGCATTGGGATTGAAGATGACCCTCTTGACCACATCCAAAGCACTTCTTGGGTTTGGGCTTTGGTGTGTCATAGTTGCTTCTCATAGCCTTGTTCTTGTAATAGTTCTTGGCTTCTATCTTGACCTTGGCCTTCATGATTTGGTTCTCCTTGAACCCAATGCCGGTCTTGTCGGTCTTCATGATAGTGTTCATTAAGAGCTCACTTTGAAGGTTGTGGCCCTTGGTGAACTTCTCCAATCCACTTGTAAGCTTGATTTCTCAACCTTGAGCTTTGCATTTTCATCTTTGAGATACTTGATCAAGGTCATTGCATCTTGGTCATCTTGTTTGGCCGACTTGATAGTGAGTGGCTTGCTTGCCTTGAGGTTGATTAGCTCTTCCTTGAGCTTGGAGTTTTCTTGCCTCATCTTCACATGGTCATCATGCTTGTCGGCCTCAATTACCTTCTTGCCCTTGCACTTAGCATTTTGCTCACTAGCAACTTCATCAAGCAAGTCCTCACAAGAAGTAGCTATATCACACTTAACAACCGGGTTAATAGCAACATGTGTAGCAAGATCATTTGAAAGCAATTCATTAGCTATCACAAGTGTGCCATGTTCATTTTTAACTTGGTTGTAGTCATCTTTTAGCAAGTTGTACCTTGAATGGAGCTCTTGTGTTGACCTCTCAAGCTTATCATGTTTCTCATTTACTTGCTTGAGTGAGGCTTTGAGCTCCCTAGTGCTAGATGAGAGATATTTGTTCTCAAGCTTCAATTCATCATTAGCACTAGTCAAGTCATCAAGCTTAGCATGCAAGTTACCATTTGCTTTCTCTAGTGATTCACTTTTGCCTTTATACTTCCTAATGAGCTTAGTGTATTTGTTGCAAATTTCAATTAGCTCATCATAGGAAGGTGCCTCAAACTCATCATCACTATCATTACTAGAGCTAGCCTCATCATCACTATCCTCTTTTTGTACCTTTTTGTCACCTTTAGCCATGAGACATAGGTGTGTAGAGGATGAGCCCGGAGATGATAGAGGGGGGTGGCGGTGGAGTAGATGAACCAATCACCAAGGCGGCCACCTTTTCTTCTTCACTTTCATCTCCGGATGAGTCACTTGAGTCTTCAATGTCGGTGAGCCAATCACCAACAATGTAGGCTTTGCCATTCTTCTTCTTTTTGTGGAAGTTGAAGTTCTTCTTCTTCTTGAATGGCTTGTCATCCTTCTTCTCCTCATCACTTGACTCAACCTTGTTGCCCTTGTTGTACTTGAATTTGTTGTTGACCTTCTTGTTCTTGTACTTGTCTTTCTTTTCTTCGGGGCAAGCATGAGCTAAGTGTCCAAGTTTGCCACAATTGTAGCAATCCATCTTGGAGAGGGGCTTTCTTGAAGAGCTTGTGAAAAATTTCTTCTTCTTTGAGTCAAACTTGACTCCATTCTTGCTTAGCTTCTTTAACATCTTGGTTGTTTTCTTCACCATGAGAGCGAGATCATCATCATCATCATCATCGCTTGTGCTCTCATACACGACTTGCATCTTGTGCTTCTCCGACGAGGATGCCTTGAGAGCCAAGTCCTTCTTTTCCTCCTTCTCTTTTTCTTTCTTCTTGGAGGAGGAAGATGAGCCACTATCACCAATCTTCATGTACATCTCATGGGCATTGATCTTGCCCAAAATTTGTGTTGGTGTAGCGGCGGAGAGATCTCCTTGGTGAAGCACCGTGACGATGTGGCCATACTTCTCAATGGGCAAGACACAAAGAATCTTGCGTACCACATCGGCCGGTTCCATTTGGTTGAGACCGAGCCCATTCAATTCCTCTACAATAATATTTAGTCGTGAGTACATTTCATTTGCATTTTCATTTGCATGCATAGAGAAAGAATTGAGCTTAGCCATAACCAAGTGATAGCGTTCTTCACGCTCACTCTTTGTGCCTTCGTGAAGTGCACAAATAGTGGTCCACAACTCAAATGCGTCTTTGGCATTACGCACTCGGTTGAAGACATCCTTGCTAATGCCACGAAAGAGTATGTTCTTTGCCTTGGCATTGTGCTTTTCAAAGTTGAGGTCCTCCGCGAAGAGAGTACCTCCCTTTGTGGCGGCTTTGAGCACGCCCACGTCAACGGCCTCTAGGTAGGCCTCCATACGAACTTTCCAATAAGGAAAGTCGTCTCCATCGAACATGGGAGGTGGTCCATCCCCATGGGACATTTGCTCTAGGCGGTGAAGCCTAATTTAGAGCAACCTAGCTCTGATACCAATTGAAAGGATCAAGATGCCCAAGAGGGGGGTGAATTAGGCTCTTTTTAATTTCTAAACAAGAATTAAACCTATAAAGAGCCAATTAACCCCTAGTGCCTACCGCTTGTGTGTCCTAGCTAGAAGGCGGTAACAAAGCAAAGGAAAGCGAAAACTTCCTACACAATTCTAGTATGAAATGAAAGACAAGTGCGGAAAGTAATGCGATAATAAAGAGCTAGGGAAAGAGATGCTTGACACGGCGATGTTTTGCCGAGGTGTCGAGGAGTCAACACTCCTCCCTAGTCCTCGTTGGAGCACCTCGCAAGGTATAGCTCCCCCTCAATCCTGCGCAAAGGATGAGTGCTCTCTACGGGCTGATTCTTCGCCACTCCGGCTCGGTGAATCGCCCACAACCGATCACACACGTCGATGGAGAAGGGCCGCCGACAATCTTCCGGCGATCACCTTCCTCCGAGCACCACCGGACCGTCTAGGTGATGTCGATCACCAAGAGTAACAAGCCTCGATCTTCGCTTGACTCACTCAAGCTTCACAACTAGAGGATGCACACTCGAACTCTTGGATGAACTAGAGAGAGGATGGATGGATTCGCGAATCACTCTCTCTCTCTAGGGCTCTTGCTCTCTTCCCAACCTTCTCAACGAACTCAGCAACTCAAATGAGCAAAGGCAAGGCGGGAGAGAAGTGGGAGGGGCTATAAATAGACCCTCTGAAAACTGCCTTGGGCTGGCATTTTAAGTTGGCGACGGACGCTCTGTCGACTAGGCGACGGACGGTCCGTCGCATGCCCAACGGCTAGTTTCTGTTCAAAATTGAGGCGACGGACGGTCCGACGCCTAGGCGACGGACGGTCCGACGCCTAGGCGACGGACGGTCCGACGCCTCTGTCTAACGGCTAGTTCTGACACAGTGTTCCCAGCGACGGACGCTACGTCACTGGGCGACGGACGCTCAGCCACAGCGTCCGACGCTAAATTCTGGCTAGGGTTTGAAATCACCCTCTCTGGAAGGTCGACGGACGCTCTCCGCAGCGTCCGACGCCTGGCCGACGGACAGCGTCCGACGCACCCTAAAAAACTTAGTCAGAAAACAACCTCTCTGGAAGGCCGACGGACGCTGTGGACTCAACCACCCAGCGTCCGGCGCCTTTGTCCGACGCGTCGGACAGCGTCCGGCGCCCCTGCCAGGAGCGTCCATCGCCCAGAAAATGATTTTGACAACTCCGTTTTTCGTCGCGATGAAAATGAAAGTTGTTCTAGGCTATCTTACGGTCACCATAGGCTTGCTTAGAGCTAAGGAAATCAAGTGTGCACCACACCTAAACATGAAGCTTTCCTAAGTCAAGCTACTAGTCTCAACCCCTCTTAATAGTACGGTCAAAGGTAAAAAGAGAAGCCCTATCTAATTCTAAGTGTCCTTCATCTCCTTATGACACTTAGCCTATCATTCTAGGGTCTTCATCATGTCTCCTTCACAACCGAAACGATATCCATCTTGGGGGCCAAGTGATGACCTTTAGAGCCCATTCTCATTGATCACCATGGCTAGGCTACGCATAGCTTCTGCAAAACACACGTTAGCCATAATAATCTCTAATTGTCGTTAATCACCGAAACTAACCAGGGCCATGATTCTTCAGGGTCCTATAACCCTAAATAAGAAAATCAACCTACTTTTACTAAAAATAGCAATTTGAATGTTTCTTTTCCTAGATATATGAGATGTTTTGATAAATGTTTGGTGGTGCATTTAAACTCTTTCAACAGGCTTCAATCGTACAGAGGGATGTTCAGGCCGGTAAACACATTGGCCCTGTTTGGTACCACGGTCCAGAGAAGCGCTTATCAGATAAGTTGCATAAATGTGGAAAAATGAGCTTATTTGAGAAGCGGCTATGACCCAGCTTCTACGGTTTAGTGTAAATGAGGGTGGTGGGAAGAAGCGTGGCAAAAAAAAACTGTCAAAAAGCGAACCGTTTAGCTATTAGTTTCATCTTATTTTGGCCATAAACATCATTTAAGCTGTTCCAAACAGGGTCATTATCGTGTTATCCACACTATGAGAATTGGGAGCTGCTTGGGAGGCCTCCCAAATATCCCCATGGTTTAGTCGTACAGAGGGATACGCTGCCTGCACAATGGTTGTGAGGTCCTTTCTACTAAAATATAATGTGGATAAGACGCAATAATATGCTAAAATATTATTGACACATTGTCATTAGTACCACATTGCCATTAGTCTAAAACGCAATGTGGTACTGTTGTTGAGACACTGAGCTATGGCTAGACGAACCATTTTAGTATGGTTTTTTTTATATATTTTCTAATATGCTAAAATATTGCAACGGCCCAAAACTTTATCAGCCCAATACACTCCATCGAATTGAACTAATTAATCAAGGGAAAAAGTATGTTTTCCGCCCTTAACTTTTGTAAAAAGTTCTCTTTTACTTTCTTAACTCTAAAACCAGACAAACCACCTCCTTTACCTTTTGAAACTATATGTTTTACCTCTCTAACCTAATTATAGACGGTTTTGAAAACGGTTTTATCTTTTTATTTTTTTTACTTTTTGGTTAAATCTTAAAATTATAGTAAATCACAGAAAAATTATAAAATAGAGAATCCAATTTCGTTGGACTCCACATGAGTAGGTATACACATCGAATATTCAATATGATATATTTTAGTACAAAGTTTTTTCTATAAATTGAGATCTATTATATTATTTAATTAATTGGAATAATTCATAATTGTAGTTTCTATGGTCCAATTGTAGTGAAAATTTTTATGTGGCATAATTATGGTATGCTTGAACTGTAGTAAAAAATTATACTCATTGAATAATATATAACTTAGTTAATAAATCTATAACTACATTATATATTATCCAATGAGTATCATATTTTTACTAAGGTTCTAGCCAATAATATTTAGGCCACTATAAAAATTTCATCACAATTAAACCGTATAAACTACACTTATGAATTATTTCAATTAATTATAGAAACGAATAGATCTAAATCTATATAATTTTTTTTACTAAAGTATACCATGTTATATGTCCACCGTGTATATCTACTCATGTGAAGTCCGACAAAATTAAATTTTCTATTTTATGTTTTTGTGTGATTTACTATAATTTTCTAAAGATTTAACCAAAATAAAAAAAAAAGATAAACTACCTTTAAAACTGCTTCTAACCGGATTAGGGAGATAAAACTCACGATTTCAAAAGTTGGAGAGAGGTGGTTTGCCCAATTTTAAAGTCTATGAAGGAAAAACGAGCTTTACTGAGGGAGGAAAAGCGGCCTTTTGCCTTAGGGCCTGTTTGGATTGGGGGGCAAAACATTTGCCCCCGTCACATCGATTCTCCTGTCCCCTAATTTAGTCTATTTAAAATATACTAATTAAAAATGTAATTTGTCAGCCAGAGGCAACTTCGCGAGAAGAATCTTTTAATATAAATTAGTTCATGTTTTGACAATCTTGTGCTACAGTAAATATTTGTTAATTATAGATTAACTTAGCTTAATAGAATCGTCTTGTTAAGTCCCGCATGTGCATGTAATTAGTTTTATAAGTAGTCTATTTTTAATACACTAAACTAGTGCCGAAAGATTCGATGTGACACGACAAATAAATGTTCCACGGAACCACGCCCTTAATCAAGCCCATAGTATCAGGCCCGGCCCATTAGGGTTCCTCGCCGAACCTATAAATACATCTCCGCCTCCACCACCTCCCTCGTCAGCCGCCGCATCCACTCTCCGCCGCCTCTAGCTGAGGGGAGCTCGCCAAAATGGTTGCCCACAGGGTAAGCTTCTTTCGGCGGCGCCGCCTTCTCCGCGCTTCGTTCCTCTTACCGGCGTGGCTGCTGATCTCGGCCACTTTTGTGTAATTTGTTTGGTGCCTGCAGTTCCATCAGTACCAGGTGGTCGGTCGCGCGCTGCCAACCGCCGCTGATGAGCACCCCAAGATCTACCGGATGAAGCTCTGGGCTACCAACGAGGTCCGCTCCAAATCCAAGTTCTGGTCAGTGCCTTGTAGTCTCGCCGACGATAATACTGTGGCTGTCTTTCTGCTTTGGGGTGTGTGTTTTGTGACGATGCCTTGTGTCTTGTCTCTTGTGCGCGCGTAGGTACTTTTTGAGGAAGCTCAAGAAAGTTAAGAAGAGCAACGGTCAGATTCTCGCCATCAACGAGGTACATCCAGTCTACCTCTTACTACATCTATTTGCATTGAGTTGTAACTTTTGTCTGAGTATTTCTTTCCAAGCAGCGCAAAAGCTAATATATATCGATGCACATTTTTAACTAAGTACCTTTGATTACAACTACAAGTACCGCTTTTATACTGCACAATTATATTGTTATAAAAATAGTTTTAGTTGGAGTTTGATTATTCGAAGTCAAAATTAACAAAGTAAAATACAAAAGGGGCAATGCATGTTTACAATTTTCAGCATTAGAGTCCTTATGTCATGAAAGCTTCCAACTAGCTAATGCATTTCAGAAGCTTTGTTAAATCTATGTCATTGTCCATTGTTAACTTGCCACACAGTGGTCCTGTTCAATCATATTGTGGCCCTCTTTCGCATTATGACAATCTGTATTTGGCTGTTAACTGATGCTTATCTATTTTGTGATTTCGCAAGTTGTTCAGTGAACCTCTTTCCCCACATGAAAGGAAATTGAATGTTATTTGGCTGTTGAAAATTTGTTTATGTTCAATATTATCCCCAAAAATTCACTGCAAATTTAAGTGTAGTGTTTGTTTTCTTTTTCATATCTGCTTCTAAACATGCTTTATCCTACACAGATCTTTGAGCGTAACCCTACCACAATCAAGAACTATGGCATCTGGCTGCGTTACCAGAGCAGGACAGGTTACCACAACATGTACAAGGAGTACCGTGATACCACCCTGAATGGTGCTGTGGAGCAGATGTACAATGAGATGGCTTCCCGTCACCGCGTGAGGTCACCCTGCATCCAGATCATCAAGACGGCAACTGTTGACTTCAAACTTTGCAAGAGGGACAACACCAAGCAGTTCCATAATTCGAAGATCAAGTTTCCTTTGGTTTACCGCAAAGTCAGGCCACCAACCAGGAAGCTGAAGACCACCTTCAAAGCTTCAAGACCCAACTTGTTCATGTGATCCAACTCACCCTGACAGCCTCTGAAATCTGTGAGGCTGGCAGTCTGGAGGGTTGCTAGTCCTCAGGTTAATTGAATGTGCATGCAACCTATTGTTTCTAAATTCTAGTTTTGTATGTCCATGCAGTGGCCTTTATTAGCTTGATGAATATTCCCTTTTCTTTTTGTTCTTTACCATCTGCTTCCTTATAAATTATACTAGCGAGTTCAAATCTAAACTGCTTTAAACTTTACTTAAATGTCTAAATTGGTGTCTGCATATGGCTATGTGGCTGCTGTTTTCCCTGTGCCAAGTCAGTTGCAACATGGTCTGGTCAGAGTTATTTTTTCTAACAGATCCTCTCTGTCATTTGTTAATATAACTGGTTTGTATAATTCAGTATATTTGCAATGCTCTTAGAGTTGCAAATTCTGCTAATTTGGTGTTTAAGTTTTGACCTTGTGTTTCTCTAAAATGTTTTCATTACATTGGAGGGCAACTTTGCCAAGGTTACCAACTATAAATTTGGTTTCCTTTTTTTCCCTGTTGCCAATATCACTGTTGCTACTGGATGTTTGAACTTACCAATCCATGAGCTATTTTATTTGGTTTCATGGACAAGCATCCTTGCCAACATTGTTTAGTAAATGAAAATTGTACTTCCAAAGTTGTACGAAATTTGTGCTTTGAATTCTCATGCATTCTTCGATGCAGCAGCATAATCTGTTTCCATTAGTGACATGGTTGTGAGTTTGTTTGCCTTGTATTTTGAATCCAAGCTGCTAGTTTGGTGTGTAAGTTTTGACATTGTGTTTCTCTAAAATGTTTTCATTACATTGGAGGGCAACTTTGCCAAGGTTACCAACTATAAATTTGGTTTCCTTTTTTTCCCTGTTGCCAATATCACTGTTGCTACTGGATGTTTGAACTTACCAGTCCATGAGCTATTTTATTTGGTTCATGGATAAGCATCATTGCCAACATTGTTTAGTAAAAGAACATTATACTTCCAAAGTTGTATGAAATTTGTGCTTTGAATTCTCATGCATTCTTCCATGCAGCAGCATAATCTGTTTCCATAATAACATGACTGCGAGTTTTTGCCTTTTATTTTGAATCCAAGTGTGTTAATATTTAGTCCTTTTGAGCTTGTAGTGTGAAATGTGAATGAACATCTATACAATTTGGTTTCTTATCGCCATTGTAATTTTTCCAGGCAACTTTGCCAAGGTCACCAATATTTACTTTGGTTTCCTTTTTTTCCCTGTTGCCTATATCACCATTGCTTGATTGCCACTCAGTTCACCTTCATGGTTTTATTGTAGGCATTCTGGCAAACATCAACCTAGTTCTACAATTTCCACTGATTTTATGGGATCTGTACTAGAGATTTTAATTCCTTAGCTAAAGTTTTCTTCCCTGAAAATTCACAAGATCAGTTTCAACTCGTTATTCAACTATTTCTATTGTTTTTTTAAGTGATGTATTGGAGGTTTTAATTTGCTTAGCTAAAGTTCTTTTCCCTCGAAATTTGCATTATCCGATAACTCGTTATTTGCCTGCCGCATTCCATTGATGTTGCTTTTCCTCTCTAGTCATTGGCTTTGTGGTACATTGGATTTAGATTCCATTCTTTGGAATAATGTGATGAAAGTAATTGTCCGTGTTTCAATTGAATTTCAAGGTCCCCAGAAGCCATTTGAAAACTTCTGTTATGTGTTGTATGTGTATGTTTTATTTTAGTCTTATATAGTTCTCAGCTCTAATGTTGAAGGAGCTCAAATGCAAAATGTCTGCCGAAAGTCTTTCGGCCGCATGGTCAATAGGGCGTCTCTCTGGTCTACAAAGTATTTGCGCGATTGCAGTGCAGCGCTGTTTGCCGTCATCTACAACAATTTGCTATTTTTCACTTGTCAAATCTTGTGTTTAAGTTGCTATAATAATTTACCAATTTGGAAAGAGGTCATCTCCAACCATTTGCTATTTTTCACATGCCAAACCAAAAAAGAAGATTAAAAAGAAAGGAAACTTGCATGTGGAAACTGAGAGGATGGTAAAGAAGAAAGGAAGGAAACCAAAAAAGAAGATTAAAAAGGAAGGAAACTTGCATGTGGAAACCGAGAGGATGGCAAGTCAACCTATGTAATCTTTTGATAAACGTGTAGAATTGGAAGTGCAATTGGCAAAAAATGATAAACCGATGCAATCTTTTGATAAACGTGTAGAATTGATAAGTTTGATTGATAAACTGTTGGAGAGTGTTTTTTGATTGATTTATCATATTTTAAAATTTTAAAGGATGATAAGTAATTTAGCAAATTGTTGGAGATGCTATTACTGAAAACTCGATGTTAGCTCGTTCACTCCGCTAGTTTGGAGGCTGTAATTTTTTTAATGAGCTGAGCCATCGTTTGGCGATAGTATAATCCACCATTTCTGAATCTCCAGTATCCTTTATCATTTCCTCATCTATGTTTTTGTGAGAAAAAGAACTCATCTAGATAGTACCACTTATACCGTCCTCATCTTTTGTCAATTGCCAAATGCTTAAAAGCGTACCGTCTGCTCCGATCTTCTAACTGCCTGTGCTGAGCTATTCTCGGAGATGTTCTAAGAAGATAGGGAAGTGAGCAGCCCAAACTTCCTAGCGCATAAGCCCAACGGGCCCAACCCAACGTCTATTTGTATTGCTCACGAATATTTCTTTCCTGTGAAGATATAATATTTTGTTCTTATAATTA
Organism: Microstegium vimineum; assembly: GCA_022036555.1. NCBI lineage: Eukaryota > Viridiplantae > Streptophyta > Magnoliopsida > Poales > Poaceae > Microstegium > Microstegium vimineum. The sequence goes on from CM039133.1 coordinate 19,087,826, forward strand.
CGTAACATGCAAATTTTGTAGAATCGGTATAATCTACCCTATACCAAGATAATATGTTTAAATTTTTTGACTATTATTTTAGAATTAGATGAATATAATTGTGATACTTAAATAATCTGTATATGCTTCAAATATTGTTTACGTAAAGGTCGATTAATTGAAGTCAATTGACAAGTCAAGGCTTATCGGGTAATATATATGCACAATTTTCATCATTAGAGTGCTGATATGTCTTGAAGAGCTTCCAACTAGCTAGCCGATGCATTTCAAAACGGTAATGCTCCCAACCGAGCGTAGCTTGGGTGACTCAGCCCCTCTCCCGGCTTTAGCACGGGCACACGCACGGACGCCTCGCACACTCCGCCCGCTCGCACCTACCCGTTCACTCGCATGGCTTACGCGCTTCCTCTCAAGCGTTCCTCCGCCGCTTTCCACCAGGCCGCTCCCCACCAGGTTGCGTTGCTCATGCTCCGCCTTCCTCCCGCGCTCCTCCGTCACGTGGACTTCGTGCCTTGGTCTCCCTCGCGCGTGCACCCTAGGGGCACCCAAAGCCCCCTGCCATGGGGATCCGACGTAAGCAGGCGCAGCTCGGTCGGATCCGGTGACAGCAGGCGCGGATCCACCAGATTCGCCGACAGCAGGCATGGATCCACCAGATCCGCCACCGGCTGCTGTTGATGTGCAACGAAATCCTGATGTCGGTGGTCGTGGGGATCCCCTGGGGCGGTGGTGCTCTCTGTCACCCCCTCCTCCGCCTTCGTGATGTCCATACCCCCGTCGTGGTAGGTCATGAGGACCCTGCATCCTATCCCTCCTCTCCCCTCTCCTCTTGCTGCTCCATCTCTGTTAGTTGTGTGTTTTTGTTTTGTTTTGATACCTTGTTGTTTTTATTCATGTTGTTTCAAAAGCCGGATTCATGTTGTTTCAAAAGTTGGATCCATGTTGTTTCAACAATAGATCCATGTGTTTCAACAACAGGATCCATGTTGTTTTAAATCCCCAAAGCATTTTGTCCATGTTGTCACAACAATATGCTTTTTCAGTTTCTTTGTTTTAGTAGAACAACCATTGTTGTTTCATATGCTTGAACATCTTGTTTCATTAGAATGATTTTGAAATATATGTTTTGCTGTTGTTTCATTTGTTCCCTTTGATTTGTTGCAATAGGGGTTTGCGGGTTGTTTCATCTGGTTTGTTTTTTTGTTTCACTGCGACGGCTTTGTCAGGGGGCGACCAGGCGAGGACGGTTGCAGATACATGAGCGTGCCAGGCAAGGGTACCTTGGTGGGAGAGGATCGGGTGGCCAGCGAGCCGGCCGTTACCCCCCGGCGCGGTGTCTAGTCGCGTGGAGGCGACCACGACGCGACCCGAGGTTACCGGGTGTCCCTCGCGCTCGCCATCTCCACGTCAGATGTGTGAGGCTCGTCAGGGCGGAGCCAGGGGCAGGGGCCGAGGCGGGTGCGGAAGAAGCGGCTTCGGGGGAAGGGGAGACCGAGGCGGGTGCGGAAGAAGCGGCTTCAGCGGAAGAACCGTACGGGCCCGAGGTGCGTCCGGACGCTGGCGGGCGCCGGGCGTCCGAGCGCTAGTGGTGCCCATTTCAAAAGTGAGAGAGCAATGCTACTATCCAATGTTATCTTCTACGTATCTTTGTCCAATGTGATCTTTATATTTTATTATTGGCTTTATCAGTTGCAAAACCACTAGCCGAACAGGCTTAGGCATTGTGATAAATATTTTGTTGAGCATCTCCAACAACTCCTTAAAACAACTTGTTATCTTTATAAATTTGTCAAAAGCACAAAAATCCCTCTCCAACAACTCCTCAAATGAACTTGCTATTTTTTCAAGTTGATATTCACAGCTTACGCGCGCCTATATTTATCAAGTTGCTATCCAACATGTTATCCTCACAAATTTGGCAAAATCACAAAATTCCCTCTCCAACAACTCCTCAAACCAACTTGTTATTTTTCCAAGTTGTTATTCAAAAGTTTGGCAAGTTAGAATAGCAAATTGTTGAAGAGAGTGGGTTTTTCCATTTGCCAAATAATTTAGCAACTTACCAAGATTTAGCAAGTCATTTTTTCCAAGTTGTTGGAGATGAGCATCTTTAACAATTTGCCAAATCACTTGCCATCCGTTAAAATTTGGCAAATCAATTAAAAAACAATCTCCAACAGTTTGCCAATTGGACTTGCCAATTCTACACGTTTGCCAAAAGACGAAGCCGCACACCTATTTTAGCGAGCGCGCATCGGCTTGCCATCCCCTCGCCCGCGAGTCCCCCTCTCGGTTTCCCGCATGCAAGTTTCCTTCCTTTTTAATCTTTTTTTTTGATTTGGCAAGTGCGAAATAGCAAATTGTTGGAGATGACCTCTTTCCAACTTGGTAAATTATTATAGCAACTTGCTAAAACCCAAAATTTGACAAGTGAGAAATAACAAATTGTTGGAGATGCTCGGGCATCTCCAAGAGTTTGCCAACCCATTTGCTATCTTTGAATTTTTTTTTGGCAAAATTAGAAAAACCACCCTCCAACAGTTTGACATTCAACTTGGTAAATTTTAGCAACTTGGTAAATCTTCCTCCTCCACATGCATATATGCGCGCACGTAAATGAGCGCGCGTCGCTGGCATATGTAGAGGTGGAAGGGCAAAAAAACTAATTCTGTTTCCTGATGCAAGTTTGCCAGATGTGAAAGGACATACAACTATTTTTTTTTTCACTTTTTCGGTTTCTGATGCTCGAGATTTGCCAAACAATTATGCAAAATTGTGAGAGAATCTATTTTTTCACTTGTCATATATTTTAGTAAGTTGCTAAATCACGATATTTGCCAAATGAATTTTTAGAAAGCTGTTGGAGATGCTCTAATGCTTAACTATTTAGCGATTTCATAAGTTCTCTTGGAAGAAACTTTATTAAAATTGACTGCTCAGATTGTTATGAATTATAATAATCTTAGTTACTTGGATCTTTAGGTCAATATAGGCGCTGGATTATTGTCTATTCACCTAGATTATTTTTTCTGAATACTATGGTAAAAAAAAAATGACCGAAGTAGATCCCCAAATCAAATATTGTTGTAAAAAATTGTGTGGCCTTGGCATGATTTACGTAATGTTTTGGTGTTCTTTTCTCAAATTTACCTCCAAATGCTCACCTAGGTAATGCAAGAGTAACAAGAATGCAAAGGAAAAAAAATCCCCTCTGTCGATGATTTCATAAGCAATACAACACGAGAAAAATATATACTAAAAACATGGTGAACGTGAGCAAGAAATTGGTTTGATAGCTCTCACCACGATGAATTCAATCGGAAAAACGACAAACCTTTGATACTGGTGCAGGTGCGTTATGTTGTTATATGTCATATGTCATATATTGTCATCTGCTCGATCGTTTCATCATGTCACAAACTCACCATATATGTGTGAGATACAGATGAGCAAGAAATTTTAACTTCTATTGAGGTAGCTCTGCTGTAACAAAGACATTAGTGCAAGTATCAGAACCTTTACTACGAGGCCATCACCCTGAAACTGAAGGGTCAAGGACGCGGCCAACAAAGACGATAGCACGAGACACTTCCTCGATGACAAAGAACAGAAACGGGTGATCAGCGACGAAATCGACCTTCGCCGGCTGATCCATGACCGCACTTGCCCCACAGAGCATGTAGCTGGCGGTGGCACCAAAGGCAGGCGCGCCTCCCTCGTTCACCTCCAGCACCGCCTTATGGAAGACGTCGGCAACGCACAGCGGCGGCGTGGCAGCAGCGTCGTCGTCGCGCTTGGCCGCCATGTCGGCCAGGTTAGCTTCGCCGGCAACGAAAGCGGACTTGATCCCCATGCCGTCTCTCAGGGCCTCCCTCACGCTGCCGGAGACGGACAGCTTGAACTTGAGCAGCCGGAAGTCCCCGACGGGGACCTGCGTGGTCGGCAGGCGGTAGTGCCAGAACCCGGCGCCGGAGGCCATCTTCTCGACGAGACCTGGGAGCCCGTCGCGCTCGTCGGGCAGGAAGATGCACATGGAGTATTTCGGGGCGCGGTCTTCGTCATCGCCGGACTTGCTCTTTGATGGTGTTGATCGCTTACGTGGTTTTGGAGCAGGTGGCGCCGCCGCCGGCGATCTGTCTGATGGTGTTGGTCGCTTACGTGGTCTTGGAGTCGGTGGCGCCGCCGGCGATTTGTCTGATGGTGTTGGTCGTTTACGTGGTCTTGGAGCCGGTGGCGCCGCCGGCGATCTGTCTGATGGTGTTGGTCGCTTACGTGGTCTTGGCGTCGGTGCCGCCGCCGCCGGCGATCTGTATGGGAGCTTGAGCACCTTGTACCCGATGCGGATGGCGATGTACTGGCTCCGCACCGAGCACAGGAAGGGCACGTCGGCGGCGGTGCTGCCGTCGAGGCGGTAGAACTTGTCCACCACCGTTGGCGCCTTGGCGAACGGGAACTCCCATCTGCCCTTGAAGTAGATGGCGCTGCAGAGCACGAGCGTTGTTGTCAGTGTGTCCACTGAACTTGGATCAAGGACCGAGTCGATGTGATTGTTCGTCGCTGCCGCCAAACAGCCGTTGATCTCGCCAACCGCCTTCTCCGGCTTCACCAAGAGAGAAAACAATAATAATTTTTTTTGTTTCAGTAGTGCAATCCATTATAATGATTTTGCTTAGTTCCGTTACAAGATCTCACCTCGTTACCGAAGTCGACGGCGTGCGCCTCGGCATTGTAGGACGCGGCGGCGTCGCGGAAGGCCGGCAGGAGCGCCCACGCGGCGTCGTGCCACGCGCCGCACGCGAACGCGATGGCAGGTCCACCGCCCGACCGCGACCGGTCCGCGAGCGCGCGCTCCGCGGCGCGGCGGGCGAACGCGGCGAGGTCGTCGCGGGAGGCTCCGCCGAGCGCGTCAATGAGCTCCTGGAGCGTGCCGCCGCGGGCGCCGGCGGCCAGCAGCGCTAGCGCGGCGTAGACGGACACCGGCGAAAAGACGAGGTTAGCGGCGGAGGTGGGGCCGCCGCTCGGCTCCCCCGCGACGACGGCGGGCGGCGGTTTTACTTGTAGATGCCTGGTGAAGCAGAGCGCGAGCGGCGTTAGGCCTGCGGCGCACGGTCTTTCTCTTTGCTAATCTCCGTCGCTTTCGCGCCATGGGTAATCAAGTTGAATACTTGATCGGAGGGAGCTCGGGATCAATATATGGGTTCTCGTACAAATCCAATCCAATATCCGCGATCAATAATTTACCATATTATTAAACTCGTATTTCCTTTCCAGTTTCTATGCCATCGACGGAAAGTTTTGGGTGGATCGACGTGGAGCCGGCGCAAGGCTCCAGATCACGCTGCCTGCAACCCTGATGCCGTCGTCATGTCGATGCACGGCACGTGGACACGCACGAAGAAGATATCTGATGCCCCGCGCTGCCGGCTCGGCTCCAGATCTACTCGGATTGTCGGCTCGCCTTCCAGAAAAAAAAAGTTAGTACCTGGTACCGGGTACTGCTGGCCCGTAATCGTCGACGGAAGTGATAATGAATCCACATTTTTGGTAAGTCCCCTAAAACAAGTACGGCCTTTATCACCAAATAAAGTCAATTTCTAGAATTCTTATGGTCAAACTTTTTACTTTAACTAATTCTATAAAAAATGACATCTATGATATAAAATGAACACCATGTAAAAATCTATTGTATGGTAAATCTAATGATATTAATTTGATACCATAAATTTTAATATTTTTTAGACATTTGATTAATTTTTTTTTAAAATTATCTTAAAATAACTCTAGAAATCTATTTATTTAAGAGCAGAGGGAATATGCATTTGATATCTCCTAGTTCGTTTTCCCTTATAATAGCTGTGGCCAACTCTATTTTTCTAGCCATTCAATCGCTCCTCACCAACTGTCCTCATTTCTCTAACCATAAAAACAATTTTGGTCTCTCCAAGTTAGTATATATATGCATATGATACTTCTCATATATTCTCCTTGTACCTCTATTTTCCTAGCCACTCGATCGCTCATCACCAACGGTCCTCGTTTCTCCAACTATATAACAAAATTTCTCTTCTCTAACCTCATGTTACCAATCCCATGCCAGTGAACAACCTAATTAATTAGTAGAATCAATTATTATTTCACATGTCAAAGAGCCTCTAGTCTAGTTGGTTAGAGGAACCCAGCGACACTCCTCGGGTCGTGAGTTCGACTCTAGGTTAAAAAAATCCCTCGTCTGTCCCATGGCCAAAGCACATGTCTAAGGTCTGACCCCGGTCGTAGTCGTCTCATGGCCAAAGCACAGGTCTAAGGTCCGACTCCGGTCGTAGTCGTCTCATATATGAGTGGGACGGAGGTTCGGGGGTTTTCTCGACCTGCGTTCAAATTGTCCCTTCTCTTAATGCAATTCCTGAGGGCTATCTTACTGTCTTATCCCCTAGGTCGAGTTTTTTTATTCCACATAATTATAATATGTAATTACAAATGCTAATCATTCAACATTGCACATATGAACTTAATATGACCAGTTGTGTGCCACGCATGGGGTATAACAAAAATCCATAACACCTCTAGTCAATAATGCAAAAAAAATACAAAAAAGGGGAAGACGAATCTCCGGCAATCCAATCTATATTGTTTCAGCATTGTCCAAAAACAAATCTAGAAAAGGTTTCCATGGACACCTCCCACTTCGGGATTGATCAACCTCAATGAGGATGCATGCTTTTCATATAAACGACAATCAGGATTGGGTTACGTTGCTAGGAATCATTGAGTTTGGTGAACTTATCGGGTTGGACAAACGACCCCTTTTTTTTTCAATGGTCGAAGAAGCTGAAAATTTAGCTGCATTGACAGGAATTCGTAATGCTCTTTTGACCTTCACAGGACCTATATGGCTAGAATCTGACTGCGTTGCTATATGTTTCAAGCACTTAATCGTAATATTCCTAGTCGATCCCCTAGCTGCATCATTATTGAAGATGCCAAAGGAATGTTGAGATCATTCAAAGATTTTAACGTCACAAAATTAAATGTCACAGGAGAGCTAATGAAGTGGCTCATGCTCTAGGGAAAATTAATTAGCCGGAGATTTTTTTCTTTTTGTTTTCTTTCTGAGTGTGTCCCGACCTACGTTTCAGAAGCCTTATATATTCCAGATATTATTTCCTTCCTTAATATTCCTATATAGTCCTATCTCTGGATCTCTGTCTAGTCTTCATCTCATCCATATTGCAGATTTTTTTAAGTCCTCAACAATACTTTTCATCCTATTTGTATCTCCTGGTAACTAGATACTAGATTCTTGCCTATCTATACCTAATAATAAAGAGACAAAATTTATCCTTATTCATTTTGGTATCACCTTTCCTAACTAACTCCATGAATGTAGATGTTTCTATTCGTTTGTATACTACAACTCTTCTATTTTTATAGGTACGGATTGAACACGAGTATAGTCAAGAATGCTATTCTAATCCAAATAGAATACCTCCAAGTAAGATGAATAAGAATTGTAATCTTCAAATATAAATAGTAAAAGGCAAGAGCAGAGATCCATTTCTAATCCTATATATGTAATCCGTGCTTATACAAGTTTGAATAGCTCTTGTCTAGCACGACGGAGTTCGATTCCAAAATCTATTGGGTCGCATATATGATGTGGACACAGAAACAAATAGCTTTTCATACGATTCTTATTCTGAAATAACTCATGATGGAATACCTCTGAGTAAGATGAATAAGGATTCTAATTCTAATCCAAATTCAAATAGAAAAGACCATATATTTAGCTTTACAAATAGCAATACAATGAATTGAGAATGAAAAAAATTTAGGTTCCAAGAGATATAAAAAAATATAAAATATGAATAAATATGCAATGCTCCCGTGCATTTTTAATTAACGTTCAATTTTTTCACCCGTTGCAACGCACGGGCATGTTTACTAGTAGGGATGAAAATGAAAATGATAATCTCTGATTTTCAGAAATTATTTTCGAGTTTTTCCCAATTTTTAGGCCTTAATGGAAACGGTAGAGGTACTCGGAAAAACGAAAATGATAATGGTAAAAATAAATGGAAATGAAAGCAAAAATGATTTTGTCCTCTTCGGACCGATTCCGTTGATTTCCGTATTTGAATGGTAATTTACCATTGGTAATTACCGATTCAAAGATTTTGAATTCCAATTTATTTATAGACTATACCATGCATTATCGAATCAACTTACAACTTTAATATTTATTTGTGTTATTGTCAAGATTTATCGTGCTCTTGCGTGGTTTATCACTGTTTGAGAGTGAAATGTTGATTTAGCTTATGGTCTTGTTAATTGTGACTTTATTTATTATAGCCATGTGAGATAGTTCAAGCTATATGGCTCTTCTCAGGTAGTTTGGTGTTTTTATCGTTTTTAGGATATCGTTCTCATTGATTTTGACCGTTGCCGCTGTGGTTTTTGATCGAATAAATCATTTTCACAATTACCGAAATACCGGTGCCGTTCATTTTCAACAATATCGTATCGATTTCGTTTTCAAGAAAAAATATATAAAAATGAATATCGATTGTTTCCGATCGTTTTCATCCCTATTTGCTAGTAATATCTAAAATGTCATACTCCTTAAGGAGTCCAGCTTTGTTTTCTAAACTCAGCAATGAAAGGCCCCTATGTGATTTTGGTAATTGAGTGACAACCTAGGTGAACTAATATGTGTTTGAGTGATATACACAGGAGATTAGTTCACATGTGATTGAGTGATGAAGGAGCTTATTGCACATGAGACATGACATGGAGTCATGTGACCAAGGTAGAGAAGATCAATATGAGGCTTGCCTTGATGAACCGGTTGCAAGTGTGAAGGGAAAGTGAGTGATGCTTGGCGCTGATGGACCGATGCAACAATGAAGAGCAAGTGAGGTCAAGATCCAGGAACCAATACGGTCACGTGATGATGTGAGGTGGATCATATCATTTGGTGATAAGTTGGTACATGTGTTGCATCAACATTGGAGAAGGAGATTGAGTGGAATGCGCAAGGCAAAGGTATAACTTGTAGGTGTAAGGTCCTATCCCAAGGCTAGAGACGGGGGGGGGGGTGAATAGCCTAAATCGTAATCTAAAATAAACTCAACAACAAGTTAGAAAACAATATGGCGAAGCCCAACTAGCAATATCAAACTAAGGAATGCGAAGCCTCCTAAACACAATTGCTATCCTAATATAGCTCTAGGATCACTCAAATCCTACTCAAGTCTAGTAGCCCTCTAGGCACAACCTAATATACTAAATAAGTATGAATAAGGTAAATGCAAAGGAGGTGAAGGTGATTATACCGCTGAGTAGAGGATTGATCTAATCACAATAAGAGCTCGAAGATCACCAACCAATAACACAAGGAGAGACAAGGTTGACACTTGAATTTTCTCCCGAGGTTCACTAGTTTGCCAAATAGCTACGTCCTCGTTGTGTCAGCTCACTCACTTGGAGGTTCACGAGCTAATTGGCATCACATGCCAAACCCGTCACTGGGTGCCGCACAACCAACACAAGAGAGGGCACTCAACGACACAGGCAATCCACTAGAGTTACCTTTGCGATCTCCCGCGGGGAAGGCACAAGAACCCCTCACAATCTTCACTTGTGGTCGACGAAGCACAATCACCAAGCTTCTCGAATCCACACCGCTTGCTCCAAACCGTCTAGGTGATGACAATCACCAAGAGTAACAAGAAACTAGCAGCGGTATCAAACTCCAAGTGCCACTAAGATGAATCACTCATGCAATGCACTTGATCACTCTATCCTCTCAAAATGGGTGAACAATCAACTAAGAGAGATGAGTGGGAGTGTGTGTGGTTTACTCACAAGAGTATACAATCAGCCAAATGTGCAAGAGAAAGTCCTTGAACCAGCCACACACCCTTAAATAGCCTCCTCAAAGAAACTAGCCGTTTTCACTTTTGGAGCTGCTGAAACGAAACCACCAGACTACTTTCGAGACCACCGGACCAATGCACATGGTTCGACGGTATGGTCCGACGCCTGGTCCGGAGCCTAGTCCGATGCTTCTGCATGCGCCACGTGTCCTCTGTCTTCTGAATTTGACCGTTGGAGATACAAACTTCTGACCTCCGGACAACTTGCCATAGTCCGGATCCCCTGGTCCGACGCTTTTGCATTAGCTTCGACTCGGAGTATAGTAAGCACCCATGCTACGGACTTCTGGTCCGGAGCTCACCACCGGACCATATCCTCTGGTCCGGAGCCTCCTCAGTCCTTCTTTGATTTTACACAGCGAGTGCCAGTGCTCCGGACCACCAGTCCGGAGCTGACCAACGGACCATTTCGCCTGGTCCGGAGCTTGCCTTGATCTCCTGCTAAGCCACTGTACTGTGAAAAATGGTCGTCTGATGGTCCGACGCACCACCGGACTACTAGTCCGAAGCCTTCCTTCCTGAGCATTGCCTGAGTCTGAACCACCGGACTACTTTCAATAGTCTGGAGCTCTCTTGCATAATGGTTCGAAGCTCCTGCCTTGATCAGAATCTTCTTCTCTTTTCTTCCCTTGATCTCATGTGCCACCACCAAGTGTTTCACTGACTTGTGCATGTGTGTTGGCATATTTTATCAAGTTTACAAGGGTTTGTTCATTAGGTTTTAGATGCAATGCAATATGACCAACCTAATGGCACTTGATAGTTGTAACCATTAACTATTTTCCCCTCTTTATAGTACGGTTACCTATCCTAAATGTGATCACACCCACTAGGTGTCTTCATCACCAAAAAGAAAAGCCCTATTATACCTTTGCCTTGAAAAGCTTTAGGGACTCCTCCTCCTCTCTTCTTCTCCAAGTGTGGAACCTTTGCTAGCTTTTCTCCTTAGCCTCCTTTGCTCCATCACTTGTCACCTTTTCTCTTTACCTTGTGTACTTAACCTACTCATCCACTCTCAAAAGACCGCCTGCTAGGGCGGCTCAAGGGTATCTCTGACGAGGTATCTGAGGAAGAAGACAGGGCAAGCCATGCTAAGAGGTTGTGTGACTCCTCACAGATGGGCGCCCCTATTTATAGGCCGCCAAGGCACTCAAGCGGCAGCCGGCCCGTGAATCTACATCACCCGCCTCCCCCAATTAAACCACACTGCGCGCCAGTTTCCGTTTCAGAGGGGGTGTGACAGGAAAATAAATGGCCAAGCAGACGGCAGGTTCAGGGCGCGCTGTTCGGGGTTCTGACCACTGAGCGAGTGGTGCCCTGGAATCACTCCTCGAACGGAAAAAACACAGCACCTCACTTCTGAGCCACAGAAGGGCGCAGTTGGACCTCGATGCCGACAATACAACATCCACCGGTCAGACATCCACCGAAAGACAACACATCGCAGTGCTGATTCGTCATTTCAGAGCGTGTCAGCCCAGGTCCAATAGTTTGCCCTGTGGTAGGGCTGGCGTGCATGAAAGACTCTGGCCCCGACGTACGAAGCAGTCCCCTTCCTCTCTCCTTGCCTCATAAAGAGAGCAAGGGCCAAACATTGTACAAGTCGACCGAATAAGCCCTTAGGAGGAAAATATCCTCCTAAGGCCTCGCAGGCTACACCCGGTGGATCTGCTCGCGCGCACCCACCGGAATCCAAAAAACTTAGCCAAACACCAAAAGCACTCTCGGAAGCCTCCGGTGTAGCCCCATCACTGCATCGCAGGCTCGGGGGCTACTGTCAGATACCTGAGAATAGGGTACCCAAACTCCATGCTTCGCAAAAAAAAAATCATCCCCGAGGACTCTCCGCCTCGCCCGAGAAGAGGTGACGTCGCCACCCTCAGGGGCTCTTCTTGCCGCAAACCAACTAAGGCAACGGTACGCCCTCAGGGGCTCTTCTGCCTCGTCCGAGCTAGGGAGATTTTATCCATGACACCGCCCACCCTCGGGGGCTCATCCGCCTCGTCTGAGCAATGGTGACGTCAACTGTGACGCCACCCACCCTCGGAGGCTCCTCCGCCTCGTCCGAGCCGGGGCGACGTCACCCGTGACGCCACCCGCCCTCGGAGGATTCACCGACCCACGGTGCACTTTACCCCATAGTCAAAAGGTCCACAATACAGTTTGTCATCAGGAAGTGGGATTCAAGGCGTGGATCGCCATCCCTACCCCTGTTGAATCACTGTGGGACACGCTCCAGTACCGATCGGACCACCGATTGACACTTGCCATCCCTCCGACGGACATCTGAACAGGGATCGAGGCATACTCGGCCCTGTCCGACGGAACGCGGGGGTGCTTGGCCCTGTTCTGCCAACCTCTGCTCATGCCCAAATATGGCAACAGGGGCGTCACCAATCACAAGGCGTGTGGCTACAGTCACACCAAGGACGAACAGGACCTAGGCTTGCTGACGCATCCCTTGCGTCTCCATGGGCCCTTTCCATCGAGGTGACGGCCCGAGGCAGACGTCGCTCGACGGTGCTTCGTCGCCGTCAGAGCTGGGGTCTGAGTTCAGGAGGTAGTCGTAATGGGAGCATACAAAATGTGACACGGCCTGCTCGGCCGCGTGGTCGGTTTCGTATTCATTGCCGTCAGAGTCCCCGATACCGCTCATGAATGATTCAAGCGGGTGGAGTTCAGCGGTCCCTGTCCTCGGAGGACTGTTCGTCTGAGGCGTAGTACGTCGATCGCCGTGGGGCGGGATCTCTCCCCGTGTTGGAACTGGGGAGGAGGTTGCTGACGCATCCCTTGGCGTCTCCATGGGCCCTTTCCATCGAGGTGACGACCCGAAGCAGACGTCGCTCGGCGGTGCTTCGTCGCCGTCAGAGCTGGGGTCTGAGTTCAGGAGGTAGTCGTAATGGGAGCATACAAAACGTGACATGGCCTGCTCGGCCGCGTGGGTTTCAGTTTTGAGTGGCTTATCCTAACCTCTGCGAAAGCAGAAAACATGTGCTTGTCTATCGGCTTGTGGTGTGCAGGTGCTATGCCTAGTGACACTGGTCAATGGCGTGGAGAAGGTTGAGTAGAGGCTTGCCGTGCCGATGGATTGAGAGCGGTGAAGGGCGGAAGCGGGGCTCGGACTGAGGGACCATGGGCGTCGGTGGACTAGCTGTGGTGGCTAGTACTTGGCACCGGCGAGTGCGAGAAGACATGGAGGTAGACCGAGATGACCAAGTCAAGACGGTGGACACGCGAGTCGAGCGGAGGCTCAAGGGGCTCGGAGTCCGACCGGGCGAAGACAAGGTGGCTCACGTCGAGTGGTTTAGTGGTTTGGGCCTCAAAACCATCCGCGCCGGTTTCCGAGTTTGGGCCGCAAAACTCGGGGTTCAGTAGTTGAGCCCAAAGCTACCGGTGGCGGGTTTCCTGGGTTTGGGCCTCAAAACCTAGGCGGAGCTTCCGAGGAAGCGGGGATGGCACGTGGCAGAATCCTGGAGGTTGCGTCGAGGCGACGACAACTGCCGGCAGGAAGCGGGGCCGTCCATTCAAAATGCTGGAGATATTTTCCGGAGCTTGGAATGCAATGCTTAGGCTAGGTTGTTCACTCAATGTATCTAGGGGGGTCTTTGGGAAATAGCCAAAGCCCGATAAGTAGGGGGTGAAGGGCTATCCCTCATCCTATCTCTTGAACCCTAATCACTTGCCCTATCTCTCTCTCTCTAGTTCATGAGATCCCTAGGTTGCTTCCACCAACCTTTGTAAGAACTTGAGTTTGTCACGAGGAATCGGAGGCCGTAACCTCCGTCAGCAACCGAGCTCTGCTGACTCCCATGGCCGAGGCCACTATAAGAACCCATCTCACTGAGCCCTAGGGTTCCCTAGACCCCCACCGCCGCTCGCGGCACAACAACGCACACACACACACACACACCAACGCAGTGCTCGAAAGGAAAGAGAAGCAGAGGAACCGAGGTAGAAGAAGACCGCCGCCGAAGATCACCGGAGGTCGTCGAGGCGCTGCACGCACTGCTTCCGGTGCATCACTGCGTCGCCTCAACACGGCATCAGTAGCCTCTCTTCACTGATCGCAAGGTACCCGACCCTAAACAACATGCCACGCTCGGGCATGGAGACCTCGCCGGAGCACTCCCACGTTCCCATCCTGGGGATTCGACGTAGTCTCTCTGGCTTAGCCAATCGGTCACTCACACGTACACGAGTACCAGACAGACCCTCTGAGACCCTGGATGAGCCCCATGACCCCAGAGCACGACGGTAGTCGCGCGGTCTGCCATGGCCGAGCACCGACGTCACACTACCGTGACGGAGCATTCCCGGAGAACGAGACCCACCTAGGCCAAACCGATAAGCCCGCGAGCTTCACCGAGACGCCCTCGAGCCCGTAGACTAGTTGGTTGAGACTGATGGACCTCCAGAGCCCCTAACCGTTGCGTCGAGTGCGGCAAGGCGCGTTCCCGACATTTGAGACTTCTCCCGACCAAATTGTCTAGGCTATCGGCGTCGTAGAGACCACTAGAAGCCCCTACACTAGCTGGATGAAACCGATACCTATCCATCCTCCTTGGCCACGCGCCTCGACGGCGTTCTCACGATTTGCGGGGCCGTCGTCGCGGCCGGAGCACTGCTGAAAGTCGTAAGCTTGACCAACGGGTTCCACACGCTCGCCCAGACACACTGGTGAGCGTGCGTGAGCCAAACCGCACCAATTTCCTGCTGAACGACCAACCCCATGGCATCGGCGAGCCACCAACCCTGCTCTCCGTCGTCAAAGGCCATGAGCATCTCTCAAGGCCTCTCTGTTGACGGCGCCCGAACCCCGTGACCACCAAATGACTGTCGCGATGCCAAGTGAGCCCTTCATCGAGCCCATGTTGTCGGACCGCACTGCTCCGACGCATCAACAGCCATAGGACCGAGGTGATGGCCATCCATCTCAAGCCGATCGGGGCGCTTGTTCGAGTTCGCCGATCGGATGCGAGGGTTTTGGACCCTTCAATTGGACCAATCTGCCACCAGGAGCCTGGATTGTTCAACACCAGCGACGCACCGCCGTCGGCATTCGACCGGTCGAAGCAGAGGAGGAAAAGGAGGGAAAAGAGATGGGATGAGGGGCTCGTGTGGACCTAAACCACGTAGACCAAGTGACTGACCTGCGGACGCCCTCTGCGCGCAAGTGTAGTGCACCGCGGTGGAACAAACCATGACCCCCCATTCCGCCTTCATGGACGCGGCTCATATGGACCAGTAAAGAGAAAGGAGGCGATGCACCCGGTGCATGTTGACTTGTGTCTATGGTCCAGTGAACCGGTAATCCGGTCCACGGTGAGCCGGCCTGCGTAGACCAGACCTAGTGGAGGCCCAAGCCGGCCACGTGGCGCTACCACAAGGCGACACGTGGCGGCCCTACCCAACCCAGAAAGCCCACTATGTTGACCTCGGTCAACTGTGACATCATGCTGACATCACACTGACGTCAGCCGACCAACCAGAACGTGCCACGTGTCCCAGTTGAATTTAAACCCTATTTTGGCTATTTCATAATTCAATTAAACTTCGGAAATTCGCAGTAAATGCATACGAAGTCCAAAAATTGCAAACGACCTATCAAAATTCTCAGAAAAAATGAGCTTTACATGTTGGAACTATGTTTGTGTGCATTTGGATCTTCTCATTTTTCTGATAATTCTTTGTGTGATTCTATATGCGTCGCTAACGCGACCATTTCACGTATTCGTTTCAGAGAGCGAGGAGGATCTGACCGAGGAGGATAACTACATGTACAGAGACTATCTCGGTGACGACAACGGAGGTGTCACTTCCCACCCAACTTTGTAGAATCCGTTACGCATACTCACATGTTACCTTTTTGGAAATAAATGATTAAGCAATGCATAGGTTGCATGGTAGTTTATTTGCTCCAACCTTTACCTTGACAAACCTTTGCCCTGCTAGCCCGCAATAAGATAAACACACACTTGTTTTCTCTATATATATACTACTACCACTCTCACATATTGATGAGATGATGATGATGAGGTACGTGGTGCCGACGTGGTGCCGGGAAGAGGGGAGTGTGATGTGTGTGTCTTGGGTGCGTGTGGTGAGGGTCATGTCGGCCAAGTGGGAATGACGATGAGCCTTGGGCAAGTCTTGCCGGGAGAGCTACCGGAGCAATCCCTTGATCGTACCTGTGGCGGGTAAAATGGACCAGAAAAGGAGGAGGTTCCGAGGTTGAACCTCGAAACAGTGGAATGTTTTGATGGCATGGGCTATGATGAAGATGTCTTGCTTGGCCAATTAGGAACTTCATGTTGTCTCGAGTCATGGAAACCTTACATGCCACTTGCCCTCTGTGGGGGGGAGACGACCAGACTACTTGGTAGGGCGGTGCCACTACTACTTGGAAGTAAGCGGATTAGTGTAGAGAGGTACGCGAGTGCGTCCCACACCCTCTCGAGACAACTGGTAACCTCCGGGGGCCCGGTTACCAGGCCTCACAATCTTAGCGCCCCCGTGCGGTACGTGGAGTTGGCTCAGGGCTGAGTGGTAGGGTGACATCGACCTAGTCTAGCAAGCGGTCGGTGTCGGCCTAGATGACTTCAAATGTCGATGATGGAAGAACTCGTGGTAATGTAAAACAGACTGCAGAGTGTTGCACGGTTTGATCGATCGATACATAGTCGACGAATGTTCCCAGTTTACCTGCTTTAGAGCGATCTCTCGCCTTTGGCTTGATGTAGCTGACGCAACCGTATCTTGAGGATCGGCAAAAGTTGCCGATGAATTTGCCTCGGCAGGAGGGATGGTTGGTGGTGGTGCTGGTGTTGAGGCCGATGTTGCTTCCACTGTTGTAGCTAACCCCTGTGAAGACGGGATCGTTCCTTGGTTGGGGGTTTCATCTGGTACTGATGCTGGTGCCGATGCCGGTGTTGTTTCCGTTGTTGTGGCCATCTCTTGCGGCGATGGTGCTGTCCCTTGGTCAGGAATCTCAGCCTGTGGCTGCTCAAGGATAGGTGCTGATACTGGCTCCGGTGTTGGTGTATCGGCAGGAGCTTGAGGAGATGCTGTTGGAGCTGATGGCTTCTTACGTTTTGGTAGGGAAACAACACTTGAAGAGCCTTGGCGTTTTGACCCTTGCACTTGGGGGCATCAACAGGTTGAGCCATAGAGGTTTGTACACTTGGGATGGCTGCCAATGAACTTGTTTGCTGTAGAAGGGAATTTGGTGCAAAGTGAGTAAAAATTGTCGATTAAACAACTCCATATGAAGCTTGGCATGGGAGAAAACCCAGTGTTACTCACCTCAAGACTTTTAGTTGTGTTGCTGATGTGAAGAGAGTAGGACCAGGTCTGAACAAGCTGTCAGACAGATCAAGTAAGATGGTCTTTATTGGCTTGTTTCTAGAATTTTTTGTGCACTAAAAGTAGTAGTTCTCTTTTTCACCTTTCTAAAGAAATTAATAAAGGCATGTAAATAATTTATTTGGGTCCAACCATTAACTTTTCTAGCATTCATGCTTGTGATGTATATGATCTGTTGGTATGTTTGGTTTTGCTCAGATTTGATTGGTTATATGCAGTTAGCAACGTATTGCTTTATAATTCCTTTGAATCTAGCTTTTCTTGACTTGTATGCTTTATGTGAGCTTGAGGCTTGTTAACTAGGTCATTAGGCTAATTAAATAAGTTGTTAGTCATAGGTTTTAGGCTTCTTACTGTTGATGAAAATCTATACCTTAGATTTCTAGAACGTGGTGAGTGTTTATTTCCTCTTTAGAGAAGAGATATAAACCTACTCAATCAAATAACTAAAAGGATAATCATCACTTGCCACCATGGCTAAACACATTTAGATTAATAAAGTTTGTTGTTATTATATCATGTTATAATCAGCCCCATGGTCGCATCATATCATATATGCAGTTCATCTCATATGTATTTGTTTTATTTATATATTCGAAGTCGCAGGAAACAAGAACCCACCGGAGGTCCAACCAAAGGTTCTAGAAGGAGAAGGACATGTACAGGAGCTGCCTGAGTGCCTAGAATAAGCCCCCACCAGTTACATCAAAGGCCCCTGAGCATATTAAGTCTCTCACTCTTTCAAAAATAAATTTGAGTCATTTTATTGTTTGATGCATTAGGTTATAGGAGTTGTTTGGAAACCACCTATGCAACTACCTTTCCTTGTACAAAAATATATACCATATCATCCTGATAAGTCCTAGGATCGAAACCATGCTTAGCTATTCTCATAATGGTAGAAATTGGGTGATTTCTTAACACCTGCAAGATAGAGGTGGATAACTGGTCATGATTGGATATATTTGCTATCATAAAACAAAATCATGTTCATTGATGTAAATCGGAGAGCAGGTAGGGTCTTATTTGTTGATGGTGATAGGTTTGCTCATATTGATCTTGTCTATGTTAGTTAAGGACTGTACGGTTGTTGGACCTTGGTTGATATTGAACACCATCTTTCACTTAGTTGGCTAGATAAGTCATTACAACCGTAAAAACGAGTAGCTCAATGTTGTAAAACTAATCTATCTTGCAACCGCCTAAGACTTGGACATGCACCATAGGGATTAAGTTTAAAAGGGTAGATAAAATGTTTATTGATTAGATCAAGGAAGAATACTTTGTTATAGGCATCACACTTTTAATATATAATCGACATAGTAGCAACTCCTGATCAACATCCAATGTCTTTGTGTTTGCTCGAGGACAGGACAAGCAAAGGGTAAGCTTGTTGGCAGTCCCTATCGACCAAATTTGAACGCCAAATAAGAGACAGAAACATGAGAACTCATACATCTTGCACACATATGTTATTCATATTGACATATTTTCACATGTATTGAAGATTTAGTGTTTTGCAGGATATGCATATGAAATGCATGGAAATATAGTCAAAATGTGCAATCAGAGAAGGCACATTCAAGAAAACGAGCAAGAAGCCCACTCACATGAATATTTTGGGCCAACCACCAACATAATTGAGGCCTAGGCCCAAACAGAGGCTTTCTACACAAAGGTGATGGCAAGGCGACATCACCTGCATTCAGCCACACCCAAGGTGCGCTCGCACCCCAGCACCGCCTCTCGGACCCAACTTTGGTCGGTCAGGGCACTTATTGCCCAGGAAGACGGTGCACTCAGGAATCCCTAACCATCCATAGGGCAAGTATAAACAGATATGGGAGAGCTCCCTATCTCAACATGCCTCACTCAAGAGCCTCTCTCACTCCACTTGTATTATTTTTACATTTCTTAGTAGTTGGAGCTAGGAGCTATCTTGGAGAGCTTGAACAACTTAAGCCTTTTGGCATGAATATCAAGAGTTTCCTTTTGTACTTTCTCTCATATTGTCAATAAATCTATGCTTATGAAATAGAGCTAAGTTCTTATATTATTAGTTTAACATATATAACTTTATGCTTAATCTTACATACACCATACATGGTTAGATTAAGACATAAGTTGAGGTCATGAGTTCTACTTTAATAATCTTGTTCATTATTTACTTGTGGCTTTGTTCGTCCTTGTGATGAATACTCTAGTAGAGGGCCCTGATGATAATGAATAATCTTATGCAATACTACAGTAATAGTTGATAGCATAAACGTGGTGTCTAGGCTAGAGGTTATCTTCGTTTGCCTCATTCCCAACAGTTGAGGGGTAGGCGATGGGTGGTGACAACCCTGTTCGTTCCCCATACTTCTTTGTGTTCGTGTTTGGCATAGAGTTGTAGGTCGGGATCGCCTAGTAGACCAGGTGTGCTCCAATGCCCGAAGCAAATCTTTAGTGGCCAACGCTATCTTAACTTAACTTAGGATCTCTATCCTTAAAAAAACTCGGCCTGCGGGGGGTTAGACAGCCCCCCGGGCATTGCATTAAGAAGAAGACCTTCTCACGCAGGTCGAGAAAACCCCCGAACCCTTGCCCCACCCATACACAGCGGCACCGTAGCCCATGTGAGACGACCACGACCGGGGCCGGACCTTAGACCTGTGCTTTGGCCATGGGACAGACGAGGGGATTTTTTTTAACCTCAGCCTGAAATTCGCTCTAACAAGGAGTCGAACCCAAGACCTGAGGAGTGTCGTTGGGTTCCTCTAACCAACTAGACTAGAGGCCCTTTGGCTAGAAAACCATGTATGTATATGATTGTCTGCTCATCTTAGCATAACTATACTTAAGATAAGCCTGCTCCTATTTAGGCATATTCTTTTATTATTTATTCTTTCTTTTATCTTTATCCTGGAGATTGGCTTGAGTGTGTGTCACACTATCCTATTCATCTTTGCTTACCCTTATTATGAACTTCGGTCTATTATGCAGCCATGTTATCTTGTCCATGTCTCTATTAGAAACTTATACACCATTGACTTCCTTTGGAAAATATAAATAACAATACTATGAATACTTTTGGGTGAAATGCTACAACGATAATCCTGTGTGCTTGTGGATTTGTTATGCAAACGTGACAAACTACCAAGACATTTATGGTGCCATTGCTTTGGAATACATCCCTGAGTAGTGATGTTTAGAAATACCAACAACCTCCTATTGGAGTGTTTAATAGTGAGTAAGAAGATAGAGACAAAGGCATAAAGGACATTTCATGCCTCTTCTCTCTTCACCAACAAATTTGACAAGAGCAAGGTGTCCTGTAGCAAGTCTCATAATTTTTGGTGACCACTGGCAAAGAGAGGTCACTTAAATGTCCTTTAGTATTTTTTGCCTATTTATTTTATGTTAAATCAGGATTGCTATACTTCTCCTTGCTTTTCAGTATAAAATGTTTGCTTGTGTTAACAAATTGGATGATTTTTGGTCAAACTCTTGCAGCGACACAACTGCAAAGACCTAGCAGTTGCTCCTTCCTGGGCCGAGAGGAAAAACGCTCGCCTGTCGCCGAGCTGAACTGGGCCTCAAGCGAAGGCCCGTCTCCGTGGAACCTGTGCAGATTGGGATGGTTTCCTGAGCATTCGGCGCAGCGCCGGCAGCGGCCGTGGCGAGCCCCCTGCCTCCCCTCTAGTCCTCTACCCGTCCGCGGCGCGGCTAACCGTCGAAGATTTGCGCCACTCCGAAAATCAGGTTGGTAACTTCGCCGAGCTTAGCTTCATACGATGTGGCCGTTTGTTTTCAATGCACTTCCCATTGTATTTGTCAGTGCGCTGATATCGATTTATCATAGGGGTCAGTACCTGCTGTTCCTCATGTTGCATCCAATCAGTTTTCCCCTTGTTGGTAGATAACTTTTTAATATTCAATACAGTGGTGTAGGATACAAGAACCATTTGTATGCTATATAATTCCTGGCGTTGTGTGTTCAGCCAGTTAATTACTCGGACCGTATGCCTAAATCTGATACAGTTATCCAAAAATCAATCTGCATTTCGTCGCCTAACCCTGTCAACCGAGCATTTCTTTTTGTGTCTTTTCTCATTGGATTCATGTGGAGTTGGGTCGGACCGTAAGCTGATTTTATGCAGTTTTTTTTTTCATTTGCATTCAAACCCAAAAATCATTGTGGATTCATGCTCATCTCGTCGGACCCAACTCCACATGAATCCACTTTGCACAAACAGTTTTCTGAAATACAGCACGAAGGGATGACTTCAGAAAACTGTCTATACAAAGGACTTTTTTTTTTCTCGAACACGCAGGAGAGCTGTGCATAATTTCATTGAAAGGAGAAGAAAGAGTCGTACATAGACCCGAAGAGACTGAATCTAGTCACAAGATAAACAATTTATTACATTATGCAGTTCAGTACACAAGGTACAGGTTTTGCATGGGGATCAAACTACAAACCAAAACCACATTGCAACTTCTAATAGGTGCAACCTGAAGCCAAAGCAATGATAAATTTAAGGGTTTATTGTAGCATGACAAATCTAGCTAGAACATATTGTAGATGCCAGTAGGTTTTCTGACGATGCCAATTAACAATGGCTTATTGAGGAGGACTGAACAATTTGCGTAGTAGTTACAAGTAGATATGCCACAAATTAATGCCAGCGCACATGGAACCTAAGTCCCACTTCTAGATGTGCAGCCCCGGAACATAATGCATTTTCTGCTGCATTCCATTCATATTCCACTGAGCTTTGAAGTCTGGGTGCAGATGTAGCAGCCATAGCTTCTTTAGAGAGCGAAGGGATTCAATGCCCTGGGGGACCTTGTCAAGTTTTGGAAGTGTCACAACATATAAACCTTCAATCTGTGGAAGGGCACGATCGCTGATGTTCAGCTCGGTGACATCAGGCATGCGCTTCAAGACAAGCGTTTTCAGATGTGGGAAGCAACCCTCATAAAGAACTAGTGTGTTTGCACTACGCACCCTGTTAAGGCTAAGATAGGTTAGGTTCGGCACATATGGAGCAAGCAACTTAAATGGGTCGTCCGTAAGTCCACACCAGCTTATAGCTAGATACTTCAGATTTCTGCCATGGTCAAGAAATATCGGGCACTCTAATGTCTTGTCTGCCCAACACCCTCTGATTATCAACCTGTGGAGTTTATTAGATTCTGGCTTGAGAGCTTGCAGGCAAAGTTCCTCGTTCTCATCACTTGCAGAGAGTAGCAAGCTAGAAAGAAGTGGCATCATGGAAAGTGTAGCAAAAACATTTGCACAGTCAACAGTACATATTTTGTCAATCCACACACTCTGTAGTTTTGTAAGTTTCACTAGCTGCTTAGCCAAGTCCTTGCTGGCTTCCACGGTCTCAAGAGTCTGCAGATCCTCCAAATTGGATAGCTGTTTTGGTGCTTGCATTCCGATGAAATACCGGAACTTTGACTGCTCCTCATCGTCATATCTATCAGCTAGAAGGTGCCGCAGCTTCTTTACCCTGACAATCTCTCGTGGCAGCTTCTCTATTTTTGTTTGCTTGATGTCCAGGGTGAGAAGATTTGAGAGCTTCCCGATACACTCTGGGAGTGACTTGACCCTTGTGCGGCGCAGACCAATGTAGCGCAGATTAAACAGATTTTCTATGGATGGTGGCACTTCGGTTATTTCAGAATCTTGAAGCTCAAGAACAGTAAGATAGTGAGATTCAGATAAAATTGGTGATAACAACTGAGAAGGTGATGCAATTATTCCAAGTGCCACTAGGGTTCGAAGACGTGGGAATTTTGCTTTTACTGCATTTTTGTCTTTCCATCCACATGACGACAGGCGACGAACATCCTTGTCCATGTGGGACATGCTTGAAAAATCAATGGCTGAACCATACTTTTCCTCTTTGGCAATAGAAAGCACCAGGTCTCGCACAAGGTCATGCATCTTGCAGGTACTAACCCTGCCTAGCTCATCATTCTCCACAACTTCCAGCATATTTCTTTGAATCAATTCTCTGAGATATCTGTCAGCCACCTCCTCTGCTGTACTTTGTTCTTTTCGAAACGCAAAACCTTCTGCAACCCACAGCCGCACAAGGCTTTCCCGTGAGAATTCGTGATCCTCTGGGAACAGACCACAATACAAGAAGCAATTCCTCAGTTCTCCAGGTGTGTCATGGTAGCTCAGATTTAGAATTGCACGAAGATGATCATTATTTGCCAGCTCACCACGAAGTTGGTTGTACGTCTCGTTCCAGACGTATTCTGTTGCTGGCAGGGAAGACAACATACCACCTATAGATACAATTGCAAGTGGCAGGCCTTGACATCTATCCACTACAGCATTAGCTAGCTTTTCAAGGTTCTGAGGGCACTTGCATTCCATACGGTTATAGAAAGCCTTTCTGCAGAATAGTTTAAATGCATCATTGTGTTCCAGTGGTTTGAGTTTGAGTTGATGTCTTGGTTGAGCAAGTGCAGCCACTTGTTCCTGTCTTGTTGTAATTATAACTCTACATGCTTGCAGATTCTGAAATACATCTATTATCTGAGTGTATGCTTCTCGATTCCAGACATCATCTAATACAAGCAAACAGTTTCCACCTGATAGCTTTTCTCTTATTTGTACTTCCAAGTCATGGGTATCCAAATCCATTAGCTGTGAATGCTCTTGGTCCCCAATCTTCCTAAGCATTTTTCTCAGCAAATCAACCAAACCATAGGTCTGAGACACAACAATCCAAGCATGAGTGGTGAAGTTGATCTTCTCCCGCTCATACACATTTGCAACCAGTATGGTTTTTCCCAGTCCACCCATACCACACACTGTAATCACTGTGCTACCTTGTTTGTCAGAGTACAGCCATTCAGTCACCTGTGTCCTGTTGTCTTCAATTCCCACAACATCAGCTTGTACAACTTCCTGGAAACTGCTATGTGGTTGTTTTCTTTCAATGTCAGCAAGTGGATTAGGAATAAGGTGTGGCAACTGCAGCCACCGATCTCGCCGCTTCACAGTATTTTCAATTTTCTTCTCTATCTGGATAATCTCGTCAGCAATCTCAGTGAAAACTGTGACATAGTAAGCTTTGGAGAAGAACTTCTTCATGGTATTTTCTTCCCCCAATTTAAGAGCATGATATGAATATTTGTCCATTACATCCTCAACACGGTGGGCCAAATCCCGCACCTCTCCAATCCAGTCTTTAACAAGCTCATTAGTATGATTTGGTGTACTAAATTGCTTTACAACATTACTCATTGCTTTAAATTCTTTCCCTATTTCCTCAACTTTCTCTGGTAATTCCTTCAGATTCTTAACTTTGTCTGACAGCTTGGCTATCACAGCCTTTGTAGTTTCCTCCGTTAATGCGGCAGCAATCTTTGAAACAACATGGAGTAAGGCCTCCGCCATTTCTGCCGAGTAGCATAACGTAGATAATGTTACATATTGCAATAAGAACTGAAAGCAATTGGCAGAAACTAATCGCAGTTGCATGATCTGAGATTTATGTCATGTAATTATCACTAAGAAGACTAAAGCAAAATGGAAGGACAAGAAAAATATGCTTAAGGAGTACATCTATTTTCAGTTTGATTCAAATTTGTTTTCTAGCTTCTGATTTGGAATTCAATATTTACAATTAGGTGAGAATTCTTACCCATTAGCGCATACAGAATTATGATGCAGTTAATGAAAACATTTTGTTAAGTC
This sequence comes from Microstegium vimineum, assembly GCA_022036555.1. Classification (NCBI taxonomy): domain Eukaryota; kingdom Viridiplantae; phylum Streptophyta; class Magnoliopsida; order Poales; family Poaceae; genus Microstegium; species Microstegium vimineum. The sequence continues at coordinate 19,112,834 of CM039133.1, forward strand.
TATGTATGGAAACTGTTAGAGTAAATAGGAATAGTACCATATTGCGTAGCCACATGAGGTGTTAGTCCTATGTACCCTATATAATCAGCCCATGAGGCCCAATGCAATATATCCAATATTCCACCAATTATATTCTCCTTCATGGTATCTTTCGCCTAGGTTTACATCCTAACCCTAGCCACCGCCACTTCCGCCGCGCGCCCGCGGCGAGATATCGATCTCCCCCGCGAGCAGCGCCTCTGTTTAGGCGCCCGATCCTATTGATCCGGCTGCCATCGTCGTCGTCGCGCACCAGATCGGGATCTCCCTCGTCGTCGCGCAGCAGATCGGGATCTCCCGTCGTCGTCGCCGCCTCGTCCCCGGACTCGTCATCGAGTTGTCGTCGCCTCGTCCCGAGACTCGTCGTTGGGCTGCCGTCGCCTCGTCCCCGGACTCATCGTTGGGCCTCCGCCGCCTCGTTCCCGGGTTCGTCGTCAGGCTGTCGTTGTCGATACCTTCCCGATTTTTGTCGCATGGATTTTTCTTTTCTCGATCAGAGATCGGGTTGCGTCGCCCTGCCGTTCGTTGCTGTATCGTCGTGTCGTCAACACTCCTGAGGATGAGGTTGTCGCTGCGCCCTCCCAGGCTGCAATGCCGACGCTCGTGGTCACGCAATCACCGCTGGTGTCGCTGCCCTTTTTGGGCGGTGGCGCCACCCATGCTACCGGTCCTCATCACGCTGGCTCTCGATCCAAGTCTGCGCCCACTCCCGCAAGCTCGCGGACACCGCCACTGGTGTTGTTTAAAGAAGATGCCTGTGCGTTTGTTGACACGTCCAAGCTGCACCATCTACCTTCGCCATCTAGTCGGCTCATCGTCCTGCTGAACATGCCAGCAAGAAGCTGCTGATTTTGTGCACTCGTGTGCCTCCATGGACGCCTCAGATCCACACCTCCTCCACGGCTTCGACCACGTCCACCTCGACCTCGGCTACTTCGGCACTAAGGGGCTATCATCTGCATGAGGTACTCCAGTCGAAGCATTCGCACCGGCGTTCCGACTGTGGGGGGATGTCTCTATTGTTCTATAGTCTATTCGTTCGTGTTGCTACCGCTATGACTGCGGGGGATGTTAGAGTAAATAGGAATAGTACCATATTGCCTAGCCACATGAGGTGTTAGTCCTATGTACCCTATATAATCAGCCCGCGAGGCCCAATGCAATATATCCAATATTCCACCAATTATATTCTCCTTCAGAAGCAAAGTGTCAAATAAACCTCACAATATTAATAAACAATTATCCTTTTGTAAAGTACCTTCTCTCTTTAATTGATTCATCAGTGTATTGTGCCTCTTAATGTCATTGAAGGTAAGCAAATTTCATGAGCCAAATAGTTCAAACTCTGTCTGCTTCATTGCTTTGATAGTGTGTGTCATGTGGCACCTATGCCCACAGAATGACGAAGGACACTGGGCATATGGACAACCCGAATTTTGCCGAGAGCCACCTTCTCATGGACGAAGTGGATGTCAATCTCGATGTGCTTGGTGCGGCAGTGGTGGATCGGGTTGGCTGTCATGTAGACATCGTTGATGTTGTCACAGTAAACGACTGTGGCGACCTTCATAGGAACATGAAGTTCCTGAAGGAGTTGTCGAAGCCAGCAGCATTCTGCGACCACATGAGCAACAACCTAGTACTCGGCCTCCGCACTAGACCGTGCACCGTGGTTTGCCGTGACCACATGAGCAACAACCGGGTACTCGACCTCCGCACTAGACCGTGACACCATGGTTTGCCGTTTGGAGGACCAAGACACCAGACTGTCGTTGAGGAAGACACAGAAGCTTGATGTAGAGCGGCGGGAGTCTAGGCATCCTGCCTAGTCAGCGTCAGAGTAGGCAATCAGCTTATCGATAGGTCCCGTGCCTATGTGGAGACCAGCTGATAGCGTTCCCTTCATGTACCGAAGGATGCGCTTGATCAGCGCGAGGTGAGGCTCGCGTGGGTCATGCATGAATAGGCACACTTGATGCACAACATATGCCAGGTTGGGGCAGGTGAGTGTCAAGTACTGGAGAGAACCCACGAGACTCCGGTACGCGGCGGGGTCGGCGACGGGAGCGCCCTCCATGGCAGAGAGCTTGGCACGAGAGTCAACAGGGTGTTGACGTCGAGTGACACTCGGCCATGCCCGCCTTCTGAAGAAGGTCGACAGCGTACTGCCGCTGGCTGAGAAAGAGACCGTCGGCGTCGGAGGAGCGAGTGACAGATATCCCCAAGAAGTGATGTAGCTCCCCAAGGTCTGTCATGGCAAACTCACAGTGAAGACGATCGAGGAGTTGTCGAAGCAGAGCGGCTGAGGAAGCCGTGAGGACGATGTTGTCGACGCACAACAGTAAGTAGGCTGTGGAACTGCCCTCAGTGAAGATGAAGAGGGAGGCGTCGGTGGCAGAGGCAACGAAGCCGAGCTTTCAAAGGAAACGTGGCGAAGTTCTAGTCTTGCTGAGCTATATGGATCACTTGCCAGTGATGACCGTGATGAGGATGAGGAGGACTATGTTAGGTGTTACCTTCGTCATCAGCTCTGTATCCGAGGCCAGGCCATGATGATGAGGCAGGGGATCTGGTGTTGCTAGAGAGGATACTTTGTTGCCAATCACCACCAGCCATCGAGTCCTTCTCCTGATGTTCCAGATTCTTTCGTTGAGATACAACGACAGATGCTTGAGATGCAGGCCTATTTTATACCTTATTACTAAGTGCAGGCTGCAGGCTGACAGGTTTGAGGCTCAGCAGCTATGAGCTCAGAGAAGGAGGCTCTGGCATTATTGATTCAAGGACAAAAACCATTCTTGAACAGATGAAATGGAGGAGCAGGACTTGCCCCTCCCCAGCTAAGGTCTCCAGTTTCATATCCACTAGTTTTTCAGCCATCGCCGATGATTGAACCTAGTCAGAGAGCTTTCTTTCAGCAGCAGAGATTTTAGCACTTGCTACCAGTGTCATTGTTTTCTTAGGGGATGCTAGTTTCTTAAGGAGTGCAGACTCCTCGGCCTCCCTACCGTTTATTGCACTCCCTTTCTATCGGGTAGTCTACAATTTGTTTTCAATTGGTCATCAATTTGCTACCTCGGTATCTTCAGCGACTCAAGGGGGTTATTGGTTCTGTTCCTATGAACGAGTTATTGGAGACACCTCACAGCTGTTACCTCTTTAGAGACCGTGAGTCATGCTATGGATACAAGCTAGTGCCTCTACTTATCCAGGCATGTTAGTATCTCTACAAAGGCTACCACTGTTACCACAGAGAGTGCGAGAAACTGACAGAGACAGACACCGCAGAATGCATTCAGAGTCGGAGTACATCTGTTGACAGTTGACACTCCTATCGGCAAGGCTCTTGATCTACACAAGGATGACGAGGCTGATGCCTCGCTGTTCATCGTGACCCTCAATGTAGACTCGATAGATGCACCTCCTCAGTCAGTGGCTCAACTTTTTGGTTGCTTAAATACCAAAGAGGGGACAGTGGTGAATTAGTGGGATAGAATGGGTAGCTAAGGGTTTTTAGTTCTTTTTTTTTCTAATTTAGGGTTTTTAGTTCTTCCTTGCATGCTTGCATCCTGCTTGTGTAATGTACTATTTGTACATTTTGTGAAAACCAAACTTTAGTGTAGGGGTTATCTGGACATAGGCAAAACTTGGAGGAGTAACTTAACTTTTATTTTTATTTTTATACTTTATAGTTTTGTATCATGTCACTTAGGTGTTTGGTCTGAGAAACCACACTTGTTCATCTAATGAATTTTGGTTAAATTACTCCGTCTCTCACTCTTATAATAATATTATATTGTGACGGGATAAGGTATTTCACGAATCAAATAAAAATGTAAAGAGTAACTATTGAGTTGCATGCACCGACTAGTACAACCCAAAAGCTTAAGCTGATGGGGAGAGGTGGGCAATTCACTTATATTCCAATACTCCCCCTCACGTGGAGGTTCCCTCAGGCCTCAGACGTGGAATAAGAGCAAACAACAATTATTTTATTTAATTGCGCTAACCAGGATTCGAACTCGAGACCTCTGTCTCTGATACCATATTGAGTTGCATGCACTGACCAGTATAACCCAAAAGCTTAAACTGATGGGGAGAGGTGGACAATTCAGTTATATTCCAACAGTAACAAGTGTGAAATGATGAACTCTATGATATTTCTGAAACCAAGGTGCTGTTTGTTTCGACAAAAACGTCCCGGCAACTGTTTGCGCTGCTATCGGTTGTCGTTGCTAGCTGTTTGTTTCAGCCGGGGTGGATCCGTTCACAGAGGGAACCGATACGGACACGTGTATCCTCGTTACCGCCCACCTCCACGGCTCAAGCGTTTACGTTGCTCAAGGGAACGAAAAGCGATATATTTTAATCAACCAAACAGACAGACGTTTTTAATTGCGTGCAACACATAGCAGGGGCACCTGTTTCCATTTACGGTGTCGCTCCCTATCCAAAACCAAACAGCACCCAAATACTAACTTATTGTCTTACAACTTGCAAGTGTGTTTCCCATACGTGTCAATAATTCAGGCTCTTTGTTAGGTTGGAGCCCCTTTGTTTTTTAAGAACTTAGTATTCCCAAGGACTGTAAAAGGATTAGTATGCTTTTGTGATATTATACCTATATATGGGTCATGTTCATGCAGGCTGGCCCTTGGGGCTGTTCCTTTCCCCTTTGCAATAACAGGTTAGTATTCTGGTTCTACTGGCAGCGAGAGCTACATTTGTAATAATGGTGGACTGATTCCTCTTCTTGAAGAGGATAAAGCTAAAACTTTCTTTCATTGTCTAAAAAAGGATTGGTGTGCTTTTTTTATATACTTTTTTTTAGAATTACATGACATGACCAACCGGAAATACATTTGAGTCCAAAAGTTGTTACATACTGTTGGTCACCAAACATGCAATCTGATGCCTTAAACGGAATAGATTTTGATAGATCTGTTTTAGGCACTGTGTACTGTGTTTAGAGAAATAAGAGAAAAAATGATGTATGATTTTGTTCGGAGCTCTGTTTCTGATATGAAATGGTTGTAGATGGATTAGCAGAGAGATCCCGGATAGCCCCGCCTTTTCGGACTATCTTAGGATTTTTTCTTGCTTGACTCTAACTGATACATGATAGTCTCTTTTATAGAGACAACTTCCTTACCCTTAAGTAATATCCTAACCGAATCAATCTAACTTATCTCTTTCCTAACAAACCAAAGCAATCTAATCTAATCTGAACCGGTACTGTATATGCGCTACAGTACCACATGGCCCCTGGGCTGGGTTCACTTGCCATGACAATTTCTCATTTCCTTAGGGCATGTAATTCAGTAGCTCATACATTAGCTGCAATTGGTCTAAATTGTAATAATGAACCTGTTCTCTGGCAAAACCATTTACCTGAATATGTAGCTGTTCTAGTGTCCAGTGAGTTGGCTGGTTGGACAAAGTGATTAATGGATATTTGATTTGAAAAGATGCAATCTGATGCTTTGGTGAGCTATACTTGTAATCTATTAAGCTATCAGTTGGGTCATTTTTTTCTAAATCTAGGAGTGTTGGCTCATGCCTATTTGCATATTTAGTATGTCTGCCTAAAAGCACGGGGATTCTGATGTGTAAAAAGAAAATCCGTTTTATTAAATTTGATAAACATGGTAATTCATTATATCTCCTAGCAGCAAAGAGAAGGGCATCAATGAAGATGGAAACATTCGGGTCTGCTGATACCTGCTGGCCGCTGGGGATTGGAGCTTGAGAGGTGCTCAAGCTCAACAACAAGAAGCCTGACAAGTCCAACAGTCTGATCTAAACCCTGCAGAAAAGAGTGCATGTGAATGGTGTTAAGAACTTAAGATGAGCAAATTCATGCTGCTACTTTATAGTGTTCAGTGTGATGCACTAGCAGTATGCAGTAATCCTACATGGATAAAATGCAGCTGAACCGAAACTGCATAACGATTTACTGTCCAAAGAAAAGAATGACATATACACAATAATATGAAGGAGCATTTATGGCTGTAGATGTTCAAATTTGAGACAAATCTCAGAAGGAAAAACTCGGTGAAGCTAACCACTGGAAGATTATGCTTGAAAATAGCAGCAGTTGAAAGAGAGTCTAACCTCGACAGCACTTGGGATTGTGGAGCCGGGTTGCCTCTGGTGAACTAGTTCATCGCAAATCAGCAGCAAGCCAGCAAGTCTTGTGGTGTTTGAATGTTTGATGAGCTGCTTATAGTTGAGGCTGCAAATTGCATTGGAGGTCGGCAGGTCGCTGGGGAGATTCCAGTCGACCTGGACTTATACAGAGCTCCAATGACCCAGGCAAGGACAAGGAGGCAAACTATAGAAGACTTGAAGTCTTCTTCTTTTTTTTTTTTTGATAAACTTGAAGTCTTCTTGTTTTCAAAGCACAAGGCGGAGAGGACGACGACTTTGGACAGGTCAAGGTAGCGCAATTACCGACTACTCACAGGAGGCCCCACATGTGGGGAATGAATCAACGCAGAAACTACCATTTCTAGATTTTTTAATTTACGTTTTTGATAAAAAAAAATCCTCTCTGGCTGGATTGTATTGTCTTCCTTGGACACATCGCCACGCGCGCTAAACGTGAGCCTTTTGATGCTGCCTTTCTGTCTCATCAAGGTCCCTTTTTCTTTAGTTTTGCCTTGTTATCTGTACTCGCCACCAACCATGGCCGTGTAACAATAATTTACCTTTGCATCATTTCGTCATTCCACTCACGGTCATTTGCATATCTTATTCTCGTACAATCATATGTCTGCGTGTCAGTGGTAATATATGTATATGGGACATGTGAATGCAATAGTCATTAGTACCAGCTGACCGAGTAAAAATGTTTTCCTGAAAAAAGAAGATATTGTTGAGGTGTAATAGCTCATATGCACTGCAAAGTCCACCATATGAACAATGATGTACAGCCAACACTATAGGGTAAGAATGAGAAATACAAGCATTTGTGGCTCAAAGAAATACAGAGGCCAAGAACTAATACAGAGGGGAGTTGACCAGTGATCGGTGTGCTCTCTAGTTCAAATCTGAACAGACTGTATCTGAACTATAGGCTAGAAACATATGATGACCCGGGACTGGGTTTTGAAGCCATCCGCAACTACTGAAGCTGTAGCTGTAGCTTCCAAAGACCTGACCCAGTCCACACGGTCCATACGCGGCCAGCCCACTGGGCAACGGTAGGAGCAGGAGGTTCCACACTAAGGGATCAAGTGGACGCGGCAAAGAACGACATAAATAGATGCGTATTTGCTTTGGATTAATTGTGTTTGATTGTGACCAAATACTAATATATTCATTTTAAAATGGGAACGTAGGGTATGGAAACCAGGTTCCCGTGGAAACTATAGAAACTCGCACGTGGATTGCTGGATCTAAATCCGATGGATATGGTGGGAGGGGTTAATTGCTAATCTCTCACATCACGCCGAGTGATTAGATGTGGATGCAGTGAGAGGGGTTAATTGCTAATCTCTTCCACCATTAGCCATATCCATCGGATTTAGATCCAGCGATCCACGTGCGAGTTTCCATAGTTTTCACAAGAACCTGATTTCCATAACATACAATCCCTTTTAAAATAGTCAAATTAAAATTTGACACTTATGGTTTATTTTAGCACCATTTGGTTATATCCTTTAGTTCTTTATTAGGTGGCCAAAGTTGACTAAATCGAGGTGTTGAATGGAATCATTGGATTACTTGGGCTAACCCTAGAAGGGTAGCTATATAGTAGAGTAATACATGGGCCTCATGAGCCTGAATACAGATACTCCAACACCGAGAGAAGTGGAACCATAACTTTGATACCATGCTGAATGAAATCATTAGATTACTTGGGCTAACCCTAGATACACATACTCCAACACGAGGCCACTAATTTGGCGGTCAAGATTTAGCCATGCCAAAAATTAGCTTGGCTATTTGGTAAGAAAAACAATCAGTCTCTAAGGATTAGAGTTATTATTATAGGTAAAAAAAACCATTGCAGGACCTTAATCTCGAGCTGATGCCTCGACAATCCTTCTTAACGTGTCAGTTCCATCCTTTTTCTTAGATTTCTAAGTTCTTTTAGACAGGTTATAATATAAATGTATGTAGGTGTTTCCTGAACCGAACGCAGGGAGCAACAACAGTGTTGCCCCAAGCTGCCCCATCTAGATATGACTTGACTGCCTAATTTCCAAGGGTCTCCTTTATGGAGTTTTTTGTATAACTTATGGTTTTTTTATAAGTTACTTGTGAGGAACCACTCCGTCTACGTAGATAGGGGGTATATTTTGGGTTAATCTCATGCATTTTAGTAAAAAAAATGACTCCATGTCTTGTGCTTATACTAATTATTGGATTGGAAATAAGGTAGTGATGGCTCAACTTATTTTATTTCACAAAACCGAACCTAAAAAGGGGAGAGTATTGAATCAGAAAATGATATGCTGTAGTGGTTGTGGGTGGAGTAGGTAGTGTCCAGGATCAGTGAACTCAGCTACAAATCGATCACGCGAGGAATGGAATTACAGAATCTCAAACCTCAGCAGCAGCTCACCGACAGGATTCGAGTTAGGCCAACCTGATCTGGTGTGTGTAATCGATCAATGGAGTAGAGAGTTCAGAAGGGGTAGATCAAGGATCGGTGAATCGGATACCAAACTGTTTGGCAATCGATAGCAGCAGCCAGATGCAATGGAGAGATCAAGCACAGGATAACCATGAAGCAACAGTTAGCCAAACTCACTCATTCCGGGTCCTCTAACCAAGATCATATAAACATGATTCTTGCTTCCTATCATCTTTGATCCGGTCTAGATTACAGTTTCAAACTATTTCCAGTTTCCATGCTAAGCTTGTGAGGAAACTTCTGATCGTTGGTCGCTGTCTGCCATTGTCTGGACCTGGGCAGCATATTGCAGGTTCCAGAGAACTTCTTCAATGGAAGGTCGGGCCGAGCATTCGGTGGACAGGCATTTTATCATAATTGAAACCACAATGGATAAGGAATCTTGTGAAGAAGTGCCAGTAATGACAGGATCCACAACTTGATCGCGCTCTTCCAAAGTTGACATTGATACAACCTGCAGATACAGGCAAACGTTAGTTAGATTGTTTCGATCCTCTTTGATTTTCTCTCCCACAGGCAGTAAATTTATCTGTAAGTATGGTCAGAATAATGATCATATCAGACTTTGCAAAGAGATGAAGGTCAAGCTTAGATCACAGATAACTATTCCAGTTAATTAAGTAAGATGCATGGCCACTTCGTTCGAACAAAAAAATAAGATGGATGGCCCTTTTTGGAAAATGGTGAAACCAAACACGAGATGGTTTACAGGTATTTTGCATATGTGTTGTATCAAATCACAAACACTGGGGAAAGTATGATGCAGAATGGAGTCAAATCCCAATCAAGACAGAAGGTATTTTAAGTGTTTTAAACAGCCTAAAATCCCCGTGAGATTAACTAAACTACTCAACTTCAAACAATTTCTATCCAGTATCTATAAAATTTAAAGTATAAGTATGTAGCGCAACATACCAGATCTTTCAAAATGAAATGGTCACCTTTCTCATGTAATTTTGGGCCCAGAAGTACTTCCAGTAGAATAAAACCAAAAGAGCATACATCATCCTCCAAATTTTCCCTATAACACAGATGTTATATGGGTCAGAACTAGTTATGAAAAACTTGAATTTTAGGACAAGATTTCCTTTTTTTTCTGTTTCAATGCACTTGGTGTGCTGAACTCCTCTAAATGTTAATACCCAACTATGCATGCGAGATAAAAAAACTCGACCTGCTAGGGTAAGATAGCCATCGAGCATTGTGTGATAGGGAAGACCTTTTCATGCAGGACAAGAAAACCCTCGAACCCCTCTCACACAGGACCTGAGGAGTGCTACTAGAACCACCTAACCAACTCAGCTAGAGGCTCGTTCGCATGCATGTGAAATCAAACTTTCCCTTGGACTATGCATCTCAAGTTAAACAAAGATACAATTTGTTTAGCAGGTACTTACATTTCTGTAGTATCATTTTGCAAGTATTTTTCCTTTTGTCCTATTACCTGAACACAGTAAGTAATTTATGTTAAAATAAAGCAGCATTATCTGACCTTTAAGCTGCTTAGGGATAATTCTTTCAGAATGATAAGCTCACCTCATGTTTGTATATCTCCTCTGTGATTATGGATAATCCATAGTCGCTCAACTTTGCCATATGGTGTTCGTCAACCAAAATACTGGAAGATTTTAGCCGGTTGGATAAGGAACCAGGAATTATTCCTGTATGTAGGAAATGGACAGCCTTAGCAATGGCAATCAGCAGCTGCAGCTTATCACACCATTTCAGAGTCTTCTCTGGACTAGGGGCTGCCAAAAAGAAAATGTAAACATAAATAATAAATGGGATCCAAAAATTTATGTTGTTCATTTAATTTGACTCCATAGTAAAATTCAAATCATTACCAGAAAGATAAGAAGAAAGAGTTCCACCAGGCACAAATTCATATACAAGGAAAACCCTCTTCACAGTTGATTCATCAACCGCGCTATCAATGCAGTGCCCCAATAGGCAAACCAGATTTGGATGGCGAAGCTTTGCAAGAAGATCTAAACGAAGCTTTAGATTCCTAATTGAATATCGCTGGTGCAATGCCAAACATCTTATGGCAATCAGGGTCCCATTCTCTAGTTTTCCCTTGTACAGCTGAAAATATGATAAGTTGTGATCAATGGGATTAGGCTAGAAGAACTGTTATTGGTACAACAGGTGTAACCTAGAGCAATTGAAATATTCTACTTTGGTTCATTTGCTTATTCTTGTCATGCTTAGGGTAAAGCAAAATGTAAATAATACAAAAACACTAGCAAACCTTTCCAATTGCTCCCTCGCCTAAAAATGCTGACCATTCAAAGCTCTTTGTTGCTTCCTTGAGTTCTTCTAAAGAAAATATGCGATATGATGGCTGCATTTGTGTTCCTAACTTGACAGCTTGAGATATACACCCTGCAATGAAGAGGGAAACTATTTGAATTGACAAGAAAAACAGGTGCAAAGCATCTGATATAAATATTTATAATTAAGACATGTTATGATTCATTCATATGCAAACAGGTCCCTAGTAGTCCCAGGAGGCTTAGTAGAACCTCATGTCCGGGGTTTGACTTCCCATGGGAGCGAATTCATAAAGGTCTAGGTTAAAAAAACCATCGATGTGATGCACATGGCCAAGGACGTGTCTTAGGCGGTCGGTAGAATATCTAGGGCACCGTCCTTCGGTGTGTTTCTCAGCCTGCGCGTGAGTAGTTCCTTAATGCAATGCCGCGGGGGCAGTCTTTCCCCCACAAGCCAAGGTTTGTTTTTTTGGATTCAAGCATACAAAAAAATGGCAGGCCGTCAATTTTTAAGATTAGCATTACTGTCACCCAAAGCACATTCACACACACATCATTATAGATTTATAGGGCATTTCTATGGTATGGCAAAACTGAGGATGCTCTGTAACAAAATTTAATTACTCATGAAAGGAGGATCCAAAGAAGTTAAAGAAGCTGCCAACATATTTAATGCAATAAATGATTGAAAACTCTTACTTGTATTCATCAGCAGTTCAGAGGACATTCCTGAAATCGAATTATCTTGTATATGCTTTTGCTGGAACTGTTGTTCTGCCAGAACTTTCTGACAGCTGCTTTTGTTGGAAGCCATTAACAACAGAGAAAGCACAAGCATAACAAACAATATGCCAACGACAGTGACTACAAGTCCAACATCCTTGTTTGATCCTCTCCCCTTATGAGATTGTTGGCAATATTTAGCTTCATGCTGGTGGGCAGGATCAACACTAAAGCAATTCCCATCAAACTTAACGACCTTGTTATTCAAATTACCATTCAGACAGCTGGGCAGATCACCTGTGAGTCGGTTAGTGGACAAATCCACAAAGCCCAGGGTGCTGCTGCATGTTAAACTACTTAAGAGTGAACCACTAAGCATATTTGCCGCCAAATTCAGATAACTGATGTTAGGGAGAGAAAACAGCTCTGCAGGAGGACTCCCCACAAGGAAGTTGAATGAGACATCAAGGTGCTGAAGCCGGTTCAACTGACCAAACTGCTCAGGAATTCCACCCTTTAGTGAATTCTTGCTAAGTAAGATTGTTACCACTGATGTAGGCATCTCAGGAAGCTCTCCATCCAACTCGTTGTCCCTTAAATCCAGCATCTCAAGCTTAGTTAGGCTTCCTAATTTTGGAACATCCCCCGAGATGCTATTGCCAGCAAGCGCGAGCTCTGTAAGCATGGCAGCTTTGCCAATTGATGCCGGTATGGATCCCTTCAGCTGGTTACTCTGCAACCGAAGAACAGTGAGGTTTGAGAATGAGTCAAGCCAGTCAGGCACACTTCCATTGAGGTAGTTACCATCCAGTGTTATAGTATGGAGCTTCGACATGACTGAGAGCTTGGGAGGGATTGATCCATAGAGAAAATTGGAGCTCAAATCAAGCACTTCAAGTGAAGATAAACGGTGAATCTTATCTGGGAGAGGACCCCATAGGCCCAAAGACACCAGGATGACAACTCTTAAGGTAGTTAGCCTTGCCAGCGTAGTAACAAAGGAATCAAGAACAAAGGCTTCTGAGAGGGTGACATTACGAACAGAAAAGCCACTGAACTTTAGTGGCTTGGTGATCCTGTCACCGATGATCTTAAGCTCTGTGATGGCATTTCCCTCACAGGTGACCGCAAGCACTGCAGTGGGTTTAGTGTAGCAGGGATCGCTGCTTGGGCTGTCCCAAGCATCCAGCTGCCTGGGGTACTCCAGCTGCTTCCTGAGCTGCTGCAGCAGCTCGCTCTGTGAAGATTGCTCGCTTACTGAGAATAAAATCAAACAGGTAGTGACCATGACATGGATACTAAGGTGCCAAGCCATTGGAGCTTAGTGTCTTGGTAAACTTTATCACTTCCAAGCCACCAAAATGGGCAGAATTTTAACAAGGACTTGTACAACAAATAAATCAGGAAGGCCGAAGTGGAGCAATGTAGTTGAACAATGCTTCAAGCCTTGCCTTTGCTCCGCTCCCAAATATCAGTTTCCTGCAGAAGATTACAATTTTCAGCCCAATTTGGATGTAGCAAAACGTATAATAACAATAGAAGTACAAGCAGGCAATAGTATGTCAGTAAACTGACTCATGTCGTTGTCTCATCATCAGATGCTGGACGGAAGAACCAGTACATCAGATCGAACGTAGGATGAAACAAGGCAACAGTATTTGATTTCCTTTTGTTTAAATAAAAAATCATTCTGGTTGTAGACATGTAGCCGTATCTGTGGGAACCCGACAAAGAAAATGACAGACTGGTGGGCGGCACGAACACAAATTTCAAGTTCGAAACCTGTTGTCTGCGAGAACCCATGAGAGGGACTTGGTACAAAAAAAATGGCAACAAATAAGAAACAAATCTGAGCTTGCAAGCAAGGATTGCAGCGAAAACCTACCATGAAACGCAGCGAGCAGGCTTCTAAACGAATCCCGCTAAGGTGAAAGAAGAAATGCAGCTGAAGGGGAAAACGAGAGCTTAGCAAACTAGGAGTGCCCGAACCGGAAGCAACTCGGATTTGCAGCGAGGAAACAACTCAGACTCTCAGAGCATACGAACTTAAAAAGAAGGCGAAGAAAAAGAGGGAAATTCGGGAAGACAAAAAAAAAAAGAGTGTGTCTGCAAACAGAATCGCACCGTAGTGCAGAGCAGAGCAGAGAAGGCACGCAGTCATGTGGAACCAAATTAGCGCAGAGGAGAAACGACATTATTCATAATTGGAAGAGAATGCAGCAAGAAAGTGTGCGCTTCTGACCTGGAACAGAAATGCAGGGAACGCAGGAGCAAGAACAACTACAGAGCTGATAAACTCCAGAAGCTGCTCAGCTCAGCTCATAGCCTGGACGCCGCGAATGCATCTAATCTAAGAACCCCCAACGTTGTCTCCCCCCCATTGTTCCACGACACCTAGCAAGCAGCCGAGGGCAGGCAAGAATGGATGGACACAGCAGCGGGAGGAGAGGAGCGAGAGCGCCTCAGTGCACAGGGGACGTACTGATCTGTTTCTTTAGCTACGCAGCCACACTCGGCACCAACACAGGCAACAAAGCTACAAGCAGCAGCGGTCCTGCCCCTGCTCGTGCTGTCGTGCAGGAGGACATTAATGGGCCCTGGACAGTGACCGGTGGGCCGGATCGGAGCGACTTAAATCACGGGCAGGCATCCGACGTCCTCCGTTGTTACTCCTGCCGGTCGGTCAAGTACTATTATACCAGTAAATAAAAAAGCTTAAAGCCAACGGCATCGCCACCAGTGAGTGGTTGGCTGCCGGGCCCAGAATCAGAGACGCTGACCACTGGCCAGGAGGAAGAGGCCAAAACAAAACCGGCACAAAGCGAGCCGGGAGTTGGTGGTGGTGGAAATGGTTTTTATAGCCAGATTAACAGCGTGGCTAATAAGTGCTTTGTATGCCATGTCACTTGTTTACTACGCTTTCTATGTTCACGTCATCTAGTGTGATCCATCATATAGTAAACAGCAACATCTTTGTAGTTGTGGCCATTTCATATCTTCATCAAACACATGTATGCTTATCCATCGTCGAGAGTGCACAAGCTTGATTTGGGCAGGCGGAAGCTTTCGTGTGCTGAGGAGATTGATTTGTTATACTCCCATCGGAGACGAGCATGTGGCCCTCCCTCGTACCTTCGGCCAGCTGCAGCCTCTGCCAAGATGGCAGCCGGCGCTGCGCTGTGCGTCTATGTCGCCTTCCACCACCAGAACGGCGGCCAGCGGCACGGCGCCTCTCCGGTCTCCGGGGCTGAGGTGTTGGCTTGTAGTGGTGAGGATCGGGGGGAGCCTTCTGCATTGTCGCATTGGTTTGCCACTTCAGGAGTGTCAATTTGGGGCGAGATTTTGATAGGGGAGCTGGGGATTTGGCGTATGGTGGAGACATAAAGCACAGTTAAGTTTAGCGAATCATGCACAACTGTGCATGGATCATTATTTCACATAATTCATCCTTAACAGGGCAACGGAGCTTTGTCCTATAATGGCTAGTTTCACTGCTACAGAAAGTCCTTTACACAACGTCTCACTTTGGGTCTCGGAGGTCGGCGGGCCAGCTGCCTGCTTCAGTTATTCGAGGCAGCCTGCCTATCAACCGTCTTGGTTAATACTTAACCGAGGCGAATAACATAATATACTCGTCTTAGTTAATAGCCATTAATAACGGTGACATTATAACAAAACTCTATTGATCAATAGATATTAATAGAGGTGGACATTATAACACAACCATCTTGGTTAATACATTATAACCGAGACGGTCGAACTAATATAACCATATTGGTTAATGCTTATTAACCGAGGCGGACTATGTAGTGACTCGGTTAATGCCAATTAACCGAGGCAAGCATTATAAAGCAATCGTCTCGGACGGTCGCTTCCAAGCAACCGTCCAAACTTGTGAATCTCCGTCTTGTGTTGATTATGTGGTACCCAGTTGCAGAGATTAGGTGTGCCAAGTCTATTAGCGCATGAATCACTGATTGAGCGTATCGCTACAACAAGGATTAGCTTGTCGATAAACAAGTGAACCTCAGTAAAAAATCTTATGTCATCCATTTTGTTGAGGATTTCATTTTGTGATTACTTTGATTGGATATTCTATCATCACTTCGATATAACTCCATCAACTCTACTTTTGCACTTTCATTAGTTACATTCTTGCAAAGTAGAATATTTAGATATCTAGTGTATCTTGTACATCTCTAGATTAGATAGTTTCTTATCCATTTTCTAGTTCAATTATTGTGTAAATTAGTTTTCTAAAAACTAGATTTGTTGGGTAGGTGGCTTCCTCATTTTGATAGTGCTAGTGGTAAATTTGCTTATAGTCGTTTGTTATACTAATCACTTGTCTAAGTGTACATGTAGAATTTATTTATTAGGCTATCTATCCCCTCTAGCCATATTAGGACATTTTTTTTCTCTCTTCACCACATCCTAACTAGCCTTTTTTTATAGCCCCCGAGTTGCTCCCCACGCTGGGCGACACGGGTGGCGACAAACCCTACCGCCGCTACCTCTTCTCCATCCCTTCTCGCGCCGCGCCTCCGCCGGAGTGGATCGCCAACATGGCTGCGTGGCATACCGGGATGGCGGGGGCGTGGCTTCTCCGGTGGTGGATGCGGTGGGGTGGCATGGCACTCCAAGGCGCAGGTCGGCGGCAGACCAGAGGGTCAGATTGGGCAGCGGTGAGGCCATGGCCGGCCTCGGCTTTGGTGTGCGCGGCGAGTTCGGAGGTGGTCGGCGGCGGGAGGCAGCGGTGGCCAATCGGATTCGTCCTCTTGGGATCGGATCTGGGGCGCTGAGGCCAAATCTCGCTCCAGCGGCTATACTTCCGGATCAGCGGCGGCGGTAGGTCGATCTCGGGGAGGTCGTCGTCGCCCCTGGCTAGGCGGTCTGCTACCTGACGGTGGCTCTGGTTCTGCGATGGACAGGGGTGAAAATCCTGCCCTTTGGGCTGACGGCGGTGACGTACCCGCGTCATCACCTCCATGGAGACGTCGTCTTCGTAGTCTGTCAACGGATTGTCGGGGCAGCAATCAGGGTCCGGCCGTGCCGCCATTTGGGTAGGGGACGGCGAAGTTTCAAGACGGAGGTGTCAATCAAGGCGTAACAACTCGGCTAATGGTGAGCAGTGACTGTCTTCCATGTTTGGGGATCTCCGGGTGAAAACTCATCTCCAGTGTTTCTGGTGGGGCGATGATGATGTCTGTGGATGTCAGTTTTCTCGTTGGAGACGTCGCTTTTAGAAGACCCCCTAAATGGTCGCTCCCCTGCAGTTGAACCAGAGGTTTCGTGTTGTTGCCAAGTTTCAATACCCGTGTCTTCAATGGTGGCTGATGTTCGACGATCTCTCAGTACCTTTTCTTGGTCTGACAGACGTTTGACGACAGTGTATCGACGTTGGTGGTCTTATTCTTGACGAGTGAACATCACATAGCAAATCATGTGTCGCGTAGGACTAATCGATCCCCTTGTTGGGGATGTAATTCTCTTCCGTCAGTTCTTATTTTTTAATTTTATGTTGTAATAATTTGGCCTGATGTATTCTCGTGAGAGGATGACGACTGAAGCCGGAAATATAATTTCCTTTATCTTAAAAAAAAGGCATATTAGGACATTTCAGTGACCTGAGACGCCTTGTTGTCGAGGAAGAGGTTCGCCGCCTTGGTCCAAATCGTGTGGGCAGAGACACCATTCTCCATGATCATACGCATCACACGAGGTGATGACAAGGAGTAGATTAGCGAGCGAATGGAGCTGTTGGACGCCTGCCAGTTTGATCGGGTTCTTCAGACGGTGAACTATCAGAGGTGAAGACAACAGCAGCTGACTTCGATAGCGCTTGGAGTGTTGGGGAGCCGGTTGCCTCTGGTGAACTAGTTCATCGCAAAGTTGCATGCAGCGGACCAGCAAGCCTTGCGGTGTTTGATGATCGAGCTGCTTAGGGCTTGTACAGTGTGATTGACGCTTCCAAGGAGAGAGAAAGCTAAGAGTTTATTAAGCTCCTGCAAATTTTAACACTAAAGCACTTAAACACAGCTAAAATGGTTGGCCTCTCAGAGTGTGTGTTTTTGTCTAATCACCAGACACCTCTTTGAGTGGCGATGCCAAACAAAAGTTCGTGGTAAAGAAATGCAGAAAACTGTCCTCAAACGCCTTCCACATCATCATGTTGTACAAGACAGCTGAGGCTGTAAATTGTTGCTATGGAGGTAAGGAAGATCGAGGTGACCTCGACTTAACTCCAGTGATGCAAGAACTATAGAAGACTTGGAGTCTTCTTGTTTTCTTGCACGTACAAAGCGAAGGACGACTTTGACCGGGTCCAGATAGCGCCGAGTATACTCACACATAGGATTGGAGGCGCGACACATGTAGGAAATGAATCAACGCAGAAACCACCCTTTGTAGATTTTATTATATTTTTTTGATAAAAATATCCTCTGTGGATTGTACTAGTGTTGCTCTTTCTTGGACACATTGCCATGCCAAAGGCGAGCCTTTTTTCGTGCAGCCTTTCTTTCTCTATCAAGGTCCATTTGAGCTTAGCTTTGCTTTGTTGTCTGTACTCGGCACCAACCATGGCCATGTAACAATAGTTTACTTTTGCATCATTTGGTCATCTCTTCACGGTCATTTACATATCTTGTTCTCCAACAATCATACGGCTGCTTCTCAGTGATAATATATGCATATTGATTGACAAGGGAATGCAAAACTTGTACTAGTCATTAGTACCTGCTGACGACCGAGAGACAAAAAAAAAAGTGTTCCCTAAAAAGAAGTGATAAGGACAGAAGGAAAGGTACCTAAATCCTCATTGAATCAACCAAAATTATTGGAACAGAATAATTGCAACTGCAAACACTTGAGGAAGCTCACACGCTCAAGCTACCATGTGATGTGATAGGCTTAAATTAAATTTTTAAGTGTTCCTTTATCAAGTTCAAGGTAATCTAATGTCAAGTCTCCTTAATTAGTCAATACCCTTTATTGACAGCTTGGAGAAAGCTGTCCAGAGTGATGGTGGATGTTTTCTCTTGCCTTGTTCAATAATTTAACAAAACAAAAGAAGACCCGCACAAGAGTGAGTCAACCCCGGCCGTCGTCCTCCCCCTCGACCGGTTGCCCTCGCCGGAGGAGGAGAACAAGAGCAGGACACCGGAGATCCGCCATGGCCGCCGCCACAGCTGCCGCCGACCCTCCTGGTACGTGCTGCACAGCCTTGACCTTCCATCCTCCCCTCCCCTCCCCTCCCCTGCCCGTCTCTCAAGCTGAACAAGCTCCAAAACAAGTTGCTTGCTTATTTCTCGATCGTATCTCTTTACCGGATCTCCTGACTGCTGGTTACCTTGCCCCTGAATCGCCTCGTGTTTCCTTCCTCCCGTGGCCTCCAAGCACAGGCTACTTCGTCGGCCGCCCGTTGCACTACCAGGAGCAGAAGCAGTCACAGGCGGCGCCGGCGCCCACCGTCGACGACCATAACGCTGTGAACGCGCAAGTCCCTGGTGCGTTCTTGTTTCAGTTCTTGCTTCATTCCACGACTCAACTGCTTCCTTCCTGCCCTGATTTCACCTTCTCTTCTATACTTTTTCGATTACATTTCGTGTTAACTAGTTAGTAGTTACCAAACTGGATCGGATTGGTTTTCCTGGCACGAGCAGGTTACTACAATGGGCGTGTGCAACCGAGACGAGGCGATGACACTGAACACAACACCAACAGCAACGCTGGTGCTGCAGCACAGCAGAACCGAGAACCGAGCTTCTTTGCCAAATGGTAAGCAGTTTGATGCATTAATTACGTCTAGAATCCCGAGGCTATTTCGGGATCAAATTAAGCTACTGGTTGCTGTCAGTTTCTACGGTTTGATGGTTCTCCGTTTGCTGTGTTCAGGATCACCGGGTGCTTCTCCGGCAGCAGCTGAAATTCGAGCTGCTAGACCCAGGGCACATACCTCTTCTCGCAGTTCAGTGAAGGACATTTCTGGCTCAGCACGCGTCGCACTGGTGGTTGTCTTGGACGGATTGCAGTTATCTGGATGGATTGCAGTTGCAGGGAGATCTTAAATTCTCTATATTCTTTGGCCTTTTTTCAGGCAATTCTATTGTCAATTCGTAGCATCTTACAGTTACCTAGAGTCAGTGAGATTGTTCGCTCCACATGTTACCATCAATTTTCACTGTGCCTACTTGTGTAAACCGAGGGGTTTCTTTCTTACATATATGATATATGTGGTACTTCGTGTATTGTTGGAGCACTTTATGAGATTTTTTTTCTCTAAAGCTCAGTGTCACAACAATTTTCACATCTAATGGTCTGATCTGTCTTTCCGGTAAATTGGGGCAGTGGAGAATTTGTTGAAGTACTACTTGTTTATACCGAATTTTGGAGGAATTTAGGAAAACCTCATCAAAGCCACGCTACCTACCACATCGGCTGATTCGAGTTGGAATCGGAATTGGCTAAAGAGCTGGTGACGTCATCACCATCGAAAGCTGTAACATGAATGGAGATTGCCAAAAGAGGAGCGACATCGGCCTGAGCATTAAAACTTGGCTTATCAGTCATGATACAATATTTTTCTCTCACAACAAAATATCCAAAAATAACATCAACGGCTTATCAGTCGTAGAAACGACTAGCTGGTGGACTCAATCTACTAGAAAGTAAAGCATGGAGTTTAATTTACCTTGATTAGTATATTTACTTTTATTACAATAATTGTTTAGTCTTATTCAACTAGCACTCGCCAAGCCCATGGTATAAACATAAACCCTAGCTATTGTAAAAGAACAATCAATCACACATCAATACAACCTTTCTTCTGGCTTCCACGTCATTGCATTAGGAGTAGGAGTAAAAGTATGAGTACTTTCAGTCTCTTGCTTGATTTGGTGCTAGTTAGTTATGGATTTTGTATCATATTTAGTAAGGTTGTATCTTTTGACCTCTTACTTAATTTGATATTAAAATCACATCGATCTTTCTATATTTGGTATTTTACTAGATTTAGCAATATCACAAGTTATCACATTGAGATTAAGATTTAATCGGCTTATATTATATATAATCTATTGTTTTATTATTTGTTACAATTATCTTGCTTTGACGTCAGATTCGTCTTATCAGCTGTTTAGATCTTAATCTTGGTCTTTCATAGTATATTTTCAATGCTCATGTTAGGTTAAAATCGGCTATTTAATAGATTTGTTTATGGACAAACATAGGATTGTTTGTATGCTATGCCGCATTGGCTCAGTAGCCGATTGCCTATGTTTTCATGCTTGATTACAATTTATATCATGTTTTTATTGTTTTGTTTAACTATATATATATATATATATATATATAAATTTATCAATTTGATAGTTTTGGTTTATCGCCCTGCCAATGCTACATCAGTCTGATCCATTTGGTAATGACATTAGATTAGATGTGTTAGATTTGTAGATATATTTATAGAAAAATAGAAGGTGATTTACATACTACATTCATCGGCTCCATACCTTAAGTTGTTCATGCTTTGTTTTAGTCGATGATGTTTATTTAATGCTTCATATTATCAGTCTGCTGGATATCAGCTCTATAGGCGATGGCCTTGTTTTATCGACTACTTAGCTGATCCTGAAATTGTTTGAATAACATACAGTCATTTTATACTTTAAATTAGTGATCAATCTTATTTCATTGTCAATTGCATGTCAAATTGAGTAACACACCCGCGATCCCTAAAACCGCCTTGTTATGCATTGAAGTTAAGTGGATCTTCTAGGCTTATCGTTATGCTTAGCAACATGGTGATATAAATTTCCATGGAGACACTAATTTAGAGCACCATGTAAGAAATCAGGAAGAGTGCTTGTGAAATATTAAAGTGGATCTTTCATAATAAGACTTTTTTTATAGAGTAATAAATAAAATATATTTTTCAATCTTCAACCTTGCACTGGAGTTTGTTTTTACCCTAAACTATGAAACATGATACTAAGCACCCTCCAACTATTGAAACCGGACTTTAGTTCTTTCGCTTGTTTGAAAGGTAGTTATATTTTATAAAATTATAAAATCTATTTAATACCTAAAATTAATAATTTATTTCTATTAAATTAGAAAATTGTGAAACTAACAATATTTTCCTAGAAAAGTTATTTATCTATTGATACTCTATTTGGAGTTATTTACTATTGATACTCTATTTGGAGTTATTGGAATCTTATTTGTTCATATTTCTAATAAACCGGACCAAAAGCAATAAAAGATTAGAAACATAAAAAAAATAAGTTATAAATAACTGTAAGTAGATGAGCAACAGTGAGCAGGTAACATTTTTAGAAAAAGATGGTATTAGTTTCATATTTTTATGATTTAAAATATGTTAATTAGCTATAAATTTGTAGAGGTTATTTTTTTTGTTTCGTATAAAATAGAAGCGCCTTTAAAACCAACTAAAGCGCCAAATTTGTCCAGATTCCATAGTGTGTGTGGGTTGACCAGTACATGCATTTTGTAGTGTAAGGTTGAAAACTGAACTCATGTGCAATTTCAGTGTTGAAAAATACACGCAAGAGCACAAGTAAAATGGCAAAAATTAATTGCGCAGTTGCAGAAAGGCGAATGAAAAATACAAAGGGTGAGAGCAGCATTATATTTGACCTTTCAAGCACTACTAGTAGACTACAGATGATGGCTAGTAGAAAGTAGTAGCTGCTACTAGCAAGCGATGATGGTGCCAGAGTGGCCCCACTTGCCACTTGCAGAAACCGGACCCAGTAGTAGCTCAAGGCACGACGTGGTAGGTGGCAGCACCTTGTGTTTGGTTTGGGCCGTGTTTAGTTCCCAAATTCTTTCCAAATTCCACTATGTAAAAAGAAGATTTTCCATCACATCAAAATGTTGGCATATACATGAAGTATTAAATGTAGATGAAATCAAAAATTAATTGCACAGTTTTGTTGTACGTTGTGAGACGAATCTTTTGAGCCTAGTTTGAAAATTTTTAGACAATATTTCACAAATAAAAACAAAATGCTATAGTGTTCTGGGCACTGTATCAAATTGGGGTATAGTGCCCAGAACCGCCGATTCGACGAGGGGAACTGGCCGGATGACCGACCGGCGACCGATGATGCAAGTCTCCGCAGTGGATTCCTCCTTTCCCTTCCCTTGTAGTACTCCAAGCTCAGCCAAAGCTGCATATACCTTGTGTCCTGTACTCCTGTCCAACACACGGGCGGGAAGGAGAGACCTGCATACCTACCAACCAGGCCTCCAGCTCTCTCGTCTTTCCACCCTTCGTCCGGCCGCCGGATCCTCATCTCGCTCTCGGCAGTCGGCGGAGGAAAAGCCCGCCGGAGCTCCGATCCGGATCCGCGCCAATGGCTGACGGTACGTTCCTCAACTATACAAGTTCAAAACCCATAGTATCTGCTACTTGTAGTCCTAGATTACTGTACTATGTATGCGTTTCCATGGTTTCCAAGAAAGCATGGCAAACCAAAGTTACACAGCTATATATGTGTTTAGTAGCGTGCATGATGATGATTTGCATGATTCTTCTTTTTCTACCCAGCCGTTGCTGGTGTAGGTGCAGGCTACTACTCCGGCCCTCCCGCCGCGTGGCACGACAAGCACAAGGCGCCGCCGTCCGAGCCTGCCGACGGCCAAGTCAACGCCTCAGTCCCTGGTGCGTGCACTACCTATAGATCCGTCGATATCCAAGCCTTTTTGCGGCTAGTGTGTGTTCACTGTTTGTAATAACGACGTCCGTCGCGTTTGGCAAGAGCAGGCTACTACTCCGGCGGCCCTGCTGCGAAAGCTGGCGCCGGCGGCGGCCAGGGCTCCGCTGCGCCTAAATCGGGCTTCATCGCCAGCTGGTGAGCTAGCTAATCGCTGTTGCCTGCGGGCTGGCTTTTGATTTCACTTGATTTATTATAAATTCTTTCGCTGATAATGTCTCTCCGTTTAATTTGTTCATCAAATTAGTTGTGCGTGCTTCTCTGGCGGCGAAACGGCAAGATAGATACTGAATGATTCAGACCGAGGAGGACCGTGGGTGGCACATGGCAGTGATGACATGATTTGTTTGCGTCGATGGAATTAATTTGTACGATCAGAATTATTTTCTTTCAAATAGTATTTTTTCCCCAAGTAGTGGTGTTGTCAATTTGTACAAGCATTGTGTGCACTATATATGTAGAAGCAAAGTCAATGAAAAGTATTCTACCTACAACTGTGTTGAGCTTCGATCTGTGTCTGTGCAGAAGAAGGTAAATAACTCAAATAAATCTGAGCCTTCAACCAATTAATTATGTAGAAAAGGAACAAAAATATATATACCAAATCCCTTTATCACGGAATCAAGGGAGGATTCCTTTCCTTTCATGTTCGCATCATATCATTTCCGCGTGTGCGCATGCGACTGAATGTTTCAAAAAATTCATCATGTATACATGCATGCACTTGCACAACGCATATTTTTGTCTTATATTAAAAAAAGTAGTCAAATATATTTAGCCTTGTCAAGTTGTACTTTTTTTTTGGAACAGAAGCTTCATTAATCAAGCGAGTTCATTACAATCAAACTGCAGGCAACGCTGCAAGAAGCTAGGAGGGGAAACCCAAAAATAAGAATCTAGAGAAGAAACATCAAAACGAGCACAAGAATGTGCTACAAAATTTGCCTCTTGCCGTACATGTTGCACCGTGAAGGACGAAGCTAGCTGCGAACACATGGTGGATAAATACCAATGTATGTTCAGTTTTGTGATGAGTGATTGCCCAACACTTGAGCGTTTCAGTTTGAGTGACTTACTAGTAATTTTTGCGAAAGCAAATGTGTGCCTGTCTACCGGCTTATGGTGTGCAGGTATTATGCCTAGTGACAGTGGTCAATGGCGTGGAGAAGGTCGAGTAGAGGCTTGCCGTGCCGATGGACTGAGAGCGGTGAAGGGCGGAAGTGGGGCTCGGACTGAGGGACCATGGGCGCCGGCGGACTAGCTGTGGTGGCTAGTACTTGGCACCGGCGAGCGCGACAAGACATAGAGGTAGACCGTGTTGGCCAAGTCAAGACGGTCAGCGAGCGAGTCGAGCAGGAGGCTCAGGGGACTCGGAGCTGGGCCGGGCAAGGATGAGGCGGCACGAGTCGAGCGGTTTGGTGGTTAATGCCTCAAAACCATCAGAGGACGGTTTCTGAGTTTGGGTCTCAAAACTCGAGGTTCGGTAGTTGAGCCGAAAACTACCGGTGGCGGGTTTCGCGGGTGGGGGCCTCAAAACTCGGGCGGAGCTTCCGAGGAAGTGGGGATGGCACGTGGCGGAATCCTGGAGGTTTCGTCGAGGCGACGGCAACTCCTGGCAGGAAGCGGGGCCGTCCATTCAAAATGCGGGAGATATTTTCCGGAGCTTGGACTGCAATGCTTAGGCTAGGTAGTTCACTCATGTATCTAGGGGGGTCTTTGGGAAATAGCCAAAGCCCGATAAATAGGGGGTGAAGGGGTATCCCTCATCCCATCTCTTGAACCCTAATCATTTGCCCCAACTCTCTCTCTCTCTACCCTCTCTCTAGTTCATGAGATCGCTAGGTTGTTTCCACCAACCTTTGTAAGAACTTGAGTTTGTTGCGAGGAATCGGAGGCCGTAATCTTCGTAAGCCATGGTGGCTTCGTTTTCTTGATCGTGTCCCCGTTTTTCTTGTGTTCTTCGCGTTTTTCTTTTGCTCCCTCTTTGTTCCCGAGATGATTTCTCTTTGTAGGGAGTAGCTCTTGCAAATCCGTTTGAACCAAGTTGTTCGTATTCGTGAGGAGCATCTTTGCACCGAAGGGTTTCTCCTCAAACCTCACGAGTACATAGATCGGGCGATTTCTTTGTGGTCTTCTTCGTTTTGCCTTTTCTCCCCCAAATCCGAGTGTTCCCGTTTATCCTCTCCAAATTGAGCGATGATTTCTTCGGATAGCTCCCCAACTGCACTAGGATCATGCCTACAAAGTTTGGTTGCAGTTGGAGTTCATTTGGTTGAGTTTTGGGAAAATTTGGTGGAGAGAAATCCGTTTTCGCGAAGAACAGCTTTCTGCTCTTGAGCGTCGGACTAGGCTCCGGACGACTTTCCCCTAGCTCCGGACCATAGCAAGTGGTCCGGTGGTCTTGACTTTTCTCGTGTCAAGCAGCGAAGGGCGTCGGACAACCCTCCGGACCATTCGTTTTTGAGGCTCCGGACCATACCTCATTGGTCCGGTGGTCTCTGTCTCTTGAGTCCACCAAGCGTCAGACCAGTCGTCATAGTCCGACGGCCCCGTCCGACGGTCTGGTCTGGTGGTCGGGTGCTCACTGCATGGTTTTGGCAAAGGCGAGGGAAAGCTCCGGACCAGTGCTCCTTGGTCCGGTGGTAGCGTCGGACTAGTCCGGAGGTGACGTCCGAAGCTCAGGTGTTTACTGTGTCTTTTGGTCTCTGCTGAGTGACCGTCGCACCAGGCGTCGGACCAGTCACCGGACTAAGCACTGGACCACTTCCATTGGTCCGGAGGCTCTGTCTCAAGCAGTCCGGCGGTTGCTGTTTTCTCCGATTTCGTCTGAATGCCTGCTCGTGTTGCTCGAGGGAGGTTGAGCACCTAGCAACTGGGTTTGGTTTTTGGGAAGAGTGGCCCGAATATTTCGAGAGAAATTTGAGGCTCCCATTCACCCCCTCTGGTCGCCATTCTCGGTCCTTCAATTGGTATCAGAGCCGGTTAAGGATCATTCCACCTTAAACGGTTCTTGATCCGCGAAGGCGACATGGAGCGAGGTGTTGGCAAACCTCTGTTCTTCGATGGAACGAATTTCGCCTATTGGAAGGTGTGCATGTCCGCTTACCTTCAAGGGCTTGATTCGAAGATTTGGGAGATTTGTGAGAATGAGGACTACGTGGTTCTTGGTGCTCGGATCACCGAACTCCAAGCTATGCAACATGCTTCAAACGTAAGAGCCCGTAGCATCCTCTTCTCGAGTTTGTCTCTTCCTGAGTTTGAGCGGGTTTCGAGTCTCACTACGGCACGAGAGATCTGGAAAACACTTGTGCGTTATCATGAGGGCAACCCTCAGATCAAGTCCAGACTCTTCGACACGTACCGTAGGGAGTACGAGAACTTCGTTCAGTTGGCCGGCGAATCTGTTGATGGGATGTTCACTCGCTTCCAATCTATCGTCAACAAGATGCGTGCTAATCGGACCAACTTGCCTTATGATGATCATGAGATGGCTATCAAGCTTCTGCATGCTCTTGATCGGAAGGTATGGGAGATGAAGGTGGCTGCCATCCAGGAGTCACCGGGCTATGACGCCCTGACCGTGGACGAGCTATTCAGCAAGCTCAAGTCCTCGGAGATTGACCACCAGACCCGGGCCAAGCTTGAGAACCCATCGAACCCATCCATGGCGTTGGTTTCCGGCCTCGGCGGTGTGTCTTCTTCTTCCTCTAACCCTTCACACTCTTCGTTCGCTTTGTCTTTGATGTTTGTGACAGAGGAACAAGTGGATGCGCTTGGAGATGATGAGCTGGCTTTGGTCATCACTAAGTTCTCACGGTTTCACAACAACCGTTTGAACCGACGACGTGGTGGCGCGGCCAAGGGGTGCTACCGTTGCGGTGATGAGGATCACTTCATCACAAACTTCCCCAAGAAAGCTGCGGGTGACTTCACCAAGCGCAAGGACAAGCGCGAGCACCGCTTTGAGGACAAGCACAAGGCCAAGGGCGGCTACAACAAGAGATCCTCAAAGAAGGTGATTGACAAGGTGAAGGCCAAGCACCAAGCCTTCCTCGCCTCCCTCAGCGACATCAATGCCTCCTCCGACGGGGGTTCTTCCTCGAGCGACGATGAGTCGAAGGGAAAGGTTGAGGACAAGCTCAACGGCCTCTGCTTCTACGCCGACGCCAAGCACGGTGGCTTTTGCACCATGGCGATTGAAGAAGGCAAGGTCGGGAAGCGCAAGGATGGCCCCGACTACGACTACGACTCCGACACACCCGAGGTATCACCCACCATCGAATCCCTCTCTCTCGAGCTTGAGTCTCTGAATGATACCTTGCTTAGTCAGGATGCTTTGCTCAAGCGTGCCGCTTGTGAGAGGAACGATTTCAAGGCGAAGTACCTTAGCACGCTTCATGAGCTAGAGTTTGCTAAGGCACAAGTGGTGGTTACCGAGGAGGTGGAGTGTGATGCTTGCGCCATTCACATGTCTGATCTTGTCACTCTCTAGGACAAGTATGGCACTCTACTTTAGGAGGTTAGTGAGCTGAAGGCTAGGCATAGCTTACTTGGTGCGTGCAAGTCTTTCTTAGGCTTGTGTTCTGAGCTGGCACAGAAGGATGCTAGGATCGCTGAGTTACAGAAGGTCAACACATATAGCACTAGAGAGTCGGATCACTTTGAGGCTTTGGAGCTTGAGACCGCGTCGTGAAGACACGACAAGATGCGTACCGAGGAAGAAAACACATACCTTCGGTCCATCTTGAGCTGGGTGTCTTGCCGAGAGCCGCAGTTGGGGATGATACTTAGCCAATGCAAAAGGGCTAGCAGCACGGGAGTAGGCTTTGCTATAGGTGGGAAGGACGATAGCTTGTTCGGTAAGATCGGTGAGTGCAGTGGTTTGAGCGAGAGTGAGAAACCCACCACAACTCCCAAGCTTACCAAGATCACTCCACCTAAGCCTACCAACCCCTCTGAGTTTCCTGTGAGAGATGGTGTGTTTGAAGAGCCACCCAAAACCACTCCACAGAAGCAAGTGTGGATTGCCAAACCGAACCATCTTCGCAACCCACTTGACACACACTGCCAGACATCTCTAGTGATTCCCTTCCTAAGAAAGCTAGAGCCACCGAACCCAACAAGAGAGTGCCTACCAAGAGTGTGGTGAGGTACCATTATGATTATTGTGAGAGGGATGGGCACTTGGCTGAGTTCTGTTTTAGGAGGAATAGAGATGATCGAAGGCAGGTTGAGTTGAACAACCGGGACATGTACCACCCACCAGTTGGGGTGCGTGAACCGGAAGTTCGGAGGCGCACTACTAGGCCTAGAGGTACAATGCCTCAAGGTGCTAGGCCTCAGGAGGCGAGACCACGTGGTGGTCGTGCCCGGCGGGGTTCCGGTCGTGACCCATACGACTACGGGCCTTGTGGCGGTGGCTTTACTCCTCCCTTCTTTAGCGGACCACATTTTCCCTATCGTGGTGATCGCTATTCCCCCGTGGGGCAGGAGATATTTAGTTTTTCTCTTAACCCATTCTTTGTGATGAGGACATCAACATCACACCAACACCATCTCCAGCACCACTTGGTCCTATTACTCGTGCTCGTGCCCGTGAACTCAACCATCAAGTAAGTTTATTCTCAAACTCTTGTCCATTATATTTAGACAATGGAGACACGTGCACTCTTGTTTTGCTCAGGAACAATCGAGAGGATCAGCGGGACACGGGATGGGCGCTAGCTGGATTTGGACTGCAAGACAGCACCAACTTGTGATGGATGCCACGACTTCATACAGACTCCGATTGGGACATTCTCGCACTTTTTGAAAAGCTTATCAAGTCTACTTTCTAACGGATCCAGAACCAAGGCTATATCTTATCGGACACATCCAGAGTAGTCGTTTTTGTACCGAGTCCTTTTCTGTCCACCGGTGTTGTGTCGCCTTAATTTGGGCTGATGGGCCATGTATCAAGTTGGGTCCATTAGGGACGCGTCCTAGGGTTGGAGAACGACCCCAACACCCTTGTGGTCGTCCTCCCAACTCCTTATAAGTCTTTAGAGCTGCCACAAACAGTTTAGGTTTTGTTTCGTCGAGTTAGCTATTGCTACCGCCTTTCAGCGCACGTGTTGGATCAACCGTCCGTCTGATTGTCATCAGAACCTCACCATATTGTGTTCTCAGATTGAAACCTTCATATTCATCTTGCAATTGAGTGCTTGTTCATCTTGTTCTTGCTGGTTCTTCGATTGCTTGCAGGACGGGAGCCCTAGTGGCTGGTTGTCACGCCGCAAGATCACGGCAGCCATCGGAGGTGGTGTATCGGTTGCTAAGGCGCAGCGTCCTTGGACGGTTGTAGTCGAGCCGTGAACGTCATCTCCATCCACAAATCGAGTTATCCACCAACTCTCATCGAAAGATCGAACTTCGAACCCTACAGGTCGTCATCACTTTGGGCAAGTGGGACAACACCGGTATCCTTCACAGTTTACTAACCCCAGTGTTGGTCCATTTGCTCACCCTATGTCTTTCTATTGATGTAGGAAGGAGGACTGGAGGAGACTTGGCTTGTGGATTCCGGATGTTCACGCCATATGACCGGAAGTGCCAAGTGGTTCTCCAGCCTCGACCCCGTGCGCCTCACCGAGTACATCACTTTCGGGGACAAGAGTAAAGGTAAGATTGTCTCCCGGGGGTCCATCCGAGTCAATTCGTCTTTTGTCCTCAAGGATGTTGCTTTGGTTGCGAATTTGCATTTTAACCTTCTCTCGGTTTTGCAACTCCTTGAAGACGGTTTTGAAGTGAGCTTTAAGCCCAACTTGTCTTGGATTTTGGACTCTCGTGGTGATCTTGTTTGCCGGATTTTACCCTTCGGGAAGGTTTTTCGTGCGGATTTTTCTATCTCTTCCGGACCTTCTCGTTGTCTTCTTGCCGGTTCTTCCTCCGAGCTTTGGAAGTGGCATAGGAGGTTGGGACATTTGAGTTTTGACTTGCTTTCAAGGCTTAGCTCAATGGACCTTATCCAAGGATTGCGAAAGCTAAAGTTCGAGAAGGATTTGGTTTGCCATCCTTGCAAACATGACATGATGGTTGTTGCTTCCCATCCTCCCGTAACTCAAATTATGACCTCACAACCCGGCGAGCTCTTACACATGGACACAGTTGGTCCAGCTCGGGTTAGGTCGGAAGGAGGGAAGTGGTATGTGGTTGTAGTCGTTGATGACTACTCGAGATACTCTTGGGTGTTCTTTTTGGAGAGTAATAATGAGGCTTTTATGCATGTGCGTGATCTGATTTTGAGATTGCAAAATGAGCTACCTAAGCATGCCATGAGAGCTATTCGCAGTGACAATGGCACAGAATTCAAGAATGCTCAATTTGCATCTCTTTGCTCTTCTTTGGGTTTGGATCATCAATTTTCCTCTCCTTACATCCCCAGCAGAATGGTGTTGTTGAGCGCAAAAATCGGACCCTTGTTGAGATGGCTAGGACGATGCTCGATGAGCATAGGACTTCTAGGAGGTATTGGGCCGAAGCGATTAATTCTGCTTGCTATGTTTTGAATCGCATTTTTCTCCGAGCTTTCAAGAAGAAGACTTCTTATGAGTTGCGATTTGGGAGACCACCCAAGGTAAGTCACTTATGGGTGTTTGGGTGCAGGTGCTTCATCCTCAAAAAGGGCGGTAAGTTGGACAAATTTGAATCACAGTCTTCTAACGGTATCTTTCTTGGTTATTCTATTCACTCTCGTGCTTATCGTGCTCTTAACTTTGAGACTAACCGAGTGATGGAGACTTGTGAGATTACCTTCGATGAGACTATGCCCTGTGTTTCCACTGCTTTTGAGCTTGCAGGTGATGATGAGGTGAACACTAGCATCTTTGTGGAGGAGGAGCAGGACGATGCCGATTGGGGTGATCCCGAGTCGACTCCACCGGCTGCCCCCATCGACCCTGCGACGTCCACTTCGGCTCACGGCCCCGACCCCTCTACTTCTTCGACTTGGGGACCGTTCAAGCAGCTTCCTCAGTCCGTGCTCGTTGCACCTGAGGGAGTTCTAGCTACTGTCGAGGGGGAGGCGACTTCTTCACGTGTGGCGCCACTACACATTCAGCATCGCCACCCTCCTCAGACTATGATCGGCGACATCAACGAGCGTACCACACGCTCCAGGTCGTATCGTATCTCCCACTTTGCTCATTCGGCTTTTGTCGCATCTTTTGAGCCCCGAGATGTTGGACACGCTTTGATGGATCCGGATTGGGTTAATGTCATGCATGAGGAGTTAGAGAACTTTGAGCGAAACCGCGTTTGGGTCTTAGTGCCACCACCACCAAGTTGCCACCCTATAGGAACCAAGTGGGTTTTCAAAAACAAACAAAGTGAGGATGGGGTGGTAGTGCATAACAAGGCTAGGTTGGTAGCGCAAGGCTTTTGTCAAAAGGAGGGAATAGACTATGAGGAAACCTTTGCTCCCGTAGCTCATTTAGAAGCCATTAGAATCCATTTAGCTTTTGCGACTTCAAGGGGTTTTAAACTTTTTCAAATGGATGTTAAAAGTGCTTTCCTAAACGGCTACATAGAGGAGGAAGTTTATGTTAAAGAACCTTCTGGTTTTGAAAATCCCAAGTTTCCAAACCATGTTTTCAAACTTCACAAAGCTTTGTATGGTTTGAAACAAGCCCCTAGAGCATGGTATGATAGGTCGAAAACGTTTTTGCTTGCTAAGGGTTTTAAAATGGGATCGGTACATAAAACGTTGTTTCTCCTCAAGCAAGGCAAAGACACTCTCCTTGTTCAAATATACGTGGATGATATCATATTTGGTGGTTCTTCTCATGCTCTTGTTGCCAAGTTTGCAGATCTTATGAGCAGGGAATTTGAGATGAGCATGATGGGAGAGTTGACTTTGTTTCTCGGGTTGCAAATCAAGCAAACCCGGGAAGGAACGTTTGTGCACCAAGGCAAGTACACAAAGGACATCCTGAAGAAGTTTGATATGGGCGAGGCAAAGCCCCTCTTGACGCCCATGTCGACTACAACTGCCTTGGATGCGGACGAGGAAGGAGAAGCGGTGGATCAGACGGAGTACCGAAGCATGATCGGGTTGCTCTTGTACTTGACAGCGACTCGGCCGGACATTTAGTTCGCCGTCTGCTTGTGTGCACGCTTTCAGGCGTCCCCATGCACTTCGCACAAGCAGGTGGTGAAACGCATCATGAGGTACTTGCGCTTCACTCCCGAATTTGGACTTTGGTTTTCCGCCTCCTCCTCTCTTGTGCTTTGTGGTTATTCTGATGCCGATTTCGTCGGTTGTCGTCTTGATCGGAAGTCCACTTCTCGGACTTGCCAGTTTCTCGGATCTTCTCTCGTGTCTTGGTCTTCTTGCAAACAGTCTAGCGCGGCTCAGTCGACTTGCAAAGCTGAGTATGTCGCTGCCGCTAGCTGTTGCTCGCAGTTGCTTTGGATGATTGCGACTTTGAAGGATTTTGGTCTTGAGCTTACTAAAGTGCCTCTGCTTTGCGATAGCACGAGTGCCATTAGTGTAGCCAAAAATCCCGTGCTTCACTCTAAGACCAAGCACATTGATGTTCGCTTTCATTTTCTGAGAGACCACTATGAGAAGGGCGACATTGACCTCCGACATGTCGAGACCCAAAACCAGCTTGCGGATATTCTCACAAAACCTCTCGATCAAGCTGCGTTTTCTCGTCTTCGGGGCGAGTTACGTGTTTTCTTTCCTTTTTAGAGGAGGAAAGCTTTGTGTATTATAGTTCTTTTGGTTCTTATTTGCCTTTTCTTTCTCTTTCTTTCTATTGGTGTCTTTTTAGTTGTTATTTGGTGTCATTGTATTTTGCATCTCATTTGCATTTGTGACTTAGTTCATTTTAAGCTTCATACCTATAGCCGATATAATGAATCTATGCTCTGTTTGAGGTGCTTTATGTGTCTATGGTGTTGCCTAACTTAGACTCTCTTTGATCTCTTGATATGCAATAGAGCTAAGTTAGAAAAGCTTTAAAACTGAATTTAATTCCCATGTCACCTCTGAAATGGCACTAGCATGTGTAGGCTTTTGAAGATCCTTCTTGGTTGCCTTATATATAGCTTGTAACTATGGATCTTCATTGTTTCATTCACTTTCATTGAGCACCATGCTTAAAATTGATCTAAAATGAAATTGCTCTCTGTTTTGTGAATTGGAAAGATCGAGTTGGGTTTGCATTGTGAGCACTTCACTGTGTGTTTGAGACTGCTTCCCATATGGGTTGATACTTGAGCGGTGTCGTGTATGACCAAAACCGGTGTGTTAAGTCCATTGACTTCTCCTGGTTGGTAAGCAGTGGCATCACTTTGCTTACAACCACTCGCATACAACTTAAATGTGCCTAAAACTGAATTTTGACTGCGAAACTCTGAAATTTGAAAAATTCTTTCAGTTGGGTCATTGGATTGTTGTATGAACTTTGCTAGGGATAGTTTTACTTGCTATACATGAGATTGCTTTGAGATAGATCCTATCTTGTTTGCCATGTCTAGTTGTCTCTAGGAGGTGATACCCATTCCTTGCTCACACATGTAATCTTCTCTATTTTAGCTTCTAAAGTGATCTTTAGCTCAACCTGAGTCTTTGTTGGGCACGTAGAGCTTTTCCTATTCTCATAGGATCACATCACTTAGAGCATCTATTCATTGCCTTGGCTCTCAGTATGAAGCTTTTGCACTCATTTTGCTTTTAATGGCATTTGTGGCCGGTTCTTGAGTTTTAAGCTTTGATGAGATTCATGTGTCAACAAGGGGGAGAGATGTGCATTTCACTCCATCTACACTTAAGGGGGAGAGTTGTGCATTATGGGAAGAAAGCATGGGGGAGAGATATGTGATCAAGGGGGAGAAAATGTGTATTTTGTGAAAATATTGCATTTTTGACTCTTTTCACCCATTCTTGGTATCTTGAGTTTGCTTTTGCCCAGGGGGACTTTTGCTAGATGTGTTGAGCCTTTGCCTCTTCTGGAGGGTCTAGCTTGTGTTGTTGATTTCGACAGGTTTCAATTGGCATTTTGAGTTTCATCTGCGTTAATTGGTATCTTGAAGAATTTCTTGCCTTAAGGCGTTTGGTATCTTTGGCTTGCTAGCGGTGTTGAGCCCGTTTCTGCCTCTTCTTGAGGGCTAGCTTTGTTTTGCTTGGTTGCGTTGAGTCGTTGCCCATGTCTTTGGGAACTTAGTTTTGGATGCGTTTTGCTTCTCTCAAGTGACCCCGTTTTGGCTTTCTTAGCTTTTGGTCATTTGGAGAGCTTTACCTTGTGGCTCAAATCTGAAATGCACTTGTGTTGACAATGCACTCATCAAGGGGGAGATTGCGAACACATGGTGGATAAGTACCCATGTATGTTCAGTTTTGTGATGAGTGATTGCCCAACACTTGAGCGTTTCAGTTTGAGTGGCTTACTACTAATATTTGCGAAAGCAAATGTGTGCCTGTCTATCGGCTTGTGGTGTGCAGGTACTATGCCTAGTGACAGTGGTCAATGGCGTGGAGAAGGTCGAGTAGAGGCTTGCCGTGCCGATGGACTGAGAGCGGTGAAGGGAGGAAGCGGGGCTCGGACTGAGGGACCATGGGCGCCGGCGGACTAGCTGTGGTGGCTATTACTTGGCACCGGCGAGCGCGACAAGACATGGAGGTAGACCGTGTTGGCCAAGTCAAGATGGTCAGCGAGCGAGTCGAGCAGGAGGCACAGGGGACTCGGAGCTGGGCCGGGCGAGGACGAGGTGGCACGAGTCGAGCGGTTTGATGGTTTGGGCCTCAAAACTATCGGAGGACGGTTTCTGAGTTTGGGCCTCAAAACTCGGGGTTCGGTAGTTGAGCCGAAAGCTACCGGTGGCGGGTTTCGTGGGGTTGGGCCTCAAAACCCGGGCGAGCTTCCGAGGAAGCGGGGATGGCACGTGGCGGAATCTTGGAGGTTGCGTCGAGGCGACGGCAACTCCTGGCAGGAAGCGGGGCCGTCCATTCAAAATGCGGGAGATATTTTCCGAAGCTTGGACTGCAATGCTTAGGCTAGGTAGTTCACTCATGTATCTAGGGGGGTCTTTGGGAAATAGCCAAAGCCTGATAAATAGGGGGTGAAGGGGTATCCCTCATCCCATCTCTTGAACCCTAATCATTTGCCCCAACTCTCTCTCTCTACCCTCTCTCTAGTTCATGAGATCCCTAGGTTGTTTCCACCAACCTTTGTAAGAACTTGAGTTTGTTGCGAGGAATCGGAGGCCGTAACCTCCGTAAGCCATGTTGGCTTCGTTTTCTTGATCGTGTCCCCGTTTTGCTTGTGTTCTTCGCGTTTTGCTTTTGCTCCCTCTTTGTTCCCGAGATGATTTGTCTTTGTAGGGAGTAGCTCTTGCAAATCCGTTTGAACCAAGTTGTTCGTATTCGTGAGGAGCATCTTTGCACTGAAGGGTTTCTCCTCAAACCTCATGAGTATGTAGATCGGGCGGTTTCTTTGTGGCCTTCTTTGTTTTGCCTTTTCTCCCCAAAATCCGAGTGTTCCCGTTTATCCTCTCCAAATTGAGCAATCATTTCTTTGGGATAGCTCCCGAACTGCACTAGGATCATGCCTACAAAGTTTGGTTGCAGTTGGAGTTCATTTGGTTGAGTTTTTGGAAGATTTGACGGAGAGAAATCCGTTTTTTTGAAGAACAGCTTTCTACTCGTGAGCGTCGGACTAGGCTCCGGACGACTTTATCCTAGCTCCGGACCATAGCAAGTGGTCCGGTGGTCTTGACTTTTCTCGTGTCAAGCAATGAAGGGCGTCGGACCACCCTCCGGACCATTCGTTTTTGAGGCTCCGGACCATACCTCATTGGTCCGGTGGTCTCTGTCTGTTGAGTCCACCAAGCGTCGGACCAGTCATCATAGTCCGACGGCCCCGTCCGACGGTCTGGTCCGGTGGTCGGCTGCTCACTGCATGGTTTTGGCAAAGGCAAGGGAATGCTCCGGACCAGTGCTCCTTGGTCCGGTGGTAGCGTCAGACTAGTTCGGAGGTGACGTCCGAAGATCAGGTGTTTACTGTGTCTTTTGGTCTCTGCTGAGTGACCGTCGCACCAAGCGTCGGACCAGTCACCAGACTAAGCACCGGACCACTTCCATTGGTCCGGAGGCTCTGTCTGAAGCAGCCCGGCGGTTGCTGTTTTTGTGAGTTTTTGCCTAGGTTTTTGCCTCTTTTCTCTAGGGGTCGAGAACCTACGTTTTGGGGTTTCCGGTGAGTCTTCCTCCACTGCCGGTGACCTCTCAATTCTCCGATTTCATCTGAATCCCTGCTCGCGTTGCTCGGGGGAGGTTGAGCACCCAGCAACTGGGTTTGGTTTTTAGGAAGAGTGGCCCGACTATTTCGAGAGAAATTTGAGGCTCCCATTCACCCCCCCTCTGGTCGCCGTTCTCGGTCCTTCACTAGCTCCTCTATCTCATTCAGGATTTCTGCAATTTCAGACTTTTGATTGGATCTATTCTTCCACAAAGCCACTAAATCTTGAGCATTGGTCTCTACTATGATGTGTTCCACGGCACCTTCGGGTATCAGTCTCACACCATCTCGGAGTGCCTCCGCTTCTGCTATCAGAGCCGAGCCCACAGAACCCAACCATCGAGCTAATGCTGCTCGCATGACCCCGCTACTGTCACGAACCACAGCACCGGCTGCACCCGTACTTCGATCTTGCAGGTAAGCACCATCAGAGTTGATCTTCAGCGCCACGTGAGCTGGTGGACACCACCTTCGTGGGCTCGAATTTGCGTTGATAATAGTTCCAACACCTGAAGATGACAGGTAGAAGCAAGATTCCAAAGCCCAATTGATCGCCATGAGCGGGTCGATGGGTGCTTTCCCATGGCGTCTGTCATTTCTGCTACACCAAAGTGACGACCACATACCACATAGGATTACTCCACGATCAGCTTCCGGGCAGCAAGCATTATCTAGGAGGTCGCGCGTGCAGGTCCCTGGATGAAGGCGCGGAAGCTTCATCATCCCTGTTAACGATTTCATCCTATCCCAGAAACTGATTGCAAAGGTGCACTGAATTAGAGCATGGTAAGTGGATTCCCCACCATTCCCACAGAAGTAACAAGTTCCGGCAGAGGTTCCAGATGACGACGACAAAGGTTTTCACGACATGGAATCAGATCATGTGACACCCGCCACCAGAACACTCTCACCTTGGGCGGGACCTTAGTCATCCAAAGCGTCTTCCAATAGGGTCATTGCAAGAAGCCGAGTTGGCAGTTCGGCTCTCACCATGATCCTTGACTTGCGCATCAAGGGTTGCTAACAGACGGTAGGCTGAGCGTACTGTGTACATGCCATGCCGTTCACCTGACCAAGCCCAGAAATCATCTTGTGTCCTTCCCAGCGGAATGCATTTCACGGCCTGGGCATCCATGGGCAAGAGATTTTGGTATAATGCTGTCACATTCCGACTTTTTTTATCTGCTGCAAGGAGTTCGCTAACATGTATTGCCGAGGCACCTGGTTTTGGACAAATCAGCTTGTTGCCGATAGCACCGGGTATCCAGCGATCCTGCCAAATATTTGTGTTTTCACCATCACCAATTCGGCGAATGAGCCCGCATTGCAGAGCCTTACGACCAGCAAGGATAGCTCTCCAAGTATAAGACGAGCCTCGCTTGTTCCTGGCCGTCATGAAATCTCCATTTGGGAAAATATTTTCCTTTGAGAACTCTAGAGCATAGCGTATCCGACAATGTCATCAGTCGTCATCCTTGCTTGCCAAGCATTGCCAGATTAAACAATTTGATATCCCTGAATCCCATACCTCCCTGCTGCTTAGGAAGATTGAGATCTTGCCACCTCTTCCAGTGTATTGCACGGCTATCCTAGAACTCTATCAATGGTATCAAAGGCTCTCCCTCCAAGCCACAAGAAAATGCACTTGCAAAGGGAAAAGAAAAGGACTCTCAGGATGAGGACTTCACAAAATATGGCAATGCTGAAAAAGACCAGTGCAAGGAATGCTTCAAGAGAGGGCATTACAAGAGAGATTGCCCTGTCTACCTGAAAAAGCTACTAAAGAAAGGTGATGATACTATCACATTTGTAGATGAATCCTTGTTTTTATGTTATTCGAACACCACTTGGTGGATTGATTCAGGTGCAACAATTCACGTTTCGAATTCATTGCAGGGGTTAAGTGGGAGGAGAACCCTGCAAAGAGGAGAAAGAACGATTAAAGTCGCGAATGGAGTACAAGCTGGAGTTGAAGCCATTGGCGATCTAGTTTTAGAATTAAAAGATGACTTTGTACTTAAGCTTAGAAATGTACTCTATGTTCCCTCTTTGCGTAGGAATTTAATAAGTGTTTCAAAACTTGGTAATGGCAGATGTGAAATATTGGATAATAATGATAGTGTGTTGGTCTTGCCTTCCGACAAGACAAGCTTTATTTATTATATCTTGCTGAGAATGTGAATCATGAATGTGATGTTGTGAATGTCTCCCAATCTACAAATGAGAACAAGAAGCGGAAGAGAAATGAAAGCGTCTCTTCGAAGCTATGACATTGTCGTTTGGGCCATATTTCGAGGGGGAGAATAGAACGCTTAGTGAAACAATCAATTCTTCCGCACTTAGAATTCTCCGATTTAGAACAATGTGTTGATTGCATCAAAGGAAAATATGTTAAGAAAATAAACAAAGATGCTAAATGAAGCACGAGAGTACTAGAAATAATCCACACGAACATTTGCGGTCCATTCCCAATGAAAAGTGTGGATGGTTATGATTCGTTCATAACATTCACAGATGATTATTCTCATTATGGCTATATTTATCCAATTAAAGAAAGAATAGAAGCTTTGGATAAATTTAAGATATTTAAAGCCAAAATTGAAAATCAACACAACTTGAAAATAAAGATAGTTCGATCAGACCGTGGTGGAGAGTATTATGAGAGACATACCCCGTATGGCCAAATTCCAGGTCCCTTTGCAAGGTTCCTACAGGAAAATGGCATAGTCGCTCAATGCTCCACACCGGGGGAGCCTCAGCAGAATGGAGTGGCTGAAAGAAGAAACCGTACCCTAATGGATATGGTGAGAAGCATGATGAGCTACTCTACACTACCGGTTAGTTTATGGATGGAGGCACTGAAAACCGCCATTCATATACTTAATCGAGTACCAAGCAAGTCGGTGCAGAAAACACCGTATGAATTATGGACAGGAAGAGAACCCTCACTTAAGCACTTACGTGTGTGGGGCTGTCCAGCTGAGGCAAAGGTTTTTAACCCAAATATTGGAAAGTTAGACTCCAAGACTGTCAGCTGCCATTTCATTGGCTATCCAGAAAGATTGAAAGGATATCGATTCTATTGTCCTGATAGATACACGAAATTTGTTGAAACAAGACACGCTGTGTTCTTGGAGGATGACATGATCAGGGGGAGCAAGGTAACACGTGAAATTAGACTTGAGGAGAAGCAGGTACATGTACCTGCTCCGATGGTTGAAGAACCATACTTTACGTTACCTGCTACCGATGTTGCACCAGCAGTACAGGACGCTGTGGTAACAATGCCTGTTGTGAATTCTCCCATAGCGACAACGAATGAACAAGAGGTACCTGTCCATCAGGAGCCTGTAGAACCAAATGTCGCTAATGAGGAAGAAGAACAACAACCCATAGTGGACCAAGTGCCAGAGGCCCCTAGAAGGTCTCAAAGAACTAGAAGGTCAGCTATTCCAGATGATTATGAAATTTATGAAACTGAAGAATTCCATATGGAAGATGACCCTATAACTTTTGAAGAAGCCATGAGAAGCAAATTCTCATCGAAGTGGCTTCAGGCAATGGAAAATGAGATGAAATCTATGAATACCAACAAGGTTTGGGTTCTGGAAAATATTCCTAAAGGAGCTAAGAATGTAGGCTCCAAATGGGTCTATAAGACGAAATATGACTCCCAAGGGAATATTGAAAGACACAAAGTGCGACTTGTGGCTAAGGGTTTTACCCAAAGAGAAGGGATTGATTACAATGAAACCTTTTCCCTGGTTTCTTGTAAAGATTCTTTCAGAATCATTATGGCACTTGTGGCTCACTATGATCTAGAATTACATCAGATGGATGTAAAGACTG
Organism: Microstegium vimineum; assembly: GCA_022036555.1. Taxonomy (NCBI): domain Eukaryota; kingdom Viridiplantae; phylum Streptophyta; class Magnoliopsida; order Poales; family Poaceae; genus Microstegium; species Microstegium vimineum. Next base: position 19,153,380 of record CM039133.1, read on the forward strand.
CATTCCTAAATGGGGATTTGGATGAAAATGTCTATATGGCACAACCGAAAGGTTTTGTCGTAAAAGGAAAAGAAAATATGGGATGTCGTCTGAAAAGATCAATTTATGGTTTGAAACAAGCTTCGAGACAGTGGTACTTGAAGTTTGATAAAACTATAAAGGGTTTTGGGTTTACAGAAAATGTCGAGGACAATTGTGTCTATGTGAAATTTAAGAATAAGAAATACATATTTCTGGTCCTATATGTAGATGATATCTTACTTGCTAGTAGTGATGTCAATCTACTATTGGAGACGAAGAAATTCTTGTCCTCGAACTTTGATATGAAAGATCTCGGTGAAGCCTCGTTTGTCTTGGGAATTGAGATTCATCGAGATATAAGAAAAGGGGTATTGGGATTGTCGCAGACGGCATACATAGAAAAAGTTTTGAAGAAATTTAGTATGCATGCGTGTAGTCCATCTCCTGCTCCGATTTTCAAGGGCGATAAATATGGGGAACATCAGTGTCCCAAGAACCAATATGAAATTGATCAAATGAAAGCGGTACCGTATGCTTCGGCAATTGGAAGTTTGCAATATGCTCAAACATGTACGCGCCCTGACATAGCTTTTGTTACCGGTTTACTTGGCAGATATCAAAAGAATCCAGGAATTGAACATTGGAAATTAGTGAAGAAAGTCTTGCGTTATTTGCAAGGTACGAAAGGTCTCATGTTGACATATGAAAAATCTGATTCCCTGCACATAGAGGGGTATTCAGATTCCGATTATGCTCGAGATGAAAGAAAATCCACATCGGGATATATCTTTACTCTTGCTAAAGAAGTGATATCATGGAAAAGTTCGAAACAAACAGTGACTACATCCTCGACAATGTACGCCAAGTTTGTAGCTTGTTATGAGGCCTCGGGGCAGGTAAATTGGTTGAAGAAATTTGTACTCGGATTGAGAATAATTGAAAGTATAGAAAGACCGATGCGGTTGTATTGTGATAATAACCCAGCAGTAGAATATGCTCACAACAATAGGTCAAGTGGTGCTGCCAAACACATTGACATAAAGTACTATGTTGTGAAAGATAAACTTCGGGATCATATCATAAATCTTGAGCATATACGAACAAAAAAGATGCTAGCGGATCCGCTCACAAAAGGCCTTCCACCCAGTGTGTTCAGAGGACACATAGCCGGCATGGGTTTAAGGGAGAGCCTATGATTCCCAAAGAATAAGAAGGGCCCAGAATGATGAAAAGTTTATTTCCAAAATAGAAAGGTGTGTAGTAGCTGTTAGTCTAATGACATGAATTGTTGTGACGATGAAGCATGCTCTATATACTGATCTGTGATGGAGTTGAAAAGAATTGGACTATTGAACTCGAATGAGAATTGAAGAATTAAAAGAATTGTGTGAGATCTAGGGGGAGAATGTTGGAATTAGATCTCCTCCTGTTAGGCCCAACGGACTAACAGGCCCTAGGTCTGCACCCTGATCGGAGGCGCCCAACCTTGTGGTTGGTGGGCCCCTGTCGCACAGCGCTATAAAGACTAGGTGGGGGCCGGGGCGCCAGGCACAGGTCACGAGGTTCACCTAGCCGCCGCCAACACCCCACCGACATCTAAACCCTAAGTCCGATCTGAAGAGGGGCGCTGCCAGCGACGGGATTCCCCACGACGCCGGCGAGGACCCGGATGACGACGGACGCGACAACCGACTCTGCTGCGACCAACATGGCGGGCGGTGGCTCCTCGATCCCCGGCGCTACCGCCGCCGCCACTGCACCACCTCCCGTCGACCCCTCATCCGGTCGGTGATGTATATCTCTCTCTCTATATATATCTCCCTCTGTGCATAGCATACGTGTAACACCCACAAATTTGAAATGCATTTAAAATAATAGAAAATGATTTCTTTATGATTTTATGTGAGCATTGAATTTAGTTTAAGAATAATTTTATGGAAATAAAATTTATTTCTAGCTTAGCAACATGAATGTGCATTCATGCAGCTGCATAATTTTTGTTGTGGTGTTTGAGTTTGCAAAACCAGATTTCAAATGAATTCAAAATTGTTTGGAATTTTGGATTTTGGAAAAAGGGAAATAAAAAGAAAAGGAAAAAACATTTCCCACCCCCTGAAACCGGCCCACTCCCTCTCTTCTCTTCTGCCAGCCCAGCGAACGGCCAAGGCCCAGCTCTGCCTCACGGCCCAACCAAGCTCCCGCATCCCCCCCTCTTCCTCTCTCTGACCACCGGGTCCACCTGTCGGCGCCGCTCCCTCTCTCTTCTCTCCCTCTCACCCGCTGACCACCGTGTTCCACCTGTCAGCTCTTTCTTCTCCCCCTCTTCTTGCCTCGGCGACGCAGAGCACGGCAACCGTCCTGCGACGCGCATCCCTCTCTACTCGCCCGAGTACGCGCGTGGACGCGTAGAGAACGGGAACCGCCCCCATGTCCCTCACCCTCTCTGTCTCATTGCTGCTTGGCCCCACCCGTCAGCCGTATTCCACCTCCCGCCGAATTCGGAAGCGCAGAGCTGTAACCGCCGCGAGCCCCGCTCCCCACTCGCCCACGTCCCGCGCCATCGCGCTCGGCTTCACAACCGACCCCCGCATCCAGTGTTCTGCAACCGACGCTATAACGCGGAGCACCGCCTCACTTCTCTCCCGTTTCATCGAATTGCGCCGTCGCCAAACACCACCGCCCGCCGAACATCGCCGCCGTCGCTGAATAGGCCACACCGGAGCCTAATCCGCCTCGGTGAGCTCCGTTCCACGTCCGCAATCTCCCCGCGAACCTCCGAAGCCTGATCTCTCTCTCTGTGCCCTGCTTTTGGCCGCAGAACACTCGACGCCGTGGACGCGGAGCTCTCGGACCGCCGTCGCATGCCGACCGCCATTCTCACCGTCAAGTCACCCTGAGCCATCTCCATTCTCTTCGAAGTCGCGGTGAGCTTCGCCATCGACCCCTCTCTCATCCTGAGTCTTTAATTCAGCATTTGGTAGTCCTTGTGGCACTGGCCGCGTGCGTTCCGCGCCGCCGTCAATGGCGCCGCCGCGGGCAACGCACCCCGGCCGCACACCACCTCGTCCGAGCGTCTCACCAGCACCGCACGGACACACAACCCATCCCAGTGCCCTCAGTTTGGTCGTTACCGCGCCATATCGTCTCGCCCGCGTACACCGATCCATACCGTCAATGGCGCCGCCGCGGACCTCCCTGTTCCGGCAAATCGTCGCTCCTATTGAGCCCTCTGTTGCGCTCGCACAAGCACACTGGTCCTCCCGGTGCTTTTGGTTGAAGCCGAGACGGTCGGAAGTGTCTTCCCCGTGTTTGCCGATGAGCTTGCGCCGCTGAGATCCATGGCGCCGCCTCTGCTCGCGTCTCTGGGTTCATCCGATCGCACCAACGAGTTCGCCTCGCCGTGCTCTCCCTTCCCCTACCCTTGGATTGCGAAACCGTGGTCGGAAACGCCACTCCGACGAGACGCCGGCGAGCTCGGCCCTCTGCTGGCCATGGCGCCGCTGTCAGGAGTCGGTGCGGCGGCGGGGAAAGTTCCCTTTCTTTTTGCGCCGTTGGATCGTGTCTGGGCGGTTGAGATTAGATCTGCGAAGGGGTATGAACCCCGGTCCACGGTGGACCGGTGGACCGCAGCCCGCGCGCGTTTCACGGTTGTGCCCGTGGACCCGCCCAATCCCGGGGCACCCCGTGGCAGCTCTGCCGAACCCGCGCCACAGCGCTGGCGTAATCCCCCGAATACGCTTTCTCGGTTCAGAAAACGTAATCCTGTTCGGTTTATTAGAAAAATGGAAATATGATATTTACAGAAATGCCACTGCCTTAAATTGTTTATAAAAACTTTATTTTAACTCTGATTTGGACGATTCGAATTGCGTTAGATTCGTAATGAAATTCTCTACATGTTAAAACATCTGCTAGTCATGTTTGAATTATTTAAATTCAAGGATAATTCAAAAACTAAAAATGCTCTTAGAGAACTAGTAAAATTCCTATCTTTTGCGTTTTAAATCCGATTTTCGTGAAATTCGTATTGAAATGATCGAAGTAATGCGTAGTATCTATTTATAAACCTTTTAACTATATTTATTGTTGTTGGTGTACTGTTCTAATATTAGTTTTGTTGCTTTGTATGTATGCAATTGGAATGCGTGTTGTTGCAATGTCGTGATCGAGTTCAGGCAGTGAGGAGTTTGTTGGTGATCAAGAGTTCTTTGATCAGGAGTGTTTTGACCAGCAAGACTTTGAGAACCAAGGCAAGTATAGCATGGGACCTACCTTGTTATCCTATTCACCATAATTATGATTTCATGTGCATGTGTTTAATTTGATACCCGTAGTTTAATTCCCTAGAATTGAAATCCTTTACCTTGTTTCCTATGGGATATGCATATGGGTAGATGGCTAGTGCTATATAGCTGAATACTTGATCCCTGCCAAATGTTATAAAGCTTTGAATGAATTGGTGATCCTGTTATGGCAATTGGAACATAACCCTTTAATGATAACTCACTGTTGGCAAAAGCTGGGACTGACAGTGCTACTGTGAGAGCTACATGGTTCTGGCTTTAACTTAGTAGTAGGCTCTTTTCTAGCTCGTTAGCGGTTACCCGAAAGGGCACATTAGGCTCTTGCCGAGCTGGTTATAGTGCGGCCTCTGTCCGAGTTTGAGCGTAGGCTGCGGGTCTTTATGCTACTCGGAAGGGGAGCTCTATCGCCCCTTGCCAATCCTAGCGGCCCTAATCTTGTTAGACGAGATACTATGAAAGGTTTCATAGTGAACCCCGCCCACTCACCTTGGCAGTGTTATGGGAGTAATTAACCCGGGCATTCGGGGCATCACGACTCACGGGTAAAGATGCACAACATCTGCAGAGTGTTAAAACTGATATATCAGCCGTGCTCACGGTCACGAGCGGCCCGGAAAACTGACGGTTTAACTAATTAAATTGACCAACCTTTATGTTCCTGTTGCCACCTTCTTTACGATGATGTTTATGATTTCTTTAAAACTTTGGCAAGGGTATAAGTGGGAACATTTGGGTCTTAAGCATAACCTGATGCTACCTAATAATAAAATTTTGACCAACTAAAAGTGCTGAATGCAGTAAGCCAGTGTCAGCCTTTTTGAGCTTCATAACCCCATGTTATACTGCTGAGTACGAGTGTACTCACTCTTGTTTTCTTTTCAATTTTGGATAAAAATCCCGGCTGGGTAACAGAAGCAGGAGGCTATGAGGAGTTTCCTGAAGATTTCTAGGCTTGGTCAACCAGTTGACCTTCCCTGTGAGATGGAACCTCAAGATCTAGATGTATCTTCCGTTGTTTTATTAATTCTTGTAATGGATATATGTTCGTTATGTATTAAACTCTGTGATGGTACTTTGTAATTTGTGAACTTATGTGTGGATTATTCCTGGGCACACATAATGTTATGCATCCTAATTCGTCCTTGAAATTGGGTGTGACAAATTAGTATCAAAGCTTGAGTTGACTGAAGGACGCAAGCCTAGGTAGCAATGGTCGTTTTAGGATCCTTTGCTTCTATATTTTACTGCTTTCTATCTTGCTCTTGTTATTTACAAAATTTATATGCTTCTATGTCTTATTCTATTATTTAAAATGTTGTTCTAATTAAGTTTAAACAAAATTCTGTAGATGCCGCCTATCATGAGGTCTCGTCGTCTGAGCACCAGCAGCTACTTGGCTCAGTTCACCTCTCAGACTTCCCAGCCAGTGGTGGACATCTCAGATGATGAGATGGTGTCCGAGTCTGAGGAGGATCCGGAGGAGGAACACGTGTTGGTGGAGGACGTCAACACGGAGGACGAGCAGGAGTGGATGGACGTGAACCTTGCAGCACCAGCTCCACCCCCAGTTCCTACACCAGTTGCTTCACCAGCTCCTGTACCAGCTGCTACACCTTCGCCTCTGCCTTCACCGACTCCAACACCACTCCTCTCACCAGCACCAGCACCTGCCCTGGCGACGCCACCAGAGGATGAGCAGCCTGGATGGTCCGAGGAGCAGTACTACAAGTACCCTTCTCCAGCGGCGTACTTCCACAACCTGTTGCTGAAAGTATTGGAGGAGTACTACCCTGAGATGGACACTTCAGTGAAGTACCTAGTTTCTGAGTTCTCTCACCCTCAGGAAGCTAGTTACTGGAAGGCTCAGGTGGTAGTCTCTGTTTGGAATGAGGCTCATGACAGTCAGAAGGTGGAGACTGTCCATGGCCATGTAGCCAGGAGGGCTCTTGACAGGGACAACATGGAGAATGCTCCTGAGAACGCCTACATCTACTACCATGGAAGGCGTTACACAGTGATGCAGGGTGATGTATACAGGTTCCTGCCTCGATATGACACCAGGTTTAACACTTGGTCAATCCAGAACCCTCTTGATCCTGGCTCTACCTTGGACACCACAGTCAGGCACCTCAATGAGCTCTAAGGGGTGAATGAGAGATTGCAGGAGGAGCTGCATGGCGAGCAGCAGTCAGTGACTCGTTTCTAGAAGATGGTGGATGACTTGAGGGTCCAGCTGAACATGGCCCCAATGTATGAGAAGAAGCCACCCAACCACATCATGACTGATGAAGCTCCATAGATGTTGAAGCCTTCCCTCTTTGTAATAAGCGTAGTAGTGCGAGTCAGTTCTAGTTTTGTGATGGATGAACTTGATGTCTTAATGCTTGTATTAATGAACTTGGTTGATTTGGTTCTTTGTTTTGAATGTTAGTGTGAGAAATTGTGGGCCTGTCCACGAGTCTCACAAGTTGAAACATTAGGTTAATGTTTGAGAATATATCAGTGGGTTGATCTTATCTCTTATCTCCTGTGCTGTTTTTCTGGAGCAGTCTCTGTTCTTTGCTTTATATCTCCAAATCAGTAAATGCTATGTTGATGAAACTCTCACACCAGAAAATAGACTTCAATACCTTTCCAACGCTGCCTAAACCAACCTCATATCTGTTCTGAGCTAAGAGTTTTTGCTGTTGCAAGTCAATCTTACTGCACAGTCTGTGAATCTGAACAGATCTGGTTGTTTCGAGTTTTTGACAAATATAGTTGCTGAATCTGAAAGTCTAATGAACACGGAAGTTGTAGAGAACTTTCTGATCTTTCCATCCATATAAGCAGAAGTTATGTTTGAGTTCCAGAAATTGAGATATGAACTTTTTACTGTACTGCTGTTGTAAAATCATGCCCAGAAATTTTTAGTTGACACAGACATGTTATATGTTTTACAAAGTCACTAAACCCTACATCTTTGCTGAAAAAAAGATGGACGGCAGGGGTGCTAGAGTTCGTGGTCGTGGACATGGCCGTGGACGTGGAGTTCCTGTCAACCCGCCACCACCACCACCATCATTGCCTGCTGTGTCAGTGGAACAGTTGATGGGCATGCAAGCACAACTGATGCAAGCCATGATGCATCGCTTGGAGAGCGAGCCTGTTGGAATTCTACTGCCAGTCCAAGTTAGGGACAAAAGAGGAGAATTCATGAAGGGACGACCTCCCGTCTTCACCCACGCATCCGACCCTTTGGATGCAGATGATTGGCTCCGTGTTGTGGACAAATAACTGAACATAGAACAATGCAATGACACTGAGAAGGTGTTGTATGCCTTTGGACAGTTACAAGGAGCAGCCCAAGATTGGTGGGAGTCCTTCCAGTATGGACGCCCTGATGATGCTCCTGAAGTCAGTTGGCAGGAATTCAGAGAAGAATTCAGATCATACCACATTCCTGAAGGTATGATGGAGTTGAAACAAGAGGAGTTCAGATCCCTCAAGCAAGGCTCAATGACAGTGGCTGAGTACCGTGACAAGTTTGCTCAATTGTCACGTTATGCTCCACATGAAGTGGCCAGAGATTGTGACAAGTAGCGCAGATTCCTGAAGGGACTGTATGATGGTCTGCAGCTTCAACTCATGTCCAATGAGTACCCCAACTATCAGACCTTGGTGAATCACGCTATTGTGATTGACAATAAGCGCCGAGAAATGGAAACTAAGAAGAGGAAGCTACAAGGTCAGGCTTCAAGCAGCAACACTTGCCCTCGACCCTACCCGCAGCAGAGTTTCCAGCAGAGGAACCAAGGGCAGCCTAATCAGTGGAACAGGGGTCAGTTCCCTCAGCGCAATCAGTTCCAACAACGTCCTCAAGGTCAGCAACAGTATGGAGGCCAGCGCCCACCTCAGCAGGTCTCTAACCAAGCTCAGCGCCAGGTGAATCCAAATACTCTGGCAATGAAGAGCAACAACCCCAACAACAGTAACAACAACAAGTGTTTCCGTTGTGGGAAAGAAGGGCATATGTCTTATAACTGCCCTGAGAAGCAGAGCCAACAGACACCCCAGAATCAGAACAACCAGCAGAAAGGAAGGTACCAACCACCTCCAAACACTGGAAGGGTGAACCATGTATCTACTGAAACCACTTAGAAGGCACCTGAGGTTATGATGGGTACGTTTAATGTCAACTCATTCCCCGCTACCGTACTCTTTGATTCCGGTGCTTCGCATTCTTTCATATCTGAAGCTTTTGTTAGAATGCATAGTATATCTTTGCGTGCAATGAAAAACCGTATGCAAGTAAAATCACCGAGGGGTAGCATACTAGCTTCTGTATGGAGTCCTTCCACTAGACTTACCCTAAGGGGGGTAGACTTTGAAGTGAGTCCAGTTGTGATACCCACATCTGGAATAGATCTAATTGTGGGAATGGATTGGATGAAACAACACCGAGCAGTGATTCAGTGTCAAGAGAGATGCGTTGTTGTGACATCACCTAATGGGGATAAAATGTGTGTTGAGGTAGAAATGCAAGCAACACCAAAAGCCACTTTGAACCAGTTATCTGGAGATGCCTTTGATGAGGAACAAGTGGTGGAAGAATTTCCGGATGTGTTCCCCGAAGAATTACCAGGTATGCCACCTGATCGTGATGTTGAGTTTCTTATTGAACTTCTACCTGGTACTGCTCCCATAGCTAAAAGACCATATAGAATGGGGGTAAAAGAATTAGAAGAACTTAAGAAACAAATTAATGAACTGCAAGAAAAGGGTTTTATCCGCCCTAGTTCTTCACCTTGGGGAGCACTAGTTATATTTGTGGATAAGAAAGATGGTACTAGGAGAATGTGTGTGGATTACCATTCTCTAAATGAAGTTACCATCAAGAATAAATATCCCATACCCAGAATAGACGACTTGTTTGATCAGTTGAAAGGTGCATGTGTGTTCTCAAAAATAGATCTCCGCTCTGGATACCACCAATTAAAAATCCGAGCGGCAGACATACCTAAGACAGCCTTTACCACAAGATATGGGCTATATGAGTATACAGTTATGTCTTTTGGGTTGACTAATGCACCTGCGTACTTTATGTACATGATGAACAAAGTGTTCATGGAGTTTTTGGACAAGTTTGTTGTAGTGTTCATAGATGACATTTTAGTCTTCTCTAAAACTAAAGAGGAGCATGCTGAACATCTGAGGATGGTTTTGCAAAAGCTCAGAGAAAATCAGCTGTATGCCAAGAGAAGTAAATGTGAGTTTTGGTTAAGAGAAGTGTCTTTCTTGGGTCACGTGGTCTCTAATGGAGGTATAGCAGTAGACCCAAGTAAGGTACGAGATGTTCTAAACTGGAATCCTCCAACCAATGTTACCGAAATCTGTAGTTTCCTGGGTTTAGCAGGATACTATAGGAGGTTCATTGAAGGGTTTTCAAAACTAGCAAAACCAATGACAGCCCTGCTAGAGAAAAGTGCCAAGTTTGTGTGGTCTGATAAATGTCAAAAGAACTTTGAAGAGTTGAAGAAAAGGTTGACCAAAGCCCTAGTACTGACATTACCAGATCTGAACAAGAGTTTCACAATCTACTGTGATGCCTCTCGTCTAGGTCTTGGATGTGTGCTTATGCAAGAAGGAAAAGTTGTGGCATATGCATCCAGGAAGTTGAGGAAGCATGAGCTGAATTACCCTACTCATGACTTGGAATTGGCAGCAGTGGTACATGCTCTAAAGATATGGAGACATTATCTAATAGGGCATAAATGTGATATCTATACAGATCATAAGAGTTTGAAATATATTTTCACTCAGTCAGATCTGAATCTGAGACAGCGTCGTTGGCTTGAGCTGATCAAAGATTATGAGTTGGAAGTACATTATCATCCAGGTAAGGCTAATGTAGTGGCCGATGCACTGAGCAGGAAGACTTATGCTAATGCTTTAAGAATGAAGCTTATGCCTACTGAATTGTGTGCTGATATGGAATCTCTTAATTTGGGATTTACCATTAACACCATGGAGATAACCATAGAACCCACCCTGGAACAAGAGATACGTAAGGGTCAGCTGGAAGATCCGAGACTGAAAGAAATTGCAGAGAATATAGTGCTAGGGAAAGCACCAGGTTTCAGGATGGATGATGATGGTACATTGTGGTTTGGGAAGAGAATATGTGTTCCCGAAGTAAAGTCTATCCGTGATGCCATACATCGAGAGGCACATGATTCATCTTATTCTATACATCCTGGAAGTACTAAGATGTACCTAGATCTTAAAGAAAAGTATTGGTGGTACGGATTAAAAAGGGATGTAGCAGAATATGTAGCCTTGTGTGACACATGTCAAAGAGTGAAGGCAGAACACCAAAGACCTACCGGTTTACTTCAGCCAATGAAAATACCTGAGTGGAAATGGGAAGAAGTAGGAATGGACTTTATAGTCGGATTACCATGTACACAGAGAGGATATGACTCGATCTGGGTAATCGTGGACCGCTTGACTAAAGTTGCTCACTTCCTACCAGTGAAGACTAACTACTCAGGCGCAAGACTAGCAGAACTGTATATGGAAAGGATAGTATGCTTGCATGGAGTCCCAAAGAAGATTGTATCTGACAGAGGTACTCAATTCACATCACAATTCTGGCAGAAATTGCATGAATCCTTGGGAACAAAATTGACTTTCAGTACAGCCTATCATCCACATACTGATGGACAAACAGAAAGGACAAACCAAATTTTGGAAGACATGTTAAGAGCATGTGCTCTACAACATGGTGCCAGTTGGGACAAGAGTTTGCCCTATGCTGAGTTTTCATACAACAACAGTTATCAGAATAGTCTGAAAATGGCACCAAATGAGGCTCTGTATGGGCGTAAGTGCATAACTCCTTTATTCTGGAACCAAACCGGAGAGACTCAGGTGTTTGGACCGGATGTTCTTCGAGATGTAGAAGAACAAGTAAGAAAAATAAGAGATAACTTAAGAGTTGCACAATCCCGCCAAAAGAGCTACGCAGACACCCGCAGAAGGGGTCTGTCATTTGAAATTGGAGATTATGTGTATTTGAAAGTGTCTCCAATGAGAAGTGTAAAGAGGTTCAATATGAAAGGAAAGCTAGCTCCAAGATATGTTGGACCTTTCAAAATTCTTGTGAGACGTGGAGAGGTAGCTTATCAGTTGGAGTTACCTGAGAATTTGTCAGGCGTACATGATGTATTCTACGTATCTCAGTTGAAGAAGTGTTTAAGGGTACCTGAGGAGCAAATCCCTCTAGAAGAGCTTACTATAAAGGAAGATCTCACATATGAAGAGTACCCGATAAGAATCTTGGAAACGGCAGAGAGGTTTACGAGGAGCCAGGTTATAAAGATGTGCAAGGTTCAGTGGAACCGATACACGGAAGACAAAGCTACTTGGGAAAGAGAAGAAGACCTGAGAAAGACTTACCCGCAACTGTTTGAGTACGTCCGTCTGAATCTCGAGGACGAGATTCCTTTTAAGGTGGTAGAATTGTAACACCCACAAATTTGAAATGCATTTAAAATAATAGAAAATGATTTCTTTATGATTTTATGTGAGCATTGAATTTAGTTTAAGAATATTTTATGGAAATAAAATTTATTTCTAGCTTAGCAACATGAATGTGCATTCACGCAGCTGCATAATTTTTGTTGTGGTGTCTGAGTTTGCAAAACCAGATTTCAAAAGAATTCAAAATTGTTTGGAATTTTGGATTTTGGAAAAAGGGAAATAAAAAGAAAAGGAAAAAACATTTCCCTCCCCCTGAAACCGGCCCACTCCCTCTCTTCTCTTCTGCCAGCCCAGCGAACGGCCAAGGCCCAGCTCTGCCTCACGGCCCAACCAAGCTCCCGCATCCGCCCCCTCTTCCTCTCTCTGACCACCGGGGTCCACCTGTCGGCGCCGCTCCCTCTCTCTTCTCTCCCTCTCACCCGCTGACCACCAGGGTCCACCTGTCAGCTCTTTCTTCTCCCCCTCTTCTCTGCCTCGGCGACGCAGAACACGGCAACCGTCCCGCGACGCGCATCCCTCTCTGCTCGCCCGAGTACGCGTGTGGACACGTAGAGAACGGGAACCGCCCCCACGTCCCTCACCCTCTCTCTCTCACTGCTGCTTGGCCCCACCCGTCAGTCGTCTTCCACCTCCCGCCGAATTCGGAAGCGCAGAGTCGCAACCGCCGCGAGCCCTGCTCCCCACTCGCCCACGTCCCGCGCCCTCGCGCTCGGCTTCGCAATCGACCCCCGCATCCAATGTTCTGCAACCGGCGCTATAAAGTGGAGCACCGCCTCACTTCTCTCCCGTTTCATCGAATTGCGCCGTCGCCAAACACCACCGCCCGCCGAACGTCGCCGCCGTCGCGGAATAGGCCAAACCGTTGCCTAATCCGCCTCGGTGAGCTCCGTTCCACGCCCGCGATCACCCCGCGAACCTCCAAAGCCTGATCTCTCTCTGTGTGCCCTGCTTTTGGCCGCAGAACACTCGACGCCGTGGACGCGGAGCTCTCGGACTGCCGTCGCACGCCGACCGCCATTCTCGCCGTCAAGTCACCCTGAGCCATCTCCGTTCTCTTCGAAGACGCGGTGAGCTTCACCATTGTCCCCTCTCTCTTCCTGAGTCTTTAATTCAGCATTTGGTAGTCCTTGTGGCACTGGCCGCGTGCGTTCCGCGCCGCCGTCAATGGCGCCGCCGCGGGCAGCACACCCCGACCGCACACCACCTCGTCCGAGCGTCTCACCAGCACCGCACAGACACACCACCCATCCCAGTGCCCTCAGTTTGGTCGTTACCGCGCCGTATCGTCTCGCCCGCGTACACCGATCCATACCGTCAATGGCGCCGCCGCGGACCTCCCTATTCCGGAAAATCGCCGCTCCAATTGAGCCCTCTGTTGCGCTCGCACAAGCACAACGGTCCTCCCGGTGCTTTTGGTTGAAGCCGAGACGGTCGGAAGTGTCTTCCCCGCGTTCGCCGACGAGCTTGCGCCGCTGAGATCCATGGCGCCGCCTCTGCTCGCGTCTCTGGGTTCATCCGAGCGCACCAACGAGTTCGCCTCGCCGTGCTCTCCCTTCCCCTACCCTTGGATTGTGAAACCGTGGTCGGAAATGCCACTCCGACGAGACGCCGGCGAGCTCGGCCCTCTGCTGGCCATGTGAAAGGATCAAGATGCCCAAGAGGGGGGGTGAATTGGGCTCTTTTTAATTTCTAAACAAGAATTAAACCTATAAAGAGCCAATTAACCCCCTAGTTCCTACCGCTTGTCTGTCCTAGCTAGAAAGCATTAACAAGGCAATGGAAAGTGAAAACTTCCTACACAATTCTAGTATGAATTGAAAGACAAGTGCGAAAGTAATGCGGTAATAAAGAGCTAGGGAAAGAGATGCTTGACACGGCGATGTTTTGCCGAGGTATCGAGGAGTCGACACTCCCCCTAGTCCTCGTTGGAGCACCTCGCAAGGTATAGCTCCCCCTCAATCCCGTGCAAGGGATGAGTGCTCTCTACGGGCTGATTCTTCGCCACTCCGGCTCGGTGAATCGCCCACAACCGATCACAACGTCGATGGAGAAGGGCCGCCGACAATCTTCCGGCGATCACCTTCCTCTGAGCACCACCGGACCGTCTAGGTGATGTCGATCACCAAGAGTAGCAAGCCTCGATCTTTGCTTGACTCACTCAAGCTTCACAACTAGAGGATGCACACTTGGACTCTTGGATGAACTAGAGAGAGGATGGATGGATTCGCGAATCACTCTCTCTCTCCAGGGCTCTTGCTCTCTTCCCAACCTTCTCAACAAACTCAGCAACTCAAATGAGCAAAGGCTAGGTGGGAGAGAAGTGGGAGGGGCTATAAATAGACCCTCTGAAAACTGCCTCGGGCTGACAATTTAAGTTGGCGACGGACGCTCCGTCGCATGCCCAACGGCTAGTTTCTGTTCATAGTTGAGGCGACGGACGCTCCGGCGCCTAGGCGACGGACGGTCCGACGCCTCTGTCTAACGGCTAGTTCTGACACACTGTTCCCAGCGACGAACGCTACGTCACTGGGCGACGGACGCTCAGCCACAGCGTCCGACGCTGAGTTCTGGCTAGGGTTGAAAAACACCCTCTCTAGAAGGTCGACGGACGCTCTTCCCAGCGTCCGACGCCTGGCCGACGGACAGCGTCCGACGGACCCTGAAAAACTTAGCTAGAAAACAACCTCTCTGGAAGGCCGATGGACGCTGTGGACTCAACCACCCAGCGTCCGGCGCCTTTGTCCGACGCGACGGACAGCGTCCAGCGCCCCTACCAGGAGCGTCCGACGCCCAGAAAAAGATTTTGACAACTCCATTTTTCGTCGCGATGAAAATGGAAGTTATTCTAGGCTATCTTACGGTCACCATAGGCTTGCTTAGAGCTAAGAAAGTCAAGTGTGCACCACACCTAAACATGAAGCTTTCCTAAGTCAAGCTACTAGTCTCAACCCCTCTTAATAGTACGGTCAAAGGGAAAAAGAGAAGCCCTATCTAATTCTAAGTGCTCTTCATCTCCTTATGGCACTTAGCCTATCATTCTAGGGTCTTCATCATGTCTCCTTAAAAAACGAAATGATATCCATCTTGGGGGGTAAGTGATGACCATTAGAGCCCATTCTGCTTGATCACTATGGCTAAGCTACGCATAGCCTCTGCAAAACACATGTTAGCCATAATAATCTCTAATTGTCGATAATCACCGAAACCAACTAGGGCCATGATTCTTCAATCTCCCCTTTTTGGTGATTGACGACAATAGAATCTCGAGTATGGATGAGAGTTTTGGTTAAGATTCAAGGGTGACTTGGAATGGTTGAGCAAGGGTTAGTAAAATTGTAATGAAGCATACTTGCTCACCCAAGCCAAATCACAAAACATGGTACTCATGGATATGAATGAAAAAGCAGTACCTCATGATATTCTCAAAGGATGTATTGGAGTAAAGCGTGGAAGCTCAAATATCGTTAAGCAAGGAGATATATCATGAACCATGAGACAACTCATAAGATGTATTAGAGAAAAACAAGAGTTTGTCACATGCAACCATATATACATCAACCAACATCACATCACACATATAGACAAATGCATAAAAGAGACATGATGAAAGAGTACGGGGAAATAAAGCATACAAAGATCCAAATCCCTCCCCCTATCTCTATACTCGACCCTCTCTCCCCCTTTGGCGTCTAGCACCAAAAACTAAGAGTCTGGGGCTAGAGAAGAAGGCGAAGTAGCGGCAGCTCTGCGATCCAGCATGATGAAGTCCTGAAGGTCGGACTCGTCTGACTCATCTGACACGGTCTCTGCCGGTGTAGGTGCAACTGGGGTGGTCTCTGAAGCTGTCACTGGCACCTCTAGAGCTGCGGTCTCAACTGACTCCCGCTGAGGCTCTGCCGGTGCCTCGGACGGTCCTGCCTCTGTGGTAGCGGGCCTGGGGGCCCGACGAGTGAAAACTCGAGGCGAGGGGGACGGTGTCACTGCTAGTGCCACTAGGGACACTGCCGCTGCAACCTATGCAGGCTGAGTCTGACCGGGAGAGGACACTGCCACTGTAACCTCATCTGCTAGAGATATGGCATCTGTCTGAACGGCAGCTAGAGGTGTGGTGACTGTCTGTGCCGACTGCTCAGGTGCGATCTCCGACGATGCAACTGAGGACTGGTGAGTGCCTGTCGCCGGAAGATCCACTGCAGTCTCTGGAGCTGGTGTGACCTGCTGAGCTACTCCTGGGGAGTCTTCTCCCGTGATCTCAAGATAGGAAGCTGACAGATCTCGCGAGGCCTCTGCTAGAGTAGTTCCCCGGGTGGGAGTGAATCCTGTCTGGAACTCGCCGGGTGAAGCTATCCAAGAGGACACCTGGGTCCTCGGAGTCTGGTACTCTGGAGAAGCTGCTGGCTGGAAGGGAGGTGTAGCTGGTGCCTGACTCTGCTGTCCTCTGGACGGTAACGCTGGAGTGGGCACCACAACTACTGGAGGCTGCGGTGGAGAAGTGAACTGCTGCTGCTGAGAGACTCCGGGCAACTGGAACTGAGGCGTGGAAGTCTGCCCGGAGCTACAGGCCAGAAGACGCTCAAGTAGAAGTGTCTGAGTCTTCTGAATCTCTGCCTGCTGCAGCTGATAGGCTAGGAACTGGCGCTGGAACTAATCCTGCCTAGCCTGTGTCTGTGCCTGGGCTGCCAGCTGCTGCTCAGTGAGCCTCCGTAGATCCGCAGCCTGTCGTCTCTGCTCCTCTGCCTGGCGAGACTGCTCCTCCTGCATCCTCAAGAGTATAGTAAGCAAGGTAGCCTCTGAGGAACTGGAGCCTGGAGCTGGAGCTGCTGCAGCTGTGCCTGACCCACCTGCCTCGTGGTCATGGGTCATCGGTGTATACTCGTGCACGGGCTGGTAGTCCTCGTCAGAGCTGTCAGAGTCGAGATCCTCTCTAAAGACTGTCTCTGCAGCTGTATCGATCTCGGCATCCAAATCTGCTAGCTCTGCCTGAGCAATCTGCTCAACTGTCGCATCTGTGACCTCGGCTGACTGTGGTGGCACTCTGGCCTACCTAGTGCCTGGTCTGTAGGCTCTGCTGGGGCGAGGCAACTGTCCATGGGCCACAAGCTGGCTCATCGAGTAGACTGGGAACTCAGTAGCTGACCTCGTAAGGGTAACTCTCATAACACCTGACCCAGTCTTGGCAACTATCAAGTATGAGATCCAATGAGCGAACTGTAGCTGCCAATGACCTCTGAACCCAGCAGCTATGATATCCTCGAGCTCGCTCACTATCAAATCCCAGAGGTCGAACTGCTCTTTCCGAACAATGTGAGCTAGGAGCCAAAGCTGAAGACGAGTGATAGTATCCCTAGCTCCAATCCTGGGTAGAATAGTCCGTCTGAGGACCTCGTGGAGGATCCGAGCCAGAGGAGTGAGGTCACGTGGCGTACGGCTCGAACCCTCAGTGAACGGCTGCTGAAAGCACGGACTGACAAAGTCTGTGGATGGCACTATACCATCGTGAGGTCGGCGAGGGGCCTCCTGATCCCCATAGCAGAGACTGTGTATCCTGGTAGGTGAGGATCCGAGGTGAAATAGCTCTCTGAATTTGGCAGCAGTAACCCTGAAGTCACGTCCCTGGTATGCGAAGTGCAAGAACTCGTGATCAGGTGAAATCCACAGAGAGGCATAGAACTGGTAAACCGACTCCTTCTGATAGGCCCCTGAGCGTCCCATCAAGTCTGTCAATCCCTGGATGTACTGCAGGTGCTGCAGGATCTCTGGACCACCGACCCCCTCAATCTGAGCAGATGGGCACACCCTGTGGCCCCTGAGAGGAGCATCGGTGTCAACGTATGCTCTGTAGAAGTCCTCGTGCACTGTAGTATAGAACTCACGTCCGGCACGAGGGTCTCTCTGCGGTGGAAACCAGGTCTGGAAGTCAACGAATCGAAGCAGCTGGACTTGCTTCGCTGTGAGTACTCTGACCTGGTGCCTCACTGGGTCTGGAAGCCTGGGTCCTGGAGGGCTAGGTGGTGCACCTGAGCCTCGGGAATGGGTGACTCGACGGCTCATCAGCTCTCCAATAGTACAATGGCCCGCAGCCTCTGTCGGCTCAGTCACTGGGACTGGCTCTGTCGCTGGTGCCTCTGAAGCCTCGACGGGCTCTGACACTGGAGGTGGAGGGGACTCACGACGCGCTCCACGGCGAGGCGAGAGCCTCAAGCCGGCACGACGTCCTCCTCGCTCAGCTATCTCGGCGGCCTCTGCCACTGCTAGAGCAGCTACCGAGTCTGGATCCATCGCTGGCCTCTTGCGCTTCCGAGAGATTACCTTCTGCTTGCCCTTCCCGCGGTCAGTGGGTGGACACGGTGGAGGTGGAGGGTCACCACCACTACCGGGGACGGGACCTGCATTCTTCGTCCTTGCCATATCTCTAGTCTTTGCTATCAAACCACTAACAGGAAACCTCAAGAAACACACCACAAGCTCACTGTCAATCAGACACTGTCCCTGACCCTTTGACAGACCACAGAACCAAACAACTGAAAGAGTGGCACACCGGCCCTGGACTGTCCTCGCAAGGCTTTGCCTCGATCCGTACTCGCGGGCTTTGCCCCGAGTTATCTGTCACTGCCCACTGTCTGATTCTCTGATCAACTGACCAACTGACCCTGCTCGTCAGAGATAGATAGAGATATATAAACCATAAGCAATTAACTGGAGGTAAGGATCAATTAGAAGCATGAAATTAGGAAGGAATAGAATCGTGATATCCACTGCCATACCTCGAGCCTCTGATCAAAAGGAGAGAAGGCGAAAGATCCTCAATCGTTCAACCACAATCCGCAATCTGTACTCCGCAAACCGTACTCTAATCAAGGCAGGGAGAGGGGTTTAGGGTTTGGCAAGGTGAATTGCAAATTAGAGTGAAAGTCATTGAAGTTGAATTTCACCTTGGCACCTCCTTGAAGAAAGACCCATTGGCAAAGAGTGACTACCACGGCTTGAAGTACTCAGAGGAGCGGCAATGCTAGGGCAAGGAGCACTTGGCGCGGCGGCGGAGCAGAGGATGGGCTCTGGCGCGGAATGCAGTGAAGGCACGGAGGCGATGGTGGAAGGTGCGCAGGGCAGGGATGGCAGTGCTGGGTGGAGAGGCGCGGCGTCGAGGAGCGAGGCGGCGGTACAGAGGGCTGGCGGCGGCGCTGGGGGAGGCTCACGACGGCACAGGGAGGAGGAACGGCGGTTACGGTTTGGTCAGACGCGCGGCGGCGAACTGAGCGGATCGGGGGAGACAGAGAAGACATCGGGGGTTTTCTAAAAAATTTCGCCGTTTAGTTTGCGACGGACACTCCGACGCGAGGCGACGGACGCTCCGTCGGTATGCGACGGACGCTCGGGGAGCGTCCGACGGCATCGTCCGTCGGGCTTCCAGAGCCGATTTGAAACGCCCAGTCGCATTGACCGTGGCGGACGCTCCACGACGGACGCTTGGGAGAGCGTCTGTCGCCCTGTTAGCGGGCAAGTTTAATCTTCGGACGATTGCGACGGACGCTGAGGCAATTGACACCGAGCGTCCGTCGGCAGCGTCCGACGCCTTAAAAATAGAATTTTTCAAATTTTCTTTTTGCGTCTTTCTCCCAACCAAGTTCCAATCCTAATAAGATCCAAATAACACTTGATTGGACTTGATATGAGAACCATCTCTCAAACACTCATTTTCAATTATTTTGCCATAGGCTTAAATTTATTTTTTAGCTCAAAATATTCAAATGGAAGCGCCAAGGAGACATCATATGGCCACAATAGGGGTAGTTGAGTGATTTGAGCTTGGAATGCTCCCCCTAAGTGGATTATCATGGAGGTTGCTCAAGAAACTTAATCGAAGAGAAAGGGCAAACAACACACATGCATATGCTATGCAATACGAAAAGTGAATCTAGGTTGCTTGCAAGTTTGAACCGCGGTTAAGCTTTGTCACACGCTTTGAGGGCAGTTATCTTAACCGCGTTAGCCAAGCCTATGTGCATTACCATATTAAACATGTTATATTACATATGAATGCAAGGTTCACACAAGATCATCTTTTAGTGAAATTAGAGAGATCAAGCACATTTAACTCGCTTCTCAACCTACAAAAGGTTGTTTCATCGAGTGGTTTAGTGAAGATATCCGCCAATTGCTCTTCGCTCTTAACTCCAACTAGTGTTATGTCTTTCCTAGCCACATGATCTCTAAGAAAGTGATGGCGAATATCTATGTGCTTGGTGCGAGAGTGTTGAACCGGGTTGTTTGCAAGTTTTACGGCGCTTTCATTATCACACAAAAGTGGAACTTCTTTTAAAAACACGCCGTAATCAAAGAGTGTTTGGGTCATATACAAGATTTGTGCCCAACTTGCTCCCATGGCAATGTATTCCGCCTCGGCGGTTGACAATGCCACACTATTTTGCTTCTTTGAGGACCAAGAAACAAGTGATCTTCCTAGCATGTGGCACCCGCCGGAGGTACTCTTCCTATCAACCTTACACCCGGCGTAATCCGAATTGGAATAGCCAACTAGTTGGAAGGGAGCTCCTTTGGGATACCAAAGACCCATGCTAGGGGTGTGCCTTAAGTACCTAAGGATTCTTTTAACCGCACAAAGATGCGACTCCTTAGGGTTTGCTTGAAACCTAGCACACATACACACACTAAACATGATATCCGGCCTAGAAGCGGTGAGGTAAAGTAAACTACCAATCATAGAACGATAAAGAGTTTGGTCGATCGTTTACCTCCCTCATCGAGATCGAGATGCCCATTAGTAGGCATTGGGGTCTTGATTGGCTTGCAATCCTCCATCTTGAATTTCTTGAGCACATCATAAGTGTACTTCTCTTGAGATATGAAAGTACCCTCTCTCAATTGCTTCACTTGGAAGCCTAGGAAGAAGGTTAGCTCGCCAATCATCGACATCTCGAACTCCTTGGACATCAATGCATCAAATTCCTTGCTATGACCTTGGTTCGTTGACCCAAATATAATGTCATCGACGTATACTTGGCAAACAAAGATCTCTCCATCTAGCACCTTGGTGAAGAGTGTGGTATCCACTTTCCCGATCTTGAAGCCCTTCTTGCGTAGGAAGTCCCTTAGCCTCTCATACCAAGCTCTTGGAGCTTGCTTCAATCCATAGAGTGCCTTGGACAACCTATACACATGATTAGGACAATTTGGGTCTTCAATCCCGGGAGGTTGTGAGACAAAAACAAGTTCATTAATGAAACCATTAAGAAAGGCACTCTTCACATCCATTTGAAAAAGTTTCATTTTATGGTGTGAAGCATATGCCAAAAGGATACGAATGGCTTCTAGTCTTGCAACCGGTGCAAAGGACTCCCCAAAATCCAAGCCTTCAACTTGGGAGAACCCCTTTGCCACCAATCTTGCCTTGTTCCTCACAACCACCCCTTGATCATCTTGCTTGTTCCTAAACACCCACTTGGTGCCAATGATTCTTGCTCCTTTGGGCTTTTCAACTAGTGTCCACACTTCGTTCCGGGTGAAGTTGTTCAATTCTTCGTGCATGGCGTTCACCCAATCCGGATCCGCAAGTGCATCCTCCACACTAGAAGGCTCAACAAAGGAAACAAAGGAGTGATGTTCAACATAAGAAGCAAGTTTAGATCGAGTTGTTACCCCCCTTGATGGACTCCCTATGATGAGGTCTTGAGGATGTGCTTGAAGCATAGGTGTAGATCTTCTATTGATCTCTTGAGGAGGAGGTTGTGGTGCTTCAATATTGCTTGCTTCAGCCTCGGCTTGATTTTGAGGGATGTGAGTGTCTTCTTGAGCTTCCCTCACTTGATCTCCTTCATCAACTTGAGGCGTGTGAGGTGGAGGAGGATCTTGATTTGCTTCATCTTCAACTTCTTCCACCACTTGTGGGTTGATAGCACCAATTGGCATGTTCTTCATTGCCTCCCTCAAGGGTTCATCACCTACATCATCAAGATTTTCATGCTCTTCTTGAGAGCCATTAGTTTCATCAAACTCCAAGTCATACGTTTCTTCAACTAAGCCGGTGGATTTGTTAAATACACGGTATGCCTTGGATTTAAGTGAATACCCAACTAAGAAACCAATGTCACATCTTCTTTGGAACTTGCCCAAGTGTTGGCGCTTCTTGTAGATGTACACTTTGCAACCAAACACTCGGAAAAAGGATATATCCGGTTTCTTTCCATTCACAAGCTCATAGGGGGTCTTCTTGAGAAGTCTTTGGACAAAAAGCCGATTGGCCGCATAGCATGCGATGTTGATTGCTTCGGCCCAAAACTTCTCGGGGGTGTTGTATTCATCAAGCATTGATCTTGCAAGAGTGATAAGTGTCTGGTTCTTCCTCTCTACTACACCATTTTGTTGAGGAGTATATGTGGTGGATATTTCATGCTTGATTCCAACTTCATCACAATAGTCTTCAATCTTGGTGTTCACAAACTCGGTCCCATTGTCACTTCTTATCTTCTTGATCTTCACATCAAACTCATTTTGGGCTCTAGTTGCAAACTTCTTGAATATTGATTGAGTTTCTCCTTTGTCTTGAAGAAAGAACACCCAAGTATATCTAGAGTAGTCATCAACTACCACCAAGCAAAATAGATTGCCGCCAAGGCTAGCATAGGTGGTAGGTCCAAATAGATCCATGTGGAGTAGCTCTAGAACTCTTGAGGTTGACATGAAAGCTTTGGTTGGATGAGTGTTTGCTACTTGCTTGCCGGCTTGACATGCACTACAAAGTTTGTCTTTCTCAAACACCACATCCTTCACACCTCTAACCAATTCCTTCTTGACAAGCTTCTTCAAAGTTGACATTCCCACATGTGCTAATCTTCTATGCCATAGCCAACCCAAAGAACTCTTGGAGAAAAGACATGTTTGCAAACTAGCTTCATTTGAGGTGAAGTCCACTAGGTAGAGATTGTTGTGCCGAAACCCTTTGAATATCAATGATGAATCTTCAATCTTGGACACAACTACCTCATTTGGAGTGAAAAGACATTGGAACCCAAGATCACATAGTTGTCCCACCGATAGCAAGTTGAAGCTCAATGATTGTACTAGCAAGACATTCGATATTGATTGATCATTTGAGATTGCCACTTTGCCTAGACCTTGTACTTTGCCTTTTGAATTGTCCCCAAAGGTAATCTTGTATTGCCCTTCACAATCTTCCTCAAGTGTGGTGAACATCCGGGAGTCACCGGTCATATGTTGAGTGCATCCACTATCAATCACCCAATGACTTCCACCGGTCTTGTAGTTCACCTACACACAAGCAACTTGGAGTTAAGCTTGTTGTTTGGGAACCCACACTTGGCGAGGTCCCATAGCCTTGTCCACCAACTCCTTAGCAACCCATAGCACTTTGGGCTTGTTCTTCATCTTTGGACCGAGAAATACAACTTGAGGTCTACCCTTGGAGTCCTTGTTGATGATGAAGTGTGCATCATGAGCGAAAGGCCTTATGTGCTTGGGCAAGGTCTTGGGAGGTGGAGTCTTGCATTGGGATTGAAGGTGACCCTCTTGACCACATCCAAAGCACCTCTTGGGTTTGGCCTTTGGTGTGTCATAGTTGCTTCTCATGGCCTTGTTCTTGTAATAGTTCTTGGCTTCTATCTTGACCTTGGCCTTCATGATTTGGTTCTCCTTGAACCCAATGCCGGTCTTGTCGGTCTTCATGATAGCGTTCATCAAGAGCTCACTTTGAAGGTTGTGACCCTTGGTGAACTTCTCCAATCCACTTGTAAGCTTGATCTTCTCAACCTTGAGCTTTGCATTTTCCTCTTTGAGAGAATTGATCAAGGTCAATGCATCTTTGTCATCTTGTTTGGCCGACTTGATAGTGAGTGGCTTGCTTGCCTTGAGGTTGATTAGCTCTTCCTTGAGCTTGGAATTTTCTTGCCTCATCTTCACATAGTCATCATGCTTGTCGGCCTCAACTACCTTCTTGCCCTTGCACTTAGCATTTTGCTCACTAGCAACTTCATCAAGCAAGTCCTCACAAGAAGTAGCTATATCACACTTAACAACCGGGTTAATAGCAACATGTGTAGCAAGATTATTTGAAAGCAATTCATTAGCTATCACAAGTGTGCCATGTTCATTTTTAACTTGGTTGTAGTCATCTTTTAGCAAGTTGTATCTTGATTGGAGCTCTTGTGTTGACCTCTCAAGCTTATCATGTTTCTCATTTGCTTGCTTGAGTGAGGCTTTGAGCTCCCTAGTGCTAGATGAGAGAGATTTGTTCTCAAGCTTCAATTCATCATTAGCACTAGTCAAGTCATCAAGCTTAGCATGCAAGTTACCATTGGCTTTCTCTAGTGATTCACTTTTGCCTTTATACTTCCTAATGAGCTTAGTGTATTTATTGCAAATTTCAATTAGCTCATCATAGGAAGGTGCCTCAAACTCATCATCACTATCATCACTAGAGCTAGCCTCATCATCACTATCCTCTTTTTGTACCTTTTTGTCACCTTTAGCCATGAGGCATAGGTGTGTAGAGGATGAGCCCGGAGATGATGGAGGGGGTGGCGGTGGAGTAGATGAACCAATCACCAAGGCGGCCACCTTCTCTTCTTCACTTTCATCTCCGGAAGAGTAACTTGAGTCTTCAATGTCGGTGAGCCAATCACCAACAATGTAGGCTTTGCCATTCTTCTTCTTCTTGTGGAAGTTGAAGTTCTTCTTTGAGTAAAACTTGACTCCATTCTTGCTTAGCTTCTTCAACATCTTGGTTGTTTTCTTCACCATGAGAGCGAGATCATCATCATCATCATCGCTTGTGCTCTCATACATGACTTGCATCTTGTTCTTCTGCGAGGAGGATGCCTTGAGAGCCAAGTCCTTCTTTTCCTCCTTCTCCTTTTCTTTCTTCTTGGAGGAGGAAGATGAGCCACCATCCCCAATCTTCATGTACATCTCATGGGCATTGATCTTGCCCAAAATTTGTGTTGGTGTAGCGGCGGAGAGATCTCCTTGGTGAAGCACCGTGACGATGTGGCCATACTTCTCAATGGGCAAGACACAAAGAATCTTCTGTACCACATTGGCCGGTTCCATTTGGTTGAGACCGAGCCCATTCAATTCCTCTACAATAATGTTGAGACGTGAGTACATTTCATTTGCATTTTCATTTGCATGCATAGAGAAAGAATTGAGCTTAGCCATAACCAAGTGATAGCGTTCTTCACGCTCACTCTTTGTGCCTTCGTGAAGTGCACAAATAGTGATCCACAACTCAAATGCGTCTTTGGCATTACGCACTCGGTTGAATACATCCTTGCTAATGCCACGAAAGAGTATGTTCTTTGCCTTGGCATTGTGCTTCTCAAAGTTGAGGTCCTCCGCGAAGAGAGTACCTCCCTTTGTGGCGGCTTTGAGCACGCCCACGTCAACGGCCTCTAAATAGGCCTCCATACGAACTTTCCAATAAGGAAAGTCGTCTCCATCGAACATGGGAAGTGGTCCATCCCCATGGGATATCTTGCTCTAGTCGGTGAAGCCTAATTTAGAGCAACCTCGCTTTGATACCAATTGAAAGGATCAAGATTCCCAAGAGGGGGGGGGGTGTGAATTGGGCTCTTTTTAATTTCTAAACAAGAATTAAACCTATAAAGAGCCAATTAACCCCCTAGTGCCTACCGCTTGTGTGTCCTAGCTAGAAAGCGGTAACAAGACAATGGAAAGCAAAAACTTCCTTCACAATTCTAGTATGAATTGAAAGACAAGTGCGGAAAGTAATGCGGTAATAAAGAGCTAGGGAAAGAGATGCTTGACACGGCGA
Source organism: Microstegium vimineum (assembly GCA_022036555.1). Classification (NCBI taxonomy): domain Eukaryota; kingdom Viridiplantae; phylum Streptophyta; class Magnoliopsida; order Poales; family Poaceae; genus Microstegium; species Microstegium vimineum. Next base: position 19,179,036 of record CM039133.1, read on the forward strand.
TGTTTTGCCGAGGTATCGAGGAGTCGACACTCCCCCCTAGTCCTCGTTGGAGCACCTCACAAGGTATAGCTCCCCCTCAATCCCGCGCAAGGGATGAGTGCTCTCTACGGACTGATTCTTCGCCACTCTGGCTCGGTGAATCGCCCACAACCGATCACAACGTCGATGGAGAAGGGCTGCCGACAATCTTCCGGCGATCACCTTCCTCCGAGCAACACCGGACCGTCTAGGTGATGTCAATCACCAAGAGTAACAAGCCTCGATCTTTGCTTGACTCACTCAAGCTTCACAACTAGAGGATGCACACTTGGACTCTTGGATGAACTAGAGAGAGGATGGATGGATTCGCGAATCACTCTCTCTCTCTAGGGCTCTTGCTCTCTTCCCAACCTTCTCAACAAACTCAGCAACTCAAATGAGCAAAGGCCAGGTGGGAGAGAAGTGGTAGGGGCTATAAATAGACCCTCTGAAAACTGTCTCGGGCTGGCAATTTAAGTTGGCGACAAACGCTCCGTCGACTAGGCGACGGATGGTCCGTCGCATGCCCAACGGCTAGTTTCTGTTCATAGTTGAGGCGACGGACGCTCCGGCGCCTAGGCGACGGACGGTCCGACGCCTCTGTCTAACGGCTAGTTCTGACACACTGTTCCCAGCGACGGACGCTACGTCACTGGGCGACGGACGCTCAGCCACAGCGTCCGACGCTGAGTTCTGGCTAGGGTTGAAAAACACCCTCTCTGGAAGGTCGACGGACGCTCTTCCCAGCGTCCGACGGACCCTGAAAAACTTAGCCAGAAAACAACCTCTTTGGAAGGCCGACGGACGCTGTGGACTCAACCACCCAGCGTCCGGCGCCTTTGTCCGATGCGAGAGACAGCGTCCGGCGCCCCTGCCAGGAGCGTCCGACGCCCAGAAAAAGATTTTGACAACTCCGTTTTTCGTCGCGATGAAAATGGAAGTTGTTCTAGGCTATCTTACAGTCACCATAGGCTTGCTTAGAGCTAAGAAAGTCAAGTGTGCACCACACCTAAACATGAATCTTTCCTAAGTCAAGCTACTAGTCTCAACCCCTCTTAATAGTACGGTCAAAGGGAAAAAGAGAAGCCCTATCTAATTCTAAGTGTCCTTCATCTCCTTATTGCACTTAGCCTATCATTCTAGGGTCTTCATCATGTCTCCTTAAAAAACGAAACGATATCCATCTTGGGGGCTAAGTGATGACCATTAGAGCCCAGTCTCCTTGATCACTATGGCTAAGCTACGCATAGCCTCTGCAAAACACACGTTAGCCATAATAATCTCTAATTGTCGATAATCACCGAAACCAACTAGGGCCATGATTCTTCACCATGGCGCCGCCGTCAGGAGTCGGTGCGGCGGCGGGGAAAGTTCCCTTTCTTTTTGCACCGTTGGATCGTATCTGGGCGGTTGAGATTAGATCTGCGAAGGGGTATGAACCCCGGTCTACGGTGGACCGGTGGACCGCAGCCCGCGCGCAGTTCACGGTTGTGCCCGTGGACCCGCCCAATCCCAGGGGCGCCGCGTGGCAGCTCTGCCGAACCTGCGCCACAGTGCTGGCGTAATCCCCCGAATACGCTTTCTCGGTTCAGAAAACGTAATCCTGTTCGGTTTATTCCAAAAATGAAAATCTGATATTTACAGAAATGCCACTGCCTTAAATTGTTTATAAAAACTTTATTTTAACTCCGATTTGGATGATTCGAATTGCGTTAGATTCGTAATGAAATTCTATACATGTTAAAACATCTGCTAGTCATGTTTGGATTATTTAAATTCAATGATAATTCAAATACTAAAAATGCTCTTAGAGAACTAGTAAAATTCTTATCTTTTGCGTTTTAAATCCGATTTTCGTGAAATTCGTGTTGAAATGATCGAAGTAATGCGTAGTATCTTTTTATAAACCTTTTAACTCTATTTATTGTTGTTGGTGTACTGTTCTAATATTAGTTTTGTTGCTTTGTATGTATGCAATTGGAATGCGTGTTGTTGCAATGTCGTGATCGAGTTCAGGCAGTGAGGAGTTTGTTGGTGATCAAGAGTTCTTTGATCAGGAGTGTTTTGACCAGCAAGACTTTGAGAACCCAGGCAAGTATAGCATGGGACCTACCTTGTTATCCTATTCACCATAATTATGATTTCATGTGCATGTGTTTAATTTGATACCCGTAGTTTAATTCCCTAGAATTGAAATCCTTTACCTTGTTTCCTATGGGATATGCATATTGGTAGATGGCTAGTGCTATATAACTGAATACTTGATCCCTGCCAAATGTTATAAAGCTTTGAATGAATTGGTGATCCTGTTATGGCAATTGGAACATAACCCTTTAATGATAACTCACTGTTGGCAAAAGCTGGGACTGACAGTGCTACCGTGAGAGCTACATGGCTCTGGCTTTAACTTAGTAGTAGGCTCTTTTCTAGCTCGTTAGCGGTTACCCGAAAGGGCGCATTAGGCTCTTGCCGAGCTGGTTATAGTGCGGCCTCTGTCCGAGTTTGAGCGTAGGCTGCGGGTCTTTATGCTACTCGGAAGGAGAGCTCTATCGCCCCTTGCCAATCCTAGCGGCCCTAATCTTGTTAGACGAGATACTATGAAAGGTTTCATAGTAAACCCCGCCCACTCACCTTGGCAGTGTTATGGGAGTAATTAACCCGGGCATTCGGGGCATCACGACTCACGGGTAAAGATGCACAACCTCTGCAGAGTGTTAAAACTGATATATCAGCCGTGCTCACGGTCACGAGCGGCCCGGAAAACTGACGGTTTAACTAATTAAATTGACCAACCTTTATGTTCATGTTGCCACCTTCTTTACGATGATGTTTATGATTTCTTTAAAACTTTGGCAAGGGTATAAGTGGGAACATTTGGGGCTTAAGCATAACCTGATGCTACCTAATAATAAAATTTTGACCAACTAAAAGTGCTGAATGCAGTAAGCCAGTGTCAGCCTTTTTGAGCTTCATAACCCCATGTTATACTGCTGAGTACGAGTGTACTCACGCTTGTTTTCTTTTCAATTTTGGATAAAAATCCCGGATGGGTAACAGAAGCAGAAGGCTATGAGGAGTTTCCTGAAGATTTCTAGGCTTGGTCAACCAGTTGACCTTCCCTGTGAGATGGAACCTCAAGATCTAGATGTATCTTCCGTTGTTTTATTAATTCTTGTAATGGATATATGTTCGTTATGTATTAAACTCTGTGATGGTACTTTGTAATTTGTGAACTTATGTGTGGATTATTCCTGGGCACACATAATGTTATGCATCCTAATTTGTCCTTGAAATTAGGTGTGAAAATACGAACTGCATCTATTATATCTACTCGAACATGCGTTTTACCTAATGGATCTACCTCCTAGTCGATCCTACGAAACTAACAAGCCCCAGTGATTTTCTTTCTTGTTCTAGAGGAGAGAATAAAGCAACTCATCGGGTAAGTTGGGATGGCCTGCGCCACCGACTTAATTAACACCTCTTTAGCTGCACTACTTAGCAATTTCTCACTCCACCCACCAACCAAGCCCGGACCTTTGCTGGAATCGGTTCAAAAGCTTCGGTGGTGTTGCGGCCAACCGCTGTGGGCAGCCCCAGGTATTTTTCACATAACGCCTCATTGAGAATACCAGTAGACTGCTGCATCTCTTCCTTCATATTATCATTGCAATTCGCACTAAAAAAGATAGCTGATTTTGCTGTATTCACCATTTGACCAGAGCCCTCCTGATATGTTTGTAGAATGCCTGCAAGACGTTGTTCCCCACGCTCACTGGCTTGTGTAAACACTAGACAGTCATCCGCAAACAGCAAGTGCGAAACCCATGGAGCATGAATTCCCACCCGAACACCTTTAGTTAGAAATTGAGGCCCTGAATATTTCAGCATGGAAGACAAGCCTTCAGCACATAAAAGAAATAAGTATGGGGACATTGGATCACCTTGACGGATTCCTCGGGAAGGGTAGAAGGCATTGGACAGCTGCCCATTCACCCTCACCGAGAACCGTACTGTCTCCACACATTTCATAATCAGATTAACCAGGATCATATTGAAACCCAGCTGTAACATGATGCTGCGGAGATAACTCCATTCTACCCTATCATAAGCTTTGGCCATGTCTAACTTAACTGCACAAGCTCCCGTTTTGCCTTTCTTATTTTTTAAGTAATGAATATATTCATAAGCCACCAACACATTATCAGTGATTAAGCGCCCCGGGACAAAGGCCGATTGCTCAAGTGAGATTATGTCATCGAGCACCGTCCTCAACCGGTTAGCAATCACTTTGGAGCATATATTGTATAGAACATTACAAAGTGCAATCGGTCTAAATTGAGAGAGCTCCTGTGGGGTTTTCACCTTGGGGATTAACACAAGAACTGTGTTGTTCACCACGGAGGGCATCTCTCCACCATTTAAGAAGCTTAAAATAGCTTGACAAATATCATTCCCCAACAGACTCCAGTGTTTTTGATAGAAACCAGCTGTGAAGCCATCGGGCCCCGGAGCCTTGTTAGGTTTCATCATAAACAGCGCAGTCTTAATTTCAGATTCAGTAAAGGGTGAGTTCAAAAAATCGTTCTGAAATTCAGTCACCTTCCTAGGAAGAAACCTCACCACTTCCTCCGGTCGAGATTGCTCCTGAGCCGAGAAAAGATGGTGGTACAACTCAGCAGTCATGGACTCGAGTTCACACTGATTTGTGCAGACCTATCCATCCTAGCGCTTGAGAGCAGTTATTTTGTTTTTTGTTGTTCTCTGCCGCGCTTTCGCGTGGAAAAAACCCATGTTACGATCGCCCGAATTGAGCCAATCAACACGGGACCGTCAAGGGGTTCACGGCGCAATGACAAAGATCATTGGTTATGGGGCTCCCACACAGTGTTCAAATCTTAGATGCGACACTTTATTCTGGATTTATTCTAGAATTTTCCAGCGTTAGTGGTAGGCGATGTTCCCGTCAACAACGAGGTGTCTGTGGTGACTTCGTCAACTTCAAGATTTGCCGGCTCAGTCCTTTGAAGGTGCTCATAGGGGTAGGACTTGCGTGTGTGTTCATAGGGGCGAGTGTGCATACATATTAAGCATCTGCGTTGTATTGTGTAATCTTAAAAATAAAAATAGAAAACACCACACCGTTGCTTCTCCATCTCCTCTTCCCTCGCTAGGAGTTCAGAGGGACGCCCCATGATGACGCGCTCCTCCCTGGATGGGCCAGAACCAATAGTGCTTTGCCGCACCACTTCAAGTTGTTGTCTGAGGTGTCGCAGTTCCCCACGAACAGACCCGAACCGGTCCTTGTCAAGTTGTACACTACTTATGCTATATACTCAGTTTAAAAAATGTATTATATATAGAAAACTATCATAGCATCTCTAAGAGTTCCCTAAATGAACTTTGCATCCTTCATTTTTTTGCCAAAACCAGAATAAATGGACTCCAATGGTTTGGCAAATTAACTTGACAAATGTGGAAACTTGTCATACATGATCCATCCCATCGGCGCGCGTATCTTTCCGCGCGCGGACTCGCGTTGGCATCCGTCGCCGTAGAACGCAGGCGCTCGGTCTCTTCCTCTCCTCGCGCCAAAAAATTTCTTTCCCTTCCCTTCGACGCGCTGCCCGTCTTGAAATCCATTGGAAGCGAGGTGGGAGGCCACGGTTGGACGCTGGGGCAAGGCCGCGGGGCGAGGCCGTGACGGGAGGGCGCGGGGCGAGGCCGCGTCCGGCGATGCCGCGCGCCGGGCGAGGCCGCCGAACAGCGAGGCCGCGACGGGAGGGCGCGCCGGTCAAGGCTGTCGGACGTCAAGGCCGCGGTGCCCCGTTTGGAGTGTGCTGGGCGAGGTCACGCGCGACGCGCGTTGGGAGGGCGCGGGCGGAGGTCGAGGTGGGAGGCAGTGCGTGGGGCATGGCCGCGGGGCGAGCATGCGGATGGCGAGGCCTGGTCACGTTCATATGATGTTCTCGCTAGAAAGCTAGCGTTCTGTTCATGCTAGTCTACGATTCTGCAATTGGAAGCACAGGGATTGGAGAAGAGAATGGCCGGATTGTGTACAGGTAGGCCAGGCGGTGGATGAGATTGGCTGCACAAGAAGCTACGGCGGAGGGGCAGAAGCTACAATGGTCGGCGGAGGAAGTAGGAAATCGCGAGTCAAGCGGCAGCGGCGTCCGGCGTCCGGCATGCGCGCGATGGATTGCGCTTCATCTCTATCGGACCAACGCACCGGCCAACAACATTTGTGGTGGGGCCTCCTTTTTCTTTAATATGCCAAAGTCTAATTTACCAAACCATTGGAGATTGCCTTATTTTTTACTTGTCATATGTTTTTAGGAGTTGCTAAAATACAATATTTGCCAAGTCATTTTTTCCAAACTCTTGGAGATGCTCTCAGCAGCTAGTATACTAGTTCAGGTGTGAACGTTTTTGGCGATCTAAAATTAAAATGAATGTGTTACAAACATAATTGAGTGTATATGTTAGACACGTTTATTGGCAACTAGATAAATTTTCATGTACATTTGAATGTTAGACAAGTTCATTGGCACGTACACAAAGTTTCTTCATGTATGTTGAGCCAAGAGCCTCTAGCTTAAACGGTTAGAGTTCCTCGATGACACTCCACAGGTCCTGGTTTCACTTCCGGGGAGCGAATTTTCAGGTATTTTTGTCGTGGCTACAAAAAAATCCCCTCGTCTGTCACACGACCAAAACAATGGTCTTTAGGTCCGGCCCAGTCTCACATGGGTTACGGTGCCCGTGTGTCAGGGTGGAACCGGGGAGATTTTTTTTTCATGTATGTTGAGCATGTGATGGCATGGGTTACATAAAAATATATATAGTTTATTTATCATATCTGAAGTTGCAAAGAAATAAAATATTACCACATTCAAAGAGATCATGTATGCACTAAATAGATCAAGAAAATATCTTTATATATCTAAAACTTTTCTATATTTATTATATTTTATTAAATTAGAAATTAAATAAAAATATATTCTACTTATTATCTCTTAAAAAGTAATATGTGAATTTAACCCTCTATCTAATTAATTTTTAACGGCTCATGGTTATTTAAAAATATCATAGCAAAGAAAAACATATAAACAAGATGCTTCTAGCTATCTATAGACTGGTGTATAGATAATAATAACCTCATCTTGTGAAGCTTCGCATCGGTCCATATTAGTTTTAATTAACAAAATCACTGTGTATGAATGAAGAGGCAATGATTCTACTATGCGAGGCTCAAGAATCAAGATATAGTGCACTCATATACAGTATGCATTATAGATAACGCGGATAATGTCCGTGGAATCGACTAGCGTGTTGGTAATAAAATGATTAATGAACGAGCTATACTTTTATGTGTACTGGAGTATGGAATATTAACATAACAAGTTGCAAAACAGTAAGGCAAATATTCTAATTTGCCATGTGTGTAAGCTTTAATAATAAGGCAATGCAGCGCATTTACCTGCGCATCTTTTGAGGTTTTCACCGAAAAGCCTACTTTCTAGCTTTCAGATTTTCCTATTGATTTTGTAATAAACTTTTAACTTCTCAGCATAACAAAAGTTATAGAAACTCCTCTCAGCATGCATTTTAGCTTTAGTTTAATTTCTCATAATCTAACTTTTTACCTTTTCAAAAGCCAGTTCAATAGACGGATTATTGTTATAGCTTGTGGCTTCTTGCTAGCAGAGGCCAACAAAAAGCTAAAACAAAAAGGTCTAGAACATGATTTGTATAGGTTCTCTAGGAAGCGTTTTGTGGAGAAGATACCCTAGCATAGTAAAAGCATGGATAAAATAAGCATGTCTGATCTAACTTATGTTTTTTTTTACTACAAATGGACGGTGGTGTGAATAATCACGATCAGATTGAACTGCCAAAAAAACATGCCACTTAACTATTAATTTGAGCTTATTTCGGCCACAAATAAAGTTATTGTACCAAATATATATTTAGTATGTTTTCTTTTTGGTTGAAGCCAAAATCATATGCGGTGTTTTTGCTCTGTTTACAAATTCTCTGGTTGGGTCTCAACCAGAACAGCCCCATAGAGAAGGAGCATTTTAGGTCAAGGAGCCATCCTTCATTATTTCCGTTTGGATTGAGGTATTGCATGATTTTTTTTTTCTTCAACAAGGTTTCTTCTAAAGCATGTATGCAAAGTCTTCTCACTCACTCACTCACTCACTCAGTCAATTCCATTTCCGCGTTGTTCCTGGTAGCTGCCTCCCCAAAGGCATTTGCTCTGCTGTCTACTCCCACATTCCACTTCCATCTATCCAAGAAAGCACAGGCCGGCAACGGAGGCGGCGCCGGCCCTACCGGCTGTCTTCCTTCTCTTCGCTCATCGTCCCACTCTCTCCGGAAGAGGCTACCGGAGACTCGCCATGGCCGACACCTCGGGCAATCCTGCCGGTATGCATGCTCTCAGCATTGACATCTACCTTACCATTTCTGTAAACATAAAAACAGGAGGTCGAAACGATTATTCGTGCGAATTGATAGCTTTGATTGTGTACTGGTTTGCTGTGGCAGATGCCTACTACAGTGGTCGTCCCCTGGAGTACGATCCGCAGCAAGCGCAGGCAAACGCCGGCGAACAGGCCAACGGTCTGCCGGCGCCACAACCGCAGCCACGGCCGGATGGTGGCGAACAGGTCGCCAACCACACTCATGTCCATCTCCATGTGTTCCTGGTGTGTCTCATACAGATCCAAACTTTTGTTTTTTTTTTCACTCATGATCCCTCACTTGGCATTTTTTCTCTCTTCAGAATGCTGTTTGATGTTAGTAGCGTCTGTCTATAGCCAGCTTCAATCAAGTGCATTGTTTTGATTCTTTTGATTTGGTATACGACCAGGATACTATAAAGGCCGCGTCAGCAACACGAACACTGCTGCAGCTCCCCCTTCAGCAGCTGCTGCTGCTGGTGGTGCTGCTTCTCCTCCTGCTCCTGCATTTCAATTGGAAACGAATCTGAGCTGGATTGACAAATGGTAAGTAGCAGCCTACGTGTATATGCTTCAATTGTTCTAGAAAATGGTACCCTCTAAAGCTCAAGTATACTCACTAACGACGACACTGCTTTGTGTAATCTTAATTCTTTTTCTTGGTGTGGCCGTTGTGGTTCTTATCTCAAGCCTCATGTGCTTCACCGGTGCTAGAAACGCGAGGTAATGCAGGAGTCAAGCCACCCGTGGTCGGCCACGTTATTCACCAAATTTGACCAAGATTGCAACGGCTGTGCTTGTTTTGATCTATAGAGAAATGCTGAGATCATTGTTAGTTCTTCTCCATGATAGCACTATTCATATGCACAAGTGCTTGCAAAATTGCAGATGCAGTCACTGAATCTATTAATTATGTGATTCATCAGCTGTATTGTGCTTAACCACTGCTACAGAGACGGCAAACAGTGTCGGTTCACAACCCCCTTCAGTGGCGGTTTTTGAACCGGCACTGACAATTCGACAGTGATGAGGTCAAGCCATCACTGCCAGTTGTGCCAAACCGGCAGTTATGCCATCACTGCTTGAGCCATCACTGCCAGTTTGTTCCACCAACCGATAGTGATGCTTGAGCCATCACTGTCAGTTTTAATTGAACAGGCAGTGATATTATTTTTTAAAATTGCATTTTATTAATTGTTTAATTTTCATTTGGGGTTTAGGGTAGAGGTGGTGGGGAGGGAGATCGTGGAGGTGTTTGCTATCGATCCATTTGATATCGATGTGAATTGAAGGTGGTTGTGGACTAGCGACAATACAAACCCATCACACATTTATAATAATTATTACAAAACATTCAAACAAAACTTAAAATATCGAATTAAATGTCGCATTATAATAGCCTTTCGAGACGGTCTTTTCCGTAGATCTTCTTGAAGTCCTTACTCTGCACAATGGACAGATATTCTTTTCTATACACTATCTCGTCCAGAATAAGAGCTGCTATCTCCTCTTGAAATTCTCTTATCTCAAAATCTACCAACTTGTTGTGGCCCTGATCTTTGCGCTGTAAATTGATACAAGATAATATTAAGATGCACATACGTAAGACAAAACAATAGAATTAAAATGCGACGCGTATGTACCATGTCATCTCCTATTCCTAGTTTTGTACTATTGACACAAAAAGCGTCAGGATCTGCGAACACCTCGGGCTTATGCCTGAAATTCGATATCCGAGGGTGTGCCAGTCGATTTGACCAGTTAATCGACAAGGACGATAACTAGAACAAAATTCAATCAAGACAACGGCGATGCGCCCGGATGCCAAGATTGGGACTTGATCAGGATAACTAGAGCAGAGCTGAACGAGACAATAGCGATACGCCCGGATGTCAAGGCTCAGAGGTACTCTCACGCGGAACTTACAAGGGTTTGACGGAGATCAGGGTGATGCAGCCCGTCGAAGCATGAAGAACTCGTTGATAAACTAAGAGTAATGCAAAAAAAAGTAAATTATAGTAAAAGTAGAATAAGAATAAATTGATTTGATTTTGATTGGATTGATATATCTTACACGCAGCCCTTGGTCACATATTTATACTCCCGCATGGAGAGTTGTACAAAGACACAACTCGTATCTTTCCTAAAACAAACTCCTAACTTTAAGGAAACTTTACCCACGCAGGAGTCGGATCTAAAATAACAATATTATTTTCCTAAACAAACACGCCTATTTTAAAGGAAAACAAACGACTCATGCAAGAGTCAGACTCAAACTACTATAATAATACTGGTATGAAATCACCAGTTTCCTTATGTCTTTGCTTCGATGAAAACTTTCCATCGGCAGACTCCTTCAATCCGCAACTTCCTTCTTTCATCACCGGCAATCCTTCACTGATGTCCACCGCCAAGTCATCATGTGCCCATCGGCATTCCATGCCCATTGGCAATCGGTATCGGCAACATCCCTTCATCGGCAATCGGCAACTTTGCAATCCTGGTGACCTGACTTCACCAATCAACCTCTATCGGCAAGAACCATCCAGCTTTCATCGGCAACAAACATACCCTTCTTACAACGCACTCCCATCGGTAAACTTTTTCCGATGACTTCTTGATGCCGATAGAAAATGACCACCGATTCACGCAAGTCTTAGCTCATTTGACACGTGCCGAAAAACGGTGTCAACACATGCCCCCCAATTTCGGAGTGTAGAATATTTTACGCGCCAAAATTTTCTCCACTGTAGTCGTTCCTTCCGAGATAACTGCACAACTTCCTCGATCCCCGAGCGCAGAACTGCAATTTATTAATAAAATCCCTCGATCATAGCGCAAACAGTTGCAAATCTGACAATATCTCCTTGATTATTGCGCACATCCACCGTAGGCCTCTCCACATTCCTGCACAGTATGAACCGAAATCCCAAAATACCCCTGACTTAGGCCTATAAGTGTTACCACGATCCAACTCACTTTTTACCCTAGGCCCACTTTCACTTTTCACCTGCCTCCATCTTCAACCTCCAGCGGCGTCTCCAAAGAAAAGTTTTTCGAGCTCGAGCAACAGTACCTTCCCAAGCCAAGTACGAACCGCAAGAACTCCTTCAACTCCAATGGCGATCCAAGTTGACATCCCTAAGGTAAATCCACTTCTTCCTCATCCCATCTTCTACCAGTTCCCTTTCTGTTTAAATTTTGCAATCTTTTCCCCTTTCTTTCTCTGACCTTTCCTCTTCTTTTCGAAACCTAGGAACTGTACAAAAAAGTAGTAATCCCCCTTGCTCAGTCCAACTTCAGCTGTCTAGGTCCAATGGGCAATCCTGATCCTATTTACATGATCAACGCGGAAACCAACCATATTCCTTTTAGATCTGAATGCTTCAGTTTAGGATTATGGAAGGACGCCTTCCGTTCATGGCCCAAGCCCACCAAAGGGTAGAAGAACTGGTACCTTAGGGTCGTTAGAACACAACAAGTTTACTGGTCAGAGCGCAGTCTGGATCAGTGCATCAGGCTCTCCATTGCCGATATGGAGAAAAATGAGAACATGCTGAAGGTGGCCTCCTACTTCTGGTCTGACACCATGAACGCTTTCCTATTCAGACATGGACTAGCCACTCCCACACTTGCCGATGTGCACATGTTGACTAGTCTCGATGTCTCCTCTGCCGATACCTTTACTCTGTACAATAGGAAAGCCGAATACAAAGTGAACACTCGGAATATCGGCGGCTGGACTGGCTACATCCAGGAGTATCAGAAAACGGGATCGGTAAACCAGAGGGAACATGCCATATTTCTAAATATGTGGCCGGAAAAATTCATCTTCTGTGGCAGGGCAGTCGAACCTACCACCATGCATCTTCCGGCAGCTGAACTCCTTGCCGATGGAACAAGACTCCCTCTCGGCCGATATCTTCTTGGATCGGTATACCGCTTTCTACACCAAGTATCCAAGAAGTTACTGCTAGGTGAGCCCATCGGCAACCTTGGGGGTCCTTGGTGGTTCATCAACATGTGGCTGAGCGCACACATGTACAAAGTCCTTGAGTTCGACTTGTTCGCTCAACAATTCCCAAGGGACATATCGGAAGATTACAAATATAGGGATGATGAATCGGCTACTCGTCCTCCACTCAACTTCGAGAGGCCATCATAGTGCTGCCAGGGACTGATGCCGATGCAGAGCAGTTTGGTCTATTCTTCCAGAAATTTTACAACGGAATCCCTACTTCGGAACGGCTCTGGTGGCCATACATTGACGAGGACAACCGATTTCCGCTGTTGTTCAACCTTACCGATGGGAATATGCCTCAAAATCAAATAATCATGAAGGCCAGTATCGTTCCCCGAGCTATCCTAGTCAATATCTTCGGAACTAGGAAGAATGCCCCTCCATCCTTCGAGTTCTACTACCCATCGATGGCGGCAAGACAACTAGCATTTGGCCAACTGCCGATCAAACTCTGCTACTCCAAGGTGGTAAAACCAAGGCAGACCATCTCCAGTGCCATAGACTGGAACAAAATCGTCAATCTCCCTCCTAATGTCGATACATCAGACATTGATCTATCTTCCTAGGCACCAACATCCTTCATCACAAATGAATACAAATTCTGGTGGCAAGAATGGAGATATCAACTATTTGCCAAGTCATCACACTACTATCGGAATATAATTGACGTCAATCACGTCATTCCCGATGATGCAGTAAGTTTTTCATTCCGATGCATTCCTCATTACTTTAATCTTATCATCGGCATCTGACCCCCTTATGCTTAACAAGTTGACAATCCGATTCCCAAGATGAGCAGGAGTGGCAAGCCTTTTAATCTCCGAATAATGAACCCCATATCACTCAACGGCAATAATGCCCCCACGCTGGCTGCCTTCACCCCTCAGAAGGTACCCAAATCGACGCCTGTAAAAACCAAGGCTACATCGGCTGCTGCTGCCGCCTTGACACGGGTTTTTGCAGTAAATTCCATCTTTACTCATACCGATCACATACTGCTTATCGGCAATTTTTAATTTATGTAACTTGCACTAAATATTTTCAGGCAATGAGATCATCAGCAGCTGCACGAACTCCTCCAACTCCTGTTGCCAATGCCCCCAGGCTTCGCAACAAAAACGAGCTGGTTCGCCTACTGCCACACCAAAGTGGAAACGCTTGAGGCGAGCTACCCCAGCTGTATCACCAACCGCTGCCGATGCACCAACAGCAGAACAACCATCGGCATCTGCTCCTGAGCAGCCAATGGAAGAAACTCCGATCCAGGAAGCAACGCCGCCACCGCAGGACCCAACAACAGCATCGGTATCAGCACCAGTGCCTACACCAGATGAGAACCCTGACCAGGGGACGGCACCACCACCGCAGGAACCGATCAACAGCACCAACAGCACCAACCGCTTCTCCAACAGAAGCATGCTCATCGGCAACTGCTGCCGACCTTCAGGATGAGGCTGTACCAACTGACATGCCAAGTCCCAGGCAAGAAGCCCGCTTTAAGATGGTAAGTTGGCTATTTAAAATTTCGTAGTATAATCTTATGATTGGCACATTTTAACTTCTTCTTTTTAGGCCCAAGATTCCCCGGACAACCTATTTTCCTTCGGGGTCAACCCTCAAGAGGACGAGCACTTAGAAGGCCCTGCTCCAACAGACAGTCTGTTTTCCATTGCCGTTAACATCCCCGATGAGGATGAGGACGAAGAAAGTTCTACGCCAGCTCTATCGGCAGAGGTCAAATCCAAGCTCGAAGCACTGCTTTCCTTGCTGCAACAAAATACATCCCAGCTCATCCAGGATTCAACCGCAGCAAGGACAACTTTCAAGGATATCCAAGGCCACCTCCCTGCCGGTACAGAAGAAACTCTCTTCTAGGCAACTTTCCTCGATAGCAAGCAAATCCAATACCAGAGGCTCTCCCGTCGCATAGCCGATAGGGTTGCTCAATCTCAGACTGAGGAAGAGAAGCTCAAATTTAAAAGTATTGCCGACGAAAAGCACAAGAGCATCGGCCAAGCAGAAATCTCCAGCACCAATCTTGAGCAAGAAATTACTCAGTTATCGGCAAGGAAAGAAGAGCTACTGACTGAGTTAAAAAAGGTTGAGGAAGCTCTAAACACAGCCAATCAGAAGAAAGCCCAACTGTCCAACACCATCAGGGTTCTGCGGCAAGAAAGAGACCAAAACACCCGACAAGCCACTTTATTGAAGAAGAAAATCAAGCCAGTCGAGGGCTCTACCGATGCCGACGCCAAGGAGATGGATGAGATAGAGCAAATTCGCCTGCGTGCGATATCAGCCATCCAATCCTTGTTGTAATTTATTCATTGTATCAGCAAATGTAACATTGATACTTGATTTTGCTCTGTAATATAATGTCAATACGCCTTCACCGATGTATTATAACTTTCTCTTTCACCGGCATTCAAACGAGCATTCTATGCGTCTACCCAGATACTAGGGTAATATTTCTTTAAGTATTTGTCATTGATCGCTCTAGGGAATGCGACTCCTTCGAGAGTTTCCAAAATATAGGCATTACCAGGAGCAGACTGCTTTATCCGATAAGGACCTTCCCAATTAGGAGACCATTTTCCAAATTTAGAACTCTTAGTCCCGATCGGTAAAATCAACTTCCATACCAGATCATCATCGGTAAATTGCTTCGCCTTTACCTTTTTATCATACCACCTGGCAACCCCCTTCTTATTCTCCTCAATGCTGATCAATGCCCTCAACTGATGACCTGCTAAGTCCTCTAACTCATCTTTCATCAGAGTAGCATAATCATCGGTCGTCAATTGATCTTGAAAAGATAATCTCCTAGAACCAGTTTTAACCTCCCAGGGCAGGACAGCATCGTGTCCATAGACCAACTGATACGGCGAAACTTTGGTTGCACCATGAAAACAGAGCTTCAATCTTGCGTTTGATAAGTTTAATAACTCCCTTATTAGTCGCTTCAGCCTGATTGTTGGCTTGAGCATAATAAGGAGAAGAGTTTAACACCTTGAACCCCATACTAGCGGCAAATTCATCAAACTCTCCCGATGTGAACATGGTTCCTTGATCGGTAGTAATAGTCTGAGGAATACTAAATCGGTAAACAATGTGTTCGTTAACAAAATCCACCATGTTTGCCGATGTCACCTTCTTCAAAGGAATTGCCTCAACCCATTTAGTGAAGTAATCGGTAGCGACAAGTATAAACTTATGCCCCTTACTCGATGTTTGATAAATCTGGCCGATGAGATCAATAGCCCATCCTCTGAACGGCCAAGGCTTGATTATAGGATTCATTGCCGATGCAGGTGCCCTCTGTACGTTACCAAACTTCTGACAATCCTGGCATCCCTTAAAATAGTTGAAGCAATCCTCAAGAATTGTCGGCCAATAATATCCATTCCGCCTGATCATCCACTTCATCTTGAATGCCGATTGATGTACTCCACACACACACCTCATGAATTTCGCCCATCAACTCTTTTGATTCCTCTTTACCAAGGCATCTGAGCAAGACTCCATCAATCGTCCGATAATACAATTCATCGTCGAGGAGCACATACTTAGTGGCTTGAAACCTCAGACGCCTTTCAACTTTCTTAGATGGATCTTTTAAGTAATTGACAATCTCTTTTTTCCAGTCATCGGCAACTGTTACTGATGTCACGATTTCTTGAATCGACTGATATCCTGAAGCATTCTGTGCTAACCGATTGGCCTCTTCGTTATGCAATCTAGGAATATGCTCAAGGCGGTACTCTTTGAATTATTTTAATAATTGCAGACACCTCTCATGGGTTGCAATTAAAGCTTCACTTCAGCATTCATATGTCCCAATCAATTGGTTAATTACTAACATAGAATTACCGAAAATCTCAACAGCAGCGGCATGCACCTCCCTGAGTAACTCCAACCCCTTTAGTAGAGTCTGGTACTCAGCCTGATTGTTTGTTGAAGTAGCAACAATCGGCAACGAGATCTCATACTTCCGTCCTCGGGGTGAAATCAAGAGAATACCGATACCTGCTCCGTCTTTGCATGTAGACCCATCAAAGAATAAAGTCCAAGGAGCAATCTCCACAGAGCTTACCATATTGCAATGCTGAGTAACAAAATTGGCCATCACTTGACCCTTAACTGCCTTAGCCGATTCATACCTTAAATCAAACTCTGAAAGTGCCAGAATCCATTTGCCGATTCTTCCACTTAATATCGACATCGACAGCATGTATTTAACCACATCATCTTTGCAAATAACAGTGCATTCAACCGACAACAAATAATGCCTCAATTTTATGCAAGAGAAATATAAACATAAGCATAATCTCTCTATGGCCGAATATCTGGTTTCAGCATCCACCAACCTAATATATCACACGTTCCTTTCCTTCAAATTCTTGAATTAAAGCCGATCCGATAACACTGTCATCGGCAGACAAATACAATCTGAAAGGCTTCCCGTGCTAAGGTGGAACCAAGACTGGAGGGTTTACCAGATATTTTTTGATCTCTTCCAAGGCTAACTGTTGTTCTTCTTTCCATGTAAACTCTTGATCGGCTTTCAGCTTTAATAATGGACTAAAATATTTAATCTTACCAGACAAGTTGGATATAAATCTTCTAATGAAATTAATCTTGCCAATCAAAGATTGCAGCTTAGTCTTGTTTGCAAGAGCAGCCACCTTGTTAATTGCATCAATGGATTTCCTGCCGATCTCGATGCCTCTTTGATGCACCATGAAACCCAGAAATTGACCTGCCGATACACCAAACGCACACTTGTTAGGATTCATCTTCAGCCCGTGTTCCCTTGTGCATTCCAATATTTTTCGCAAATCGGCAAGATGCTTACCAAAATCTCCAGACTTAACCACTACGTCATCAATATAGATTTCAACTTAACCACTACGTCATCAATATAGATTTCAACTATCGTGCCGATATACTTATGAAAGATGAAATTCATTGCTCTCTGATAGGTAGCACCAGCATTCTTCAAGCCAAAAGTCATGACCACCCATTCAAATAAACCGACATGACCTGGACATCTGAAAGCAGTTTTGGATATGTCTTCTTCAGCCATGAATATTTGATTATATCCAGCATTGCCATCCATGAAGCTAATGATTTGATGTCCAACAGTAGCATCAATCAGTAGATCGACAACGAGCATTGGATAACCATCCATCGGCGTAGCCTTGATGAGATTCCTGAAATCAATACAAACACGAAGTTTTCCATTCTTTTTATACACAGGAACCACATTAGAAATTCATTCGGCATATCGGCATTGCCGAATGAATCCAGCTTCGATTAACTTTGTAATCTCAGCCTTGATGTCGGGTAGAATAGTAGGATTGCATCGGCGCGCAGGTTGCCGATGTGGTTGGAAACCAGACTTGATAGGTAACCGATGTTCAACTACCGATCGGTCTAAACCAGGCATCTCTGTATAATCCCAAGCAAAACAATCTTTATATTCCTTTAATAAATCAGTTAACTAGGCCTAGGTTTACTACCATTGTCGATGTCGATCTCAAGTAAATCATCGGCGAATCTGAAGCACTGTCCTAGTTTTCCATCATCAGCAAACCGATCCATTAAAACTCTTCTTCAGAACCGACTGCTTGGATCGGTGTAATGCGGTAATTGGCAACTTTGAGGAACTCCTTGTCCCAAGCTTCACCTGATATGCATCTGGTTTGCTCATAAGTTTCGAATTCTGTCAACGCAACAATCGATGGGGTCTCACTGGGGACGACTTCAATCTTGTCTCTGATCCACTGTACAAGGCTCTGGTGCATGGTGGAAGGAATACAGCAATTGGCGTGGATCCAATCCCTTCCTAGGAGCAAGTTGTAGGTACCTTTGCCACTGATTACAAAAAATGTTGTCGGCAAAGTTTTACTGCCGATGGTTAAGTCAACACATACGGCTCCCATAGCTGTCGACACATTGCCCTCAAAGTCCTTGAGCTTCATGTCGGTTTCGACTAAGTCCTGGTCTCCTTTCCCAAGCTTTCTGAACATGACGTACGGCATTATGTTTATTGATGCCCCACCATCTACCAGCATCTTTGTCATAGGCTGTCCATCCACTTTACCTTTAACAAACAAAGCCATCAAAGGGTGCCTTTTGTCGTCGGCGGGCTTCTCAAAGACGGCTGTCATTGGATCCAGCACCAATTGCGCCATCTTAGCAGTCTCCTCATCATCGCTGACAGGTGCCACAAACTCCATCGGCAACATGACGACCATATTGATTTCTGCCGATGAATCCCTGTCCTTGCGCTTTGGCCTCCACTGCTTTTCCCGTGAGGGAGCCTCACTGTTGTATAAATCACCTTGGCATTCGCGTTGGATCCTTCTCTTCTGAGTCTTGGTCAGACCCTTAGGGCACCAGTGAGGAAGCTTGGTTTTCCAGATAGGCTGGTGCTGCTTTCTACCGCTTGCATCGGTACTTCTTCCAATGTTGGGATCCCTGGAGAATATTTCTTCGTCAGGCACTCTTGCATTGGCCATCTCCTCCAGGTCCTCTTGATCAACACGTCTGCCAAGCCTGTTATGGGCACTAAGCTTGCCCCCCAGTCGATCATGCGCCGACCTCTTCTCTCTGAGTGGCTTAGCGTACCCGGACGCCCGATCATCAAAACAAGTTTTCTTACCTGACCGATCGGCGGTGTAGTACCCATTGCATTCGGGACAATTATCGGTAGTAGGCAGCTTGATGCCTTCTTCCCAACAGTGAACGAAGAAGGGACACTTCCAGTGGTCCTTATGCCGAAGCCATTCCTGGTGCTCTTCTTCCTCTTGCCGATATCGCTTTTCACGTAATTGTCGATAGTCTCCCCTTGGCTGCTTATGCGTGATTATAACACCAGGAGCCCTATTGGCACTGCTTCCTTTATCGGCAACCTTCTTGCCCTTTCTGTCATCGGCAAACCTCCTTTCATCACGCTCAATCACCTGATGGTTAGGATCTACCGATGCATTCTTCCTGGCAACTTCCGATGTCAGCACTTTGGTTTTTCCACTGGTTTCCACCATATTGTTCGAAAACGGGTGTTGATCAATCTTCATCGATTTCTGGACTTTAGGCTTTTCAAACTTGATTCGTCCAGATTCAATCTCTGACTGCAACTGCTGCCTGAATACTTTGCAGTCATTGGTACTGTGGGAAGTTGCATTGTGCCATTTGCAGTACCTGATCCTCTTGAGCTCTTCAGCCGATGGAATTACTTGGTTAGGCGCCAATTTGATTCGCCCTTCTTGAAGTAACAAGTCAAACATCCTATCGGCCTTGGTGATGTCAAAGGTGAACCTCTCAGCTTCTTTCTGGCCGAACGGACAAGACACAGATTTCTTATCCTTCACCCATTCGGCCGCGCCGATGCTTAGCTCTTCATCTCACCCAAGTCTTTTGGGGCTCAAAGATTTTGATATCTTGATCGGCAATCCTTTGCACCAGATGACTTAGGCTTTCAAACTCCTGAGACGCATATTTGTCCTTGATGTGCGGCAGTAACCCTTGAAAGGCCAAATCTGCCAGTTGTCGATCATCAAGCACTAGGTTGTAGCACTTATTCTTCACGTCTCGCAGCTTTTGAACAAAGCTTTCTACCGATTCATCGTTGCGTTGCTTCATCTTGACCAAATCGGTAAGCTTCTTCTCATGTATGCCAGCGAAGAAGTATTTATGAAATTGCCTCTCTAGATCGGCCCATGTGATTATAGAATTTGGAGGCAGCGATATGAACCATGTGAATGCCGATCCAGACAATGATGAAGAGAACAATCTCACCCTCAGTTCTTCTCTGCTGGCAGCTTCTCCGCACTGGATAATGAAGCGGTTGATGTGCTCCATTGTTGATGTGTCGTCTTGGCCGGATAACTTGGTAAAATCAGGCACTTTGGTAAAATCATATGCTGGAGGATACGGAGTCCGATAAGAATATGTATTGACTTTGGGTCTAATGCCGAATTGTTCTTTCATAACTTCGGTGATCTTATCGGCCCAATATGCATCCTGCTCTTGCCGACTCATTGGCTGGTTGTTGACTGGTGGAGCCGGCTGATGCGCCTCTTGAAGATGATGCGGAGTAGTCACGGGCTCAACACCAGTCATCTGAACACTATGCATCGGTTGCACACTTAGCAAATTAGGTTGAGTCATCGTATTCATCGGTTGTTGTACCGATGGTCCGCTCTGAGTGTTTGCTGGGCCTCCATAATAATACATTGACACACCAGGTTGTTGAGCTGGCGGCTGGTTAGCCCTCCAGGATTATAAATCATCGACATATGACTTACCGATGGCTGATAGCTAACGGGAGCGTGTTGCTCTTGTATCCTGGAGCAATCAATCATCAGATTACCTTGGGGAACTAGCATTCCGACTTGAGGAATTGCAACCATAGGTTGGCTCCCAGCTGCTATGTTCTGTTGCATCGGCATAAAGCTTGCCGATGGTGGCATCAGAGATATTTTAGGAATCACTTGGAAATCTTCTGATGGCACTTGTAGAGTTGGAGAGGGCGTAGAGTAATGCATCATAGGGGCCACCGTCTGAGATTGCATTGCTAATGCCATGGAGCCCTTCCAAGCTGAGCTATCTCCCTGCACCAGATTAGAACCAGCAGATGGATTTGAAGGCATACCGTATCCCCACCAGTTGGCGGGAGCTGGTTGACTCAGGATAGCAGGTCCTAAAATTGCCAACGCCACTGGATCTGTATTGAGTTTGGTGACGCTGTCAGGGCTCAGCCTTGGCGGTGCAGCCACATCGGCAGACGGTTCCACAGGAGTAGAAGACGTCATTGGGGCTGCCGATGGGCTTATAGATGCCGATCCAGGTTGATGATACGCTAGACCAACATACTGAGGTGCATGTCCTTCTTTGAATGATTGCATCACAGCATTGTACACAGTATTGGACAGCATGCTGGAGTGGCTAATTAATGCTTGATTTAGAGCAGAATTAATCATCTCTTGTAACTTACCAGGATTGGCGTCATACGTGACCTGCCGTGGCAACGGCGGATCTTGCTTCTGGATTGCTTCGCCGCTCCTGCTTAGGCTGAAGGATTTCAGATATAATTGCTTGTACTCCTCCATAGCCCGCTCCATGGCCAACTTCTGATCATCTTTTAGATCGGCTTCGGAGACTTCAATGACGTTCCTCTGGTTAACATCGGCGTTATCACCCATGATAGATGTATAATTTATATAATCGAGTCCCACCGGGTGTGCCAAAAGAGGTGTTGACACAAAAAGCGTCAGGATCTGCGAACACCTCGGGCTTATGCCTGAAATTCGATATCCGAGGGTGTGCCAGTCGATTTGACCAGTTAATCGACAAGGACGATAACTAGAACAAGATTCAATCAAGACAACGACAATGTGCCCGGATGCCAAGATTGGGACTTGATCAGGATAACTAGAGCAGAGTTGAACGAGACAACAACGATGCGCCCGGATGTCAAGGCTCAGAGGTACTCTCACGCGGAACTTACAAGGGTTTGACGGAGATCAGGGTGATGCAGCCCGTCGAAGTTTGAAGAACTCGTTGATAAACTAATACTAATGCAAAAAAAAAATTACAGTAAAATTAGAATAAGAATAAATTTATTTGATTTTGATTGGATTGATATATCTTACACGCAGCCCTTGGGCACATATTTATACTCCCGCATGGAGAGTTGTACAAAGACACGACTCGTATCTTTGCTAAAACAAACTCCTAACTTTAAGGAAACTTGACCCGCGCAGGAGTCGGATCTAAAATAACAATATTATTTTCCTAAACAAACATGTCTATTTTAAAGGAAAACAAACGACTCATGCAAGAGTCAGACTCAAACTACTATAATAATACTGGTATGAAATCACCAGTTTCCTTATGTCTTTGTTTTGATGAAAACTTTCCATCGACAGACTCCTTCAATCCGCAACTTCCTTCTTTCATCACCGGCAATCCTTCACTAATGTCCACCGCCAAGTCATCCTATGCCCATCGGCAATCGGTATCGGCAACATCCCTTCATCGGCAATCGGCAACTTTGCAATCCTGGTGACTTGACTTCACCAATCAACATCTATCGGCAAGAACCATCCAGCTTTCATCGGCAACAAACTTACCCTTCTTACAACGCACTTACATCGGTAAACTTTTTCTGATGACTTCTTGATGCCGATAGAAAATGACCACCGATTCACGCAAGTCTTAGCTCATTTGACACAGTGCCGAAAAATGGTGTCAACATGTGCCAAAGTAGGCAAGCATTGCCCACATCACATAGAGCCCGCACTCGTTGTTCCCCATTGGTTGATCTAGGTGCTTGACCTTCTTCATATACTCCACTTTGAATGGAACTCTCCATTTCTTTTGCAGCTTAGGCTCCACATTTCTCCAATCAGGTAACGCCTTCATTCTATGTGACAATGTAAATGAAGTGTGAAGGCTGAGGACATTAATTACAATATCATATGTGATTGAAAAGTGTGGTGATATTGGGTTCACTTACATATTTAGCACTTTGACTAGGGGTTCGATAAGTTCAAGTGACTTCTTTTTGAGTCCCACACCTCGATAGTTGAATTTTTAAGACTTATATCTACGAGGACGTAATGGTTGCTGCAATCACAAAGCTCATGTCATTGAATGATATATCAAGAAAAAAACACTTAAGGGTCGAGAACACATACTCGCAATTGTAGGTTAGCAGTGCGTTTGTTTTGCCGACTGAGAACATTCTTTTAAACTCTATCTTCAAACTTGCTGAGACATACGGATCTTGGAGACCGGCTTTGCATGTTGTCTCATTTACCAAGATGGGGTCCAAGAAGTCAAAAATGTTATTTCATTTTTGGAGATAAAATTTTGCTATAGACCTGTAAAATAAACATGCATGGATATATTCAAATGCAGATCACGTAGTTTATTATAACATTGTTAGGGTATGGTACTTACAGAGTCCATGACATCATAATCTGCACATCCAGCGAGCGTCGTTGAAAGAGTTGAAAGAGATCTTCATAATGAATAGTATGCACAACTTGTTTAGGATGATTAAAATGTAAACAGGAAGGGATGCATATTTCAAAGGTTGCTATCTTCTCAGGTATATAAGCCATTCGTGCATACAAGGCAAGTTTGGCGGCCTTTTCTGCAGTCTGAGCTCGTAGAATTTAGTCCTCAGTCGGCGCTAGCTTCTGCCTTTTACTAGTCATCTTGGGATCTTTACCAACCGAAGTTGATGATCTCCTTTGTTGCGAAGTCGAACCTGATCTAGACCTAGGCCATCGATATCCCAGTCCTGAGGACTTTGAAGCTGGTGGAGGAGGAGGAGGAGGAGGCTTCTCCTTTGGCGGTGGAGAAGTAGTCTTCTCCTTTGGCGGTGAAGAAGGAGTCTTCTCCTTTGGCGGTGGAGGAGGTGTCGGTGGATCTTGACGAGGAGAGAAACCTCTTCGCGGAGGGGACCGAGATGATTCACTGTCATCCTCATCTTCCGAAGATTGTTGCTCGTCTAGCTTGATGAAGCATTTGCACCAGGCGACATGAGTGCCCAAGTTGTGAACTAGACGCGGTCTTTCTTTCTCCACTGGGAAATCAATATGTATCTTATTATACTTCTTGTCCAAGATCTTATCAATGCTGACCCTGGCATACCCGAGTGGCACTGGCTTGCCATGAATGACGTTCTCTTCTCTAGGAAATGCTTGCCCGACCGCCACCTTGTCTTTGGTCCACTGCTGACGGATGTACAACCTGACATTCATAGGTTCTATGATGTCGTCCACCGGATGAGGAGCATTGACGTCTTCGTCGTCAGGCATAGGGGTTGAGCAACAGCTACTACGGCCCTTGTCTGGCACTGGGCTATTCAAAGCAGGGATTGCATGTGGCCCTTGACTCGAACACATGGATTGCATAGCGCTCACCACTTGAGCAGCTATCTGTGCTTCCATGCTCTGTTCTAGCTCCTCTCGCATCCTTTGGAAATCCTCTTCTCTTTGCGTTCTAGCCCTGACCCGGCTCCTATAGGAAGCAGATTCACCTTCAAATGCTTTCTCCCAAGGAATTATCCCGGCTCCTCTAGTGCGACCGGGGTTCTCCTTGGTTCCAAGTGCTTGCGTGTGCACATCATTTTCTCTATCCGACTTGCGGGCCCCTCTATGCACTTCCTCAGTGATCGTGGAAATCTTCTGGAGGAGATCGGTGATGGGTTCAGCGCTGGCAGAAAGGCTCCCGTCAGGATTGTATCGTGCCCCCCTTGCGAGTAGGTAGTTCACTGATCTGGGCTGCCAATCTCTTGTCTGAGGCATAACGCCACTCTGCTCTAGTGCTTCGACTTGGGCATCCCAATCCGGAATCTTCCTTATGTACCCACGCAATCCTAGGCGGTGAGGATTATTTGACCTAAGCGAGTTTGCTTTGTTTATTTCGCTTGATGCTTTGGCCTCATCGGATAGCTTGTAAGCCTTGAACTCCTCCCAGAAGTCCCTCTGCTTGCTGAATTCACCTCCCGCAAAATTCGGTTCTTTTTCCTCCTTGATGAGCTTGTGCAACTTTCCCTTGAAATTCTTGAAGGAGTGACCCATGATTTCCTTGGCCCTCTTCTTGACTGTCACTTCATCACAATCATTAGGGAAAGTGAAATACCCTCTGAGCTTGTTCCAAACTAGTTCCTTCTTCACTTCTGGAACCCTCCACGGGTCTTGCTCACTGCCATTCCACTTCCTGTATTTGATCGGGATGAAATCCCTTACAAGTGCCCCGATGGTACTCTTGTATGGGCCCAATGCTTTAAGTGGCTCCACCGGCTACACTAGTTGATCGAACTGAGAGATGTGCCAGTGTCTAGTTGTCTGAGGGAGCTTTGTTGCACCACACTTAGTCCTTCTGGAACTCTCACCAGTACTTGGACCTTCCGGCGGAACCTGCTTCAAAATTTATGAATAAGTCCCCATAAAACTTTTTTGGCTATATCTATCGTGTTTTTAGGTATGACCTAAGTTACTACCTCGTCTCCTTGGCCCTCTTCTAGGTTTAGCATATGGCTAGGGCTCCAAGGTATTTGATCCCCTTGTTGGTTTTCATCACTAGTTCCTTGGTCATCGGCTTCGGTCGCAGGGCGACGGGTGGTGAATCGGCCCTTAATTGTCATGTTTCTGGACATGAATTTTGATTATTGGTATTAACTCATAGGTAGATAACATATATACAAGCATAGGATGATGACATATATACAAGCATAAGTGTAGCATAAGAAAATCCATATATACAAGCATAAGATGATGCCATATATACAAGCATATATGACATTTATACATCTGTATCTCTTTCTCTATCTTTATCTCTATCTTTGCCATGTATATATGATATGACATTTATACATCTATATCTCTTTCTCTATCTCTCAAGCATAGGATGAACTCAATATCTCTATCTCTATCTCGATCTATCCACAAATTTGAATCATCGTAGCCACAATATGAAATAAGTGGCCAAAGAGTTTACAAGCATACCATATATCATGAAATAAAGAGATGGCATATATATGATTGTATCTCTCTAACTCTCTATCTCTATCACTATCACTATCACTATCTATATGTGCCATGGCATATATATATAAGCATTTGAATCAAGCATGAAGAGTGATTGCTATCTTTCTCTCTATCCTTTGCCATCTATCTATCTATCTTTCTCACTATCTATCTATCTATCTATCTATCTATCTTTCTTTCTTTCTATAAGCATTTGAATCAAGCATGAAGAGTGATTGTTATAGTTTTCTCCCTCTCCCTCCTTTGTCTCGTCTATCTCCATGTCCAGCAAGACACTCCCACCTAGGCATTTCGTCGAACACCTCTAGTGCGTGCACATGGAGCTGAAGAATCATGGCCCTAGATGGTTTCGGTGATTAACAACAATTAGCGATTATTATGGCTAACGTGTGTTTTGCAGAGGCTATGCGTAGCTTAGCCATAGTGATCAACATCAATGTGCATTAGTAGGTCATCACTTAGCCCTCAAGATGGATATCGTTTTGGATTTCAAAGAGACATGATGAAGACCCTAGAATGATAGGCTAAGTGCCATAAGGTGATGAAGAGCACTTAGAAATAGATAGGGTTTTTATTTGATCTTTGACCGTACTATTAAGAGGGGTTTAGACTGGTAGCTTGACTTAGGAAAGCTTCATGAACTAGGTGTGGTGCACACTTGTATTCCTTAGCTCTAAGCAAGCCTATGGTGATCGTAAGATAGCCTAGAACAACTTCCATATTCATCGCGGCGAAAAACGAAGATGAGAGGCCTGTTTTCTGGCGACAGACGCTCCTGACACAGGCTTCGGACGCTGTCCGTCGCGTCGGACAAAGGCGTTGGACGCTGGGTGGTTGAGTCCACAGCGTCCGTCGGCCTACCAGTGGCCATGTGTTTCTGGCTAAGTTTTTCAGGGTCCGACGGACGCTGTCCGTCGGCCAGCCATCGGACGCTTGGAGAGCGTCCGTCGGCCTTCCAGTGAGGGTGTTTTTCAGCCCGAGCCAGAGTATAGCGTCGGACGCTGGGAAGAGCGTCCGTCGCCCCTGTGACGGAGCGTCCGTCGCTGGGAAATCTTGTCAGAGTTAGCCGTTGGGTAGGGCGTCGGAGCGTCCGTCGCCTAGGCGTCGGAGCGTCCGTCGCCCAAACTTTGTAAGGAACTAGCCGTTGGGGCATGCGCCGGAGCGTCCGTCGCCTAGTCGACGGAGCATCCGTCGCCAACTTAAGTTGCCAGCTCGAGCTAGTTTTCTGAGGGGCTATTTATAGCTCCCCACACTTCTCTCCCACCTTGCCTTTGCTCATTTCATTTGCTGAGTTTGTTGAGAAGGCTGGGAAGAGAGCAAGAGCCCTAGAGAGAGAGAGTGATTCGCGAATCCATCCATCCTCTCCTCTAGTTCATCCAAGAGTTCAAGTATGCATCCTCTAGTTGTGAAGCTTGAGTGAGTCAAGCAAAGATCGAGGCTTGTTACTCTTGGTGATCGACATCACCTAGACGGTCCGGTGGTGCTTGGAGGAAGGTGATCGTCGAAGGATTGTCGGCGGCCTTTCTTCATCGACGTTGTGATCGGTTGTGGGTGATTCACCGAGCCGGAGTGGCGAAGAATCAGCCCGTAGAGAGCACTCATCCCTTGCGCGGGATTAAGGGGGAGCCATATCTTCCGAGGTGCTCCAACGAGGACTAGGGGGGAGTGTCGACTCCTCGATACCTCGGCAAAACATCGCCGTGTCAAGCATCTCTTTCCCTAGCTCCTTCTTACCGCATTACTTTCCGCACTTGTCTTTCAATTCATACTAGAAGTGTGTAGGAAGTTTTCGCTTTCTATTGATTTGCTACCGCTTTCTAGCTAGGACACACAAGTGGTAGGCACTAGGGGGTTATTTTGCTCTTTATAGGTTTAATTCTTGTCTAGAAATTAAAAAGAGCCCAATTCACCCCCCCCCCCTCTTGGGCATCTTGATCCTTTCAATTGGTGTCAAAGCAAGGTTTGCTCTAAATTAGGCTTCACCTCCTAGAGCAAGATGTCCCACGGGGATGGACCACCTCCCATGTTCGATGGAGACGACTTTCCTTATTGGAAAGTTCGTATGGAGGCCTATCTAGAGGTCGTTGACGTGAGCGTGCTTAATGCCGCCACAAAGGGAGGCACTCTCTTCGTGGAGGACCTCAACTTTGATAAGCACAATGCCAAGGCGAAGAACATTCTTTTTTGTGGCATTTGCAAGGATGTCTTCAACCGAGTGTGTAATGCCAAAGACGCATTTGAGTTGTGGACCACTATTTGTGCTCTTCACAAAGGCACGAAGTGTGAGCGTGAGGAACGCTATCACTTGGTCCTGGCTAAGCTCAATTCTTTTTCTATCCATGGAAATGAAAATGCAAATGAAATGTACTCACGTCTTAACATTCTTGTAGAAGAATTGAATGGGCTCGGTCTCAACCAAATGGCACCGGCCGATGTGGTGCGCAAGATTCTTTGTGTCTTGCCCATTGAGAAGTATGGCCACATCGTCACAGTTCTTCACCAAGGAGACCTCTCCGCCTCTACACCAACACAAATCTTGGGCAAGATCAATGCCCATGAGATGTACATGAAGATTGGTGATGGTGGCTCTTCTTCCTCCTCCAAGAAGAAAGAAAAAGAGAAGGAGGAAAAGAAGGACTTGGCTCTCAAGGCATCCTCTTCAGAGAAGTGCAAGATACAATATGTGTATGAGAGTGCAAGCGATGGAGAGGATGATAATGACTTAGCTCTCATGGTGAAGAAGACAACAAAGATGTTGAAGAGGCTAAACAACAATGGAGTCAAGTTTGACTCAAAGAAGAAGAAATTCTTCACAAGCTCTTCAAGAAAGCCTCTCTCCAAGATGGATTGCTACAATTGTGGCAAACTTGGACAATTGGCTCATGCTTGCCCCGAAGAGAAGAAAGACAAGTACAAGAACAAGAAATTCAACAACAAGTTCAAGTACAACAAGGGCAACAAAGATGAATCAAGTGATGAGGAGAAGAAGGATGACAAGCCATTCAAGAAGAAGAAGAACTTCAACTTCCACGAGAAGAAGAAGGATGGCAAAGCCTACATTGTTGGTGATTGGCTCACCGACATTGAAGACACAAGTGACTCATCCGGAGATGAGAGTGAAGATGAGAAGGTGGCCGCCTTGGTGATTGAGTCATCTACTCCACCGCCACCTCCATCATCTCCGGGCTCATCCTCTACACACCTATGCCTCATGGCTAAAGGTGACAAGAAGGTACAAAAAGAGGATAATGATGATAAGGCTAGCTCTAGTGATGATAGTGATGATGAGTTTGAGGCACCTTCCTATGATGAGCTAATTGTGATTTGCAACAAATACACTAAGCTCATTAGGAAGTATAAAGCTAAAAGTGAATCACTAGAGAAAGCCAACGATAACTTGCATGCTAAACTTGATGACTTGTCTAGTGCTAATGATGATTTGAAGCTTGAGAACAAATCTCTCTCATCTAGCACTAGGGAGCTCAAAGCCTCACTCAAGCAAGCTAATGAGAAACATGATAAGCTTGAGAGGTCAACACAAGAGCTCCATACAAGATACAACTTGCTAAAAGATGACTACAACCAAGTTAGAAATGAACATGGCGCACTTGTGATAGCTAACAAATTGCTTACAAATGATCTTGCTACACATGTTGCTATTAACCCAGTTGTTAAGTGTCATATAGCTACTTCTTCTGAGGACTTGCTTGATGAAGTTGCTAGTGAGCAAAATGCTAAGTGCAAGGGCAAGAAGGTAGTTGAGGCCGAAAAGTATGATGACTATGTGAAAATGAGGCAAGAAAACTCCAAGCTCAAGGAAGAGCTAATCAACCTCAAGGCAAGCAAGCCATTCACTATCAAGTCGGCCAAGCAAGATGACAATGATGCAATGACCTTGATCAACTCTCTCAAAGAGGAAAATAAAAAGCTCAAGGTTAAGAAGATCAAGCTTGCAAGTGGAATGGAGAAGTTCACCAAGGGCCACAACCTCCAAAGTGAGCTCTTGATGAACACTATCATGAAGACCGACAAGTCCGGCATTGGGTTCAAGGAGAACCAAATCATGAAGGCCAAGGTAAAGATAGAAGCTAAGAACTACTACAAAAACAAGGCCATGAGGAACAACTATGACACACCAAAGCCCAAGCCCAAGAAGTGCTTTGGATGTGGTCAAGAGGGTCACATTGAATTCCAATTCAAGACTCCACCTCCCAATACCTTGCCCAAGCACACAAGGCCTTTTGCGCATGATGCACACTTCATCATAAACAAGGACTCCAAGGCTAGACCCCTAGTTGTGTTTCTTGGTCCTAAGATGAAGAACAAGCCCAAAGTGCTATGGGTCGCTAAGGAGTTGGTGGACAAGGCTATGGGACCTCGCCAAGTGTGGGCTCCCAAACAACAAGCTTAACTTCAAGTTGCTTATGTGTAGGTGAACTACAAGACCGGTGGAAGTCATTGGGTGATTGATAGTGGATGCACTCAACATATGACCGGTGACTCCCGGATGTTCACCACACTTGAGGAAGATTGTGAAGGGCAAGACAAGATTACCTTTGGGACAACTCAAAAGGCAAAGTGCAAGGCCTAGGCAAAGTGGCAATCTCCAATGATCAATCAATATCAAATATCTTGCTAGTGCAATCTTTGAGCTTCAACTTGCTTTTGGTTGGTCAACTTTGTGATCTCGGGTTCCAATGTCTCTTCACCCCTAATGAGGTAGTTGTGACCAAGATTGAAGATTCATCATTGATATTCAAAGGGTTTCGACACAACAATCTCTACCTAGTGGACTTCACCTCAAACGAAGCTAGTTTGCAAACATGTCTATTCTCCAAGATCTCTTTGGGTTGGCTATGGCATAGAAGATTAGCACATGTGGGAATATCAACTTTGAAGAAACTTGTCAAGAAGGAGATGGTTAGAGGTGTGAAGGATGTGGTGTTTGAGAAGGACAAGTTGTGTAGTGCATGTCAAGCCGGCAAGCAAGTGGCCAACACTCATCCCACCAAAGCTTTCATGTCAACCTCAAGAGTCCTAGAGCTACATCACATGGATCTATTTGGACCTACCACCTATGCTAGCCTTGGTGGCAATCTCTTTTGCTTGGTGATAGTTGATGACTACTTTAGGTACACTTGGGTGTTCTTCCTTCAAGACAAGGGAGAGACTCAATCAATATTCAAGAAGTTTGCAACTAGATCCCAAAATGAGTTTGATGTGAAGATCAAGAAGATAAGAAGTGACAATGGGACCGAGTTTGTAAACACCAAGATTGAAGACTATTGTGATAAAGTTGGGATCAAGCATGAGGTGTCCGCCACCTATACCCCTCAACAAAATGGTGTAGTAGAGAGGAAGAACCAGACACTTATTACTCTTGCAAGATCAATGCTTGATGAATACAACACCCCCGAGAAGTTTTGGGCCGAAGCAATCAACACCGCATGCTATGCGGCCAACCAGCTATTTGTCCAAAGGCTTCTCAAGAAGACCCCCTATGAGCTTGTGAATGGGAAGAAACCGGATATATCCTTTTTCCGAGTGTTTGGATGCAAAGTGTATATCTACAAGAAGCGCCAACACTTGGGCAAGTTCCAAAGGAGATGTGACATTGGTTTCTTACTTGGTTATTCTCTTAAATCCAAGGCCTATCGAGTATTTAACAAAGCCTCCGGCCTAGTTGAATAAACATATGACTTGGAGTTTGATGAAACTAATGGCTCTCAAGAAGAGCATGAGAATCGTGATGATGTAGGTGATGAACCCTTGAGGGAGGCTATGAAGAATATGCTCATTGGTGCAATCAACCCAGAAGAGGTGGAAGAAGTTGAAGATGATGCAAATCAAGTACCCTCTCCACCTCACACGCCTCAAGTTGATGAAGAACAAGTGAGGGAAGCACAAGAAGATACCTTCATCCCTCAAGATCAAGTCGAGGCTCAAGCTAGTGATGTTGATGCACCACAACCTCCTCCCCAAGTGATTGATAGAAGATCTACACCTATGGTTCAAGCTCATCCACAAGACCTCATCATAGGGAGTCCATCAAGGGGGGTAACAACTCGATCTAAACTTGCTTATTATGTTGAATATCACTCCTTTGTTTCCTTTGTTGAGCCTTCTAGTGTGGAGGATGCACTTGCGGATCCGTATTGGGTGAATGACATGCATGAAGAGTTGAACAACTTCACCCGGAACGAAGTGTGGACACTAGTAGAAAAGCCCAAAGGAGCAAGAATCATTGGCACCAAGCGGGTGTTTAGGAACAAGCAAGATGATCAAGGCGTGGTTGTGAGAAACAAGGCAAGATTGGTGGCAAAGGGGTTCTCACAACCTCCCGGGTTTGAAGACCCCAATTGGCCTAATCATGTGTATAGGTTGTCCAAGGCACTCTATGGATTGAACCAAGCTCCAAGAGCTTGGTATGAGAGGCTAAGGGACTACCTACTCAAGAAGGGCTTCAAGATCGGGAAAGTGGATACCACACTCTTCACCAAGGTGCTAGATGGAGAGATCTTTGTTTGCCAAGTATACGTCGATGACATTATATTTGGGTCAACGAACCAAGGTCATAGCAAGGAATTTGATGCATTGATGTCCAAGGAGTTCGAGATGTCGATCATTGGCGAGCTAACCTTCTTCCTTGGCTTCCAAGTGAAGCAATTGAGGGAGGGTACCTTCATATCTCAAGAGAAGTACACTTATGATCTACTCAAGAAATTCAAGATGGAGGATTGCAAGCCAATCAAGACCCCAATGCCTACTAATGGGCATCTCGATCTCGATGAGGGAGGTAAACCGATAGACCAAACTCTTTACCGCTCAATGATCGGTAGTTTACTTTACCTCACCGCATCTAGGCCGGATATCATGTTTAGTGTGTGTATGTGTGCTAGGTTTCAAGAAAGCCCTAAAGAGTCGCATCTTTGTGCGGTTAAAAGAATCCTTAGGTACATAAGGAACACCCCTAGCATGGGCCTTTGGTATCCCAAAGGAGCTCCCTTCCAACTAGTTGGCTATTCCAATTTGGATTATGCCGGGTGTAAGGTTGATAGGAAGAATACCTCCGGCGGGTACCACATGCTAGGAAGATCACTTGTTTCTTGGTCCTCAAAGAAGCAAAACAGTGTGGCATTGTCAACCGCCGAGGCGGAATACATTGCCATGGGAGCAAGTTGTGCACAAATCTTATACATGACTCAAACACTTCTTGATGACGGCGTTGTTTTAAAAGATGTTCCACTTTTGTGTGATAATGAAAGTGTCGTAAAGCTTGCAAACAACCCGGTTCAACACTCTCGCACCAAGCACATAGATATTCGCCATCACTTTCTTAGAGATCATGTGGCTAGGAAAGACATAACACTAGTTGGAGTTAAGAGCGAAGATCAATTGGCGGATATCTTCACTAAACCACTCGATGAAGCAACCTTTTGTAGGTTGAGAAGCGAGTTGAATGTGCTTGATCACTCTAACTTCACTAAAAATGATCTTGTGTGAACCAACCTTGCATCATGTGTAATATAATCATGTTAATTTAGTAATGCACATAGGCTTTGCTAACATGGTTGGAATAACCATTCTTGAACGTGTGAAGAAGTCCAAAACATGGTTTAAACTTGCAAGCAACCCAGATCCAAATTCTTGTAAATGCATTGCATGTGCATGTGTTGTTTGCCGTTCCTTTTCGGTTAAGTTTGAGCATCCTCTGTGTTCGTCCACTTAGGGGGAGCATTCCAAGATCAAGACACTTCTATACCCCTCTTGTGTCCATATGATGACTCCTTGGTGCTTTCATTCGAATATTTTGAGCTAAAACTAAAATCTAAGCCTATGGCAAACTATTTGAAAATGAGAGTTTGAGAGATGGTTCTCATATCAAGTCCAATCAGGTGTTATTTGGATCTTATTGGGATTGGAACTTAGTTGGGAGAAAGACGCAAAAACAGAATTTGAAAAATTCTATTTAGAAGGTGTCGGACGCTACCGACGGACGCTCAGCGTCAAATGCCTCAGCGTCCGTCGCGATCGTCCGGAGACTGAATGTTGCCTCCTTACAGGGCGACGGACGCTAACCAACGTCCGTCGCAGAGCGTCCGACGCGGTCAATGTGTTTGGGCGCTTCAAACCTGCTCTGGAAGCCCGACGGACGATGTCGTCGGACGCTGTCCAAGTGTCCGTCGCAGTCCGACGAAGCGTCCGTCGCGAACTTGAGGCACATTTTTTTTAAAAAAAAACAACTCCCGTCTCTTTCCTTTTTTTTCTCTCGGTCGGTTACAGTCCATCCGTACGCCGCACGCCGATCTCACCGAACCCTAACCACCGGCTCCTCTGCACCGTTGCCGCCGTTGTCGCTCCACCGCCGCGCCAGCTCTCCTCCCTACGCCGCCACCACCCTGAGCCGCCGCGCCAGTCTTCCAGCGCCGCCGCTCTTCCTACGCCTTTCCTCCCCCTGCCTCGCGTGTTTCAAGCCGTGCAGGGGCATCTCTCCTCTAAGGCCCTGTTGGAGGTTTGATCGACCTCGGCTGCGTGTCAAGGTGAATTCCATCTCCTGCAACCCTCCTACCAGCTTGCTAATCCCCTTGCCTTTTTCTCTCACCACCCTAATCCTTAAATCCCCTGTTTAGGTTGCGGTTTGGTTTTCGAAATCGACCGAGGATCTTACCTTGTCTTTCTAGATTTGGTCACCGTGGTCAGAGGTATGATGGCAGTTAGCAATTCGATCTTTTCTTACCTATTTCATGCTTCTATATAGACCCACTCTTCTCTAGTTACATGCTTATATGTTATATATTCCTATCTTTCTATTCGAGCAGGGTCAGTGTGTCAGTTGGGTAGTGACAGTGAACTCGGGGCAAAGCCCGCGAGTAAGGAAGGAGGCAAATCCTCGAAAGGACAGTCTAGGGCCATCATGCCAATCTTGATCGTTTGCGTTGCTCAATGGATTGTCAGTTGGCAGTGGGCAGTGAGTTTGTGGTTTGACAGTTGAGGATCTATTGCCAGTGACAGTTTGGTTCATCCAGTGTTTGTCCATGGCAAGAACGAAGAACGCCGGACCCATTCCCGGTAGTGATGGTGACCCTCCACCTCCACCACGTCCACCCACTGATCGGAGAAGGGGTAAGCAGAAGGTTGTGTCACGGAAGCGCAAGAGGCCACTTATGGATCCAGATTCAACAGCAGCACTTACAGTGGCCGAAGCCGCAAAGATCGCGGAGCGAGGTGGACGTCGCGTCGGTTTGAGGCTCTTGCGTCGTGAGTCCCTTACGCGTCCAGAGACAGAGCCCGCCGTGGCTACTGAGACAGAGGAGGCAGAGCCAGACCCAAAGACTGAGCAGACAGAGGTCGCGGGCCCGTCCTCGATTGGTGAGCTGATGAGCCGCAGAGTTACACGGTCCAGAGGCTCTGGTGCACCACCTAGTCCTCCAGGACCTCAGCTACCAGATCCAGTGAGGCATCAGGTCAGGGTTCTCACAGCGAAGCAGGTTCAGCTACTCCGCTTCGTGGACTTTCAATCCTGGTTCCCAGCTCAGAGAGACCCCCGTGCTGGACGTGACTTCTACACCACGATTCACGAGGACTTCTACAGAGCATACGTCGACACTGACGCTCCTCTTAGGGCTCACAGAGTATGCCCACCTGCTCACATAGAGGGGGTCGGTGGTCCAGAGATTCTTCAGCCCTTACAGTACCTTCAGGGATTGTTAGATATGATGGGACGATCAGGAGCTTATCAGAAGGACTAGGTCTATCAGTTCTATGCCTCACTATGGATCTCCCCTGATCACGAGTTCTTTCACTTTGGCTTTCAGGGCCGTGACTTCAAGGTTTCAGCAGCTCGGTTCAGAGAGTTTTTTCACTTAGAGTCCTCCCCTACGAGGATTCACAACTTGTGCTACGGGGATTAGGAGGCCCCTCGCCGACCTCACGATGGGATAGTGCCATCTACAGACTTCGTGAGGCCATGCTTTCAGCTGCCATTCTCAGAGGGTTCGAGCCGTACACCGAGAGACCTCACTCCACTTGCTCGGATTCTCCACGAGGTACTCAGACGTACCATTCTTCCTCGGATTGGAGCTCGGGACACCATTACCCGACTACAGCTGTGGCTTCTTGCTCATATCATCCGGAAGGAGAAGTTTGACCTTTGGGATCTGATTGTCAACGAGCTTGAGGATATCATAGCTGCAGGATTCCGAGGTCACTGGCAGCTACAGTTTGCTCACTGGATTTCATACCTTATAGTTGCCAAGACCCGATCAGGAGCTCTGCGAGTCACTCTTACCAGATCAGCGACTGAGTTTCCAGTTTACTCGATGAGTCAGTTAGTCATGCATGGAAACTTGCCTCGCCCCAGCAGAGCATACAGACCAGGCACCAGACAGGCAGGTGTGCCACCTCAGTCGGAAGAGGACACTGACGCTACAGTTAAGCAGATCACCCAGGCAGAGCTTGCAAATCTTGATGCTTAGATTGACACCGCTGCAGAGACTGTCTACAGAGAGGACCTGGATTCTGACAGTTCAGATGAGGACTACCAGCCAGTGCGCGAGTACGCACCAATGTCCCATGACCAAGAGGCAGGAGGGTCAGGTACAGCTGCAGCTCCAGCTCCAGGTTCCAGCACCTCAGAGGCTACATTACTTACCATCCTTTCGAGGATGCAGCTGCAGCAATCACGCCAGGCAGAGGAGCAGAGGCGATAGGTTGCCGACGTTCGGAGGCTTACAGAGCAGCAGTTGGCCGCTCAGGCCTAGACTCAGGCCAGGCAGGACGAGTTTCAGAGCCAGTTCTTGGCCTATCAGCTGCAGCAGGCAGAGATTCAGAAGACTCATACTTTGTAACTTGAGCGTCTTCTAGCCTCCAGCTCCGGGCAGACCTTCACTCCCCAGAATCAGTTGCCCAGGGTCTCGTAACAGCAGCAGTTCACCTCGCCGGCACAGCAGACTCTAGTTGTTGTGGTACCGACTCCAGTGTTACCGTCCGGAGGACAGCAGAGTCAGGCACCAGTTACTCCTCCCTTCCAGGCACCAGCTTCTCCAGAGTGCTAGTCTCCGAGGACCGAGGTGTCCTCTTGGTTAGTTTCACCCGGCGAGCTTCAGACAGGATTTACTCCTATCCAGAGAACTACCATAGCAGAGGCCTCGCGTGACCTCTCAGCCTCCTACTTGGAGATCACAGGAGATGATTCTCCAGGAGCAGCTCAGCTAGACTCACCAGCTCCAGAGGTTAAGGTGGATCCTCCGGCGACGGGCACTTACCTTTCTTCAGTTGCCTCGTCGGAGATCGCACCTGAGCAATCCACGCAGACAGTTACAACTCCTCCAGCTACAGTTCAGACAGACGCTATTTCACTAGCAGTTGAGACAGTTGTCACAGAGGCCTAGGATGAGGGAGTTATAGTTGCAGTATCCTCTCCACCTCAGACTCACCTAGTAGAGCTTGTCGCATCAGTTGTCACTAGTTGCTCTGGCAGTGACACCTTCCCCCGCGCCTCGAGTCTTTACTCGTCGGGTTCCTAGGCCCGCTACTACAGAGGCAGGACCGTTAGAGGCACCAGCTGAGCCTCAGGGGGAGCCAGTTGAGTCAGCAGCTCCAGAGCTTCCAGTGTCATCTCCAGAGGTCACCCCAGCTGCGCCTACACCTGCAGAGGCTGAGGCAGATGTTGAGTCAGACGAGTCAGATCTTCAGGACTTCATCATGCTCGATCACCAGGCTGCTGCTTCTTCACCTTCTTCTCCAGCCCCAGATGCTTAGCTGTTGGTGCTAAATGCCAAATCGGGAGAGAGGGTCGAGTATAGAGATAGGGGAGGGATTTGAATCTTTGTGTGCTTAATTTTCCCGTACTCTTTCATCATGTCTACTTTTATGCACTTGTTTCTATGTGTGATGTATTTTATGGTTGATGCTTGTGTGAAATATGGTTGGATGTGACAAACTCTTGATTATCACTAATATATCTTGTGACTTGTCTTATGGTTCATGATATATCTCTATGTTCAAATGATAATTGAGCTTCCGCGCTATACTCCGATACATGTTTTGAGAATATCATGAGGTACTCCTATTTTTACATTCATATCTATGAGTACCATGGTTTGTGTTTTGGCTTGGGTGAGCAAGTATGCTTCATTACAAATTCACTAACCCTTGCTCAACAATTCCAAGTCGCCAAAATCCTAAACCTTCACTCTTATCCATACTCGAGGAGTTATTGTCGTCAATCACCAAAAAGGGGGAGATTGAAGAATCATGGCCCTAGTAGGTCATCACTTAGCCCTCAAGATGGATATCGTTTTGGATTTCAAAGAGACATGATGAAGACCCTAGAATGATAGGCTAAGTGCCATAAGGTGATGAAGAGCACTTAGAAATAGATAGGGTTTTTATTTGATCTTTGACCGTACTATTAAGAGGGGTTTAGACTGGTAGCTTGACTTAGGAAAGCTTCATGAACTAGGTGTGGTGCACACTTGTATTCCTTAGCTCTAAGCAAGCCTATGGTGATCATAAGATAGCCTAGAACAACTTCCATATTCATCGCGGCGAAAAACGAAGATGAGAGGCCAGTTTTCTGGGCGACAGACGCTCCTGACGGAGGCTTCGGACGCTGTCCGTCGTGTCGGACAAAGGCGTTGGATGCTGGGTGGTTGAGTCCACAGCGTCCGTCGACCTACCAGTGGCCATGTGTTTCTGGCTAAGTTTTTCAGGGTCAGACGAACGCTGTCCGTCGGCCAGCCGTCGGACGCTTGGAGAGCGTCCGTCGGCCTTCCAGTGAGGGTGTTTTTCAGCCCGAGCCAGAGTATAGGGTCGGACGCTGGGAAGAGCGTCCGTCGCCCCTGTGACGGAGCGTCCGTCGCTGGGAAATCCTGTCAGAGTTAGCCGTTGGGTAGGGCGTCGGAGCGTCCGTCGCCCAAACTTTGTGCAGAACTAGCCGTTGGGGCATGCGACGGAGCGCCCGTCGCCTAGTCGATGGAGCGTCTGTCGCCAACTTAAGTTACCAGCCCGAGCTAGTTTTCTGAGGGGCTATTTATAGCTCCCCACACTTCTCTCCCACCTTGCCTTTGCTCATTTCATTTGCTGAGTTTGTTGAGAAGGCTGGGAAGAGAGCAAGAGGCCTAGAGAGAGAGAGAGTGATTCGCGAATCCATCCATCCTCTCCTCTAGTTCATCCAAGAGTTCAAGTGTGCATCCTCTAGTTGTGAAGCTTGAGTGAGTCAAGCAAAGATCGAGGCTTGTTACTCTTGGTGATCGACATCACCTAGACGGTCCAGTGGTGCTTGGAGGAAGGTGATCGCCGGAGGATTGTCGGCGGCCCTTCTTCATCGACGTTGTGATCGGTTGTGGGCGATTCACCGAGCCGGAGTGGCGAAGAATCAGCCCGTAGAGAGCACTCATCCCTTGCGCGGGATTGAGGGGGAGCCATATCTTGCGAGGTGCTCCAACGAGGACTACGGGGGAGTGTCGACTCCTCGATACCTCGGCAAAACATCGTCGTGTCAAGCATCTCTTTCCCTAGCTCCTTCTTACCGCATTACTTTCCGCACTTGTCTTTCAATTCATACTAGAAGTGTGTAGGAAGTTTTCGCTTTCTATTGATTTGCTACCGCATTCTAGCTAGGACACACAAGAGGTAGGCACTAGGGGGTTAATTGGCTCTTTATAGGTTTAATTCTTGTCTAGAAAATAAAAAGAGCCCAATTCACCCCCCCCCCCCCTCTTGGGCATCTTGATCCTTTTAGGAGCTCACCGCGTGAGAGAGGATTTGGCCGGATTCCGTGCTCCTACAACGTCGTGGACGTAGGTCCTGCCGGTGGTGTGGAGCTTCTGCGGCGTGGTGCTTGAAGATGTCGGCGGCGTGTGCTCCTGCGATGTGGTGGCGAGCTCCTGCGGCGACGACATCATGGGCGGCGAGCACCGAAGCAGGACCCTTGTGGCGTGGCGGCGAGCTCCTGCTGGAGCGGCGGTGAGCTCGAGCGGCGGCGGCCTAGAGCACCAGCAGGCTGGAACAGCGGCGGGGAGCTCCTGTTGTGGCGGCAGCGATGGGGAGCACCTGCTGGAGCGGCGTCGGGCCCTATCTGAAATGGCTAAGTGTGGAATGGGCACGAGTCTGAAAATTTCAGACCACACCCATTCCTTATATAGTTGGCCTCATTACTGCCGGTTCTTCACTGCCGGTTTGTATTTAGAACCGGCAGTGATGAAGTCACATCAGTGCCGGTTTCTGTAAACCGGCAGTGATTGGGGGTGCATCACTGCCGGTTGGTTATTCAAACCGGCGGTGGTAGAGGCACATCACTGTTGGTTCCTCTATAACCGACACTGATGTGTGTATTTTTTTTAAATCTGTCTTTTGCTTTAGAATTCAAATTACTCCTAATTTTTTACTAGAACTTGAAAAACTCCAAACATAGAAGTTGCATAATTTTTAATTCTCTACAACTTTTGCTGAAGGAGCATATTCAAATTCTTTATAGTTTTTGAATTCCATTTTGAATTTGAGTAAGAGTTTAAAATTCAATTACCCCCTTTGTAATTACTCCAAAAAATTGAATAGAAGTTGAAAATCTTCCAACATAGCTTTTGCTAGTTTTGAGGAGTTCTACATTATTGCTTATACACTCAAGGTCTAATTCTTTATAGATTTTGAATTCCTTTTGACATGGCACACATCAATCAATAACGTGGTACAACTCATCAATCTCTACAACTCCATATGATCTCAAATTCGATGCAAATTACTAAAACAACATTTCATTAAGGATTACATAGTTTATGATACTCTAACAATTCACGGTGTAGGCACGATGATGGCCTCATCGTGATCACTCTGGAGGTAAGCAGGTTCGTCACCCTCTTCAAGGACATGTAGGGTAATGTCCGCCCCAAAAAGAGACATTTCTTCATAACCTTTGTAGTCTTCTTCATCTGTCACTCCATCGACACCGACAATCTTCCTTTTTCCTTGCAATACTACATGTCGTCTTCCATTTGTATTGTTATCCCTTGCATAGAATATTTGCAAAACATCCTTTGCAAGGACGAAGGGGTCATCTCTGTATGCGGTCTTGGATAGATCAAAGGTAGTGAACCCATCCTTGTCGGTGTTGATTTCATTCAGCCGGACCCACAGACAATGGAAAAGAGCAACTTTCAACTGATGTCCATAGTCTAGCTCCCATATCTCATCTATGAAACCATAGTATGTTGCCACCACCGTGCCATACTCATCGTGGGCGTCGAAACAAACACCACTATTTTGGTTGGTGCTCTTTCTGTCCTGTTTTTTGTGTAAAATGTAAAACCATTTATTTGATATCCTTGGTACATCATTAGCATAGTCGAAGGTCCGGGGGCTAAGAGATCTAGTTGACATCCCGTCACCATTGCTAGCCTTTGGCGTCGAAACCAGTCACCGAATTCCTCCTCATGTTTTTTCTCAAGCCAAGCATGTGACCTACTGATGTGCTTCCTTTGCAGTAACTGTTTGTGCTCATCAATGTATGTCATCACACCGTCGGTCTGCTGGAGAACAGCGAAGTGTGCTTGTCTGAAGGAGACCACTTTGTCTATTTTGACAGCTTTCTCACCTATTGTTTCTTTGCCCCCTAGTCTTCCATCATGATGAGATACTGGAACTCCGACCCGCTTGATGTCCAGATAATATGTGTAGAACTCAATAGACTCCTCTATTGACCATCCTTCTACCATGCTCCCTTCTGGTCTGAATTTATTCCTAACATACCACCTAAAAACTTTCATGAGCCTCTCAAAGGGAAACATCTAGTGTAGGTACATTGGGCCAAGGGCTTTTATTTGATCCACAAGATGAAGAAGTAGATGCACTGAAATGTCGAAGTAAGTCAATGGGAAATGCATCTCAAGACTGCATATAATCTCGGTTATTTCCTGCTTCAGGCGGTCTAGCCTGTCCACTTCAATGACCTTTTCAGAGATCGTGTTGAAGAACGAACACAACTTTATGATTGGAGCGTGGACCTTGTCAGGGAGGATACCTCGCAGGGCAACTAGGAGCAGCTGAGTCATTATGACATGACAGTCATGGGCCTTCATAGAACCATAGTTAAACTTAAGTTCTCTCATGTTAACTAGCCTCTTTGGGTTCCCACAGTAGCCACTCGGTACTTTGAGATCGTTGAAGAAAGAAATAAGCATTTCTTTTTCCTCCTTTTTCAGTGTCATGATCCCACCGGAAGTTTCAAGTGGTCATTCTCAAGAGTTACTGGGTGCAACTC
This sequence comes from Microstegium vimineum, assembly GCA_022036555.1. NCBI lineage: Eukaryota > Viridiplantae > Streptophyta > Magnoliopsida > Poales > Poaceae > Microstegium > Microstegium vimineum. The sequence goes on from CM039133.1 coordinate 19,221,372, forward strand.
CTTCCTGAGGCCCCGGTGTTGCATGTCCAAGCGTGTCGCGAGAGAATCCTTGCTTGTTCCCCCGGTGTTCATCAAGGTGTTAAGTGTGTTACCGCGCACGTTTTTAGTTATGTGCATTGGATCAAGACAGTGACGTACACTCAAAAGTGGCCAGTAAGGTAGTTTCCAGAAGATTGATTTTTTCTTCCAGATACTATCGGTTGGCGCTGCTACTGCCCCATCCCCCTTCCCAAGGATAACATTTGTGAGTTTGCTTAATTGTTGAAGCAGTTGTTTCCCGTCTCGATACTTTGGAGGTCCACGTTTCTCAGTAGTCCCATTAAAATCTTTTGTATTCCTACGGTAAGGGTGATCACGACGTAGGAACCTATAGTGTCCCATGTAGACCATCTTCATGTTTTCTGGTAAATGTGTAGCATCAGTCTTGTCCAAGCACTCGACACACCCAGTGTATCCTTTTGTCTTCTCTCCAGACAAGGAACCTCGCCCTGGTAGGTCGGTGATTGTAGTGATAAGTACAACCTTTATCGTGACATGTTCTTTTTTGTACTCATCCCAGACATCCTTCACACCTGTCTCCCACATCTATAGTAGTTCATCGATCACTGGTTGTAGAAGCACATCAATATCATTACTGGGTTGTCTTGGTCCTTGGATTAGTAATGGCATCTGTACGTATGCTCGTTTCATACAAAGCCAGGGTGAAAGGTTGTATATACATAGCGTCATTGGCCAAGTGCTATGATTGGTTCTCACCTGGTCAAACGGGTTCATCCCTTCCGTGCTCAAAGCAAACCACAGATGCCTTACCTCTCCACCGATGTTCTTATAGAACATAGTGTGGATAGTCCTCCAGTCCGACCCATCGGCGGGGTGTCTCATCATTGAATCTTTCTTTCGCTCTTCGTCGTGCCAACACAACAGCTTGACTGACTTCTCATTTGCAAACAACCTATGCACTCGTGGAGCTATAGGAAAATACCACACGGACTTTACTGGCCCTCCTCTGGTCTTGCTTCCATCATTTGATGGTCCTTGCTTGTATCGGGGAGTTTTACACTTGGGACATGCATCCAAGTCTTTGTATTTCTCTCCACGGTACAATATGCAGTCGTTGAAACACGCGTGGATTTTCTTAACCTCGAGGCCAATTGGGCAAATCATTTTCTACACAAGGTAAGTCTTTTATGCTAACTCGGCCTCCGGGAACAGTTTATGTAGTATAACTAACAAGTTATTGAAGTCTTTATCACTCAACCCATTCGTTGATTTGAACTCCAATAGCATAATGTTGGCTTCCAGTTTGCTTATTGGGCAACATGGAAACAATGGTGTTTTTGCATCCTTTCTCATCATCTCCAGTTTTTTCAACTGTGAAGCACTAAGGAATCCACCATGCACATCATGTAGAAGTTGTGAAATGTCATCATTTTCCTCAGTGGCATCAGCTAATGTATTCATAAACACATCATCATTGGTAGGCACATGTTCTGTGTACTCATGAACAGACAATAATGCATTCAGGGATACACTAGGCATGGGCACATCATCATTAACATTTTGACCAACCTCCCCATGCAAAGTCCAAATCGTGTAGTTTCTCATGAACTCCCTTATAATCAAGTGCAAACGTATATGCTCCACGTCGCCCCATTTTCTCGTATTCTTGCAGTCTTTGCATGGACAGAATACAAGATGTGAGTCCCCAGCATTGGCTCTAGCTCGCTTGATTAAATCGTCGATGTCCGTCAAGTACCGTGGGTCTGTATGTGACAGATCGTACATCCACCCTCGAGCCATGTCTGCACTGATAAAATGGAGAGAGAAGAGAAAACATAGGCACATATTAATAGGAGCATTTTTTAACAATATTTTTTTCTTTATAATTTGAATTTGGTCGCGCTATAAAAAGTGAGTATTAAATGTGAGTATTAAATGCATGCATGTAGTATTAAATGCATGCATGCATGGAGTATTAAATGTAAGTAATAAATACCGACTATATTCCACATCCCATCAAATCTTTAATACATGCATGGAGTATGGAGTATTAAATGTAAGTAATAAATATAACTAATTACAATTTTAATCCATAATTTTCGAGACGAATCTTTCGAACTAGCTACTCAATGATTATACAATAATTATCCGATAAAAACAAAGTGCTACAATTTTTCTAAATGCTTTTGGATCTAAAAGGTACAAAAAAAATTGACACAAATTGCAACATCTCCCTTCTTGATCATGAAAACTAGCATAGCTCTAAACTATAGATTTACACACAAAAACAATGTAAACCAACAATTCTAAAGAATTATGCTTGTTACTAACCAAGAGCAAGAAGAAATGAGGATCCAAGAGTGAAGAGGAGCCAACAATGGAGTTCAAGAAATCCACCAGTCGCAACAATGGAGAGAGGAGCTCCTGTTCACGCACTGTTGGGGCAGAGGAGGGAGAGGAGCTCGTGTGCTTTATACTGTACAACTTTTCACTGCCGGTTGGAGCCACGAACCGGTAGTGAAACACCACATCACTGTCGGTTGGTGGCTTGAACCGGCAGTGATAGGGCCAAGAGGCATCACTGCCGGTTCAAGCCACGAACCGGCAGTGATGTGGTGTTTCACTGCCGGTTCGGCCCCTGCCCCCAATAATTGGGGGTTTGTCAGAGAAAGAACCGGCAGTGAAGAGGTATCACTGCCGGCCCAAACAAAACCGGCAGTGATGGGCCGGCAGTGATTGCCGTTTCTGTAGTAGTGAACGATTTACTCATAAATCTGATATATCGTTTCATATGATTTACCCTGTAAAGAACACATTATGAAAAAAGTTGCATCTAACTGTCACACCGTCACTTTAGAGTTCAGACCTGTGTGAAAACATGTTCTGATGCTGCTGTTAGTGAATATATTCAACTCTGTGTGCAAATAACTTATGAACTTTGACACAAAAATGCACTTTATAGTTGATGGCCCTATGTACTCCACCTAACAAGGTAGGGATGGGGGGGGAGAGAGAGCTGGCTGGCTATAGCCCCCTACCCTAACCATTGGAGCTCCTTAGCACCCGCGGGATTTTGACCCTAGGTTGATGTTTAGGATGGGCGCTTGGTGCTGTGTTGAGACTTGAGAGGTTAAAAACGAATAATTCGTGACCTGGGTCCGTCACGCCCTTTTCATTTATCAGCTTACTAGCCCAATAAGACTCAATGTTCCATCGGTCCACTAAGTGAGCAACAAAACCCTTAATACTAATTCCACGTACCAGACACGGACACTGGGCTCCCTGACGTGGGTTCAGTACCGCGACAAACATAATTGTTCATCAGATGTTGGAAGAGTGGGTCTTTACGGTTCGGGCACTCAAGAACACAAGAGAGACACGACAATGTATCCGCTTGTTCGGTCTATCGAGGCCCTACGTCCAACCTTGAGATGCTCTTCGTATTTAAGAGCAACCAAATCGGAGGTTACAATAAAGGAGA